>JAOWBW010000619.1:763343-1177441 GCA_026119855.1 Campanula takesimana | reverse complement strand
GTGAAAGATTGAAAATTTGTGTCTTGGAGATTTTTGGCAATGATAAGTTAGTCAGATTTTAACTTAGGCAATGAGGTAGACAAACAAACACAATTCACAATGTTCTTAAATCTGAGAGATCAAACACTAAAAGACAAACAAAAATTAATATGAACAAGTGAAGAACAATAGATGAACAATAAGTAAATTTGCAGAAAGGTAAAGTGCAGTAAGTAAATGACACAATGATTTGGAAAGGTTCGATCTGTTAAAAGATCTACGTCCTTTACCAAGATGGTCAGTCTTGGATTTTGAATGGAGGATGTATTAATTCTCTTGAGTACAGATTACAAAGATGAAGAACTGAATTAACTCCTATTTTCTATGAAAACAATCCTAGACTTAGACCAGTGTATCCCTAATGATTCAATCTATGTGATTGATCAATCGGGGTGAGTGTGTGTAAGAATCAAGAGCTCTTTGAAATCTATATGATTTTAGAGCCTAATGAATCTTGTGTTGAGAGGCTTGAGATTTGATCTTGAAGGTTGCTGAGATTTGTTGAAGACTTGAAGGTTGAGTGCTTGAAGATTCAAAGGATTCTGGAAATCTTGAGTATGATCTTCAATCACCAAGAATTTCAACAGCAATTTCCTCTTTAGAATCTCAGCTTTACTTTCAATGAAGAATTCAAGGTCTATTATAGCCTTGATGGAGAAACTAGCCGTTAGAAATACTTGGGGTCCAAGCTGAAGGACAATGAGCTGTTGAAGTCTAATTGGAGCTCAGTCTGAGTTGTCCTTTTGTTGCAGAGTCATGGTGGTCCAACTGTACTATGATGACAGTTGTATTCAAATTTGAAATTTGAATTTGCAACGTTCAAAACTAACCAAGGTAAAGACATAAATGTGACCATGGGTTAAGTTGAACAAACTTGAGTTTCTTCAACCAAGGTTCCATGCGGTAGAGATTCACGCGGTAGGATGAAACCATGCGGCAAGGTTATCTGCGGCAAGCATAGAGAATGCGGCACCTTGGTCATGCGGTAGGTTACATGCGGTAGGCAATGGAACCTACCTCATTTTTCCAGACTTAGAAAAAAATTGAGTCCTAATCGCTAAGCCTATTCAACTATAAAGTGGACTTATTCTAAATGAAGTACAAGTACTTCTTACAATATATCCTAAAGTCCCACAAGAGTAAAATAAGGTTATGGGATCAATCAAATTAAGGTAATAGGAGTGGTTTATAATAAGCATACCCAACAATCTCCCCTATTGATTGAGACCATTACCTACTATAACAAAGGCTAATTCATTGTACTTGGTAAAAAACATGTTTTCAAGAATAATATTTTATTAAATATCATGTCCCAAGTCAATGCACACTCTAAGCCAATGTCATAGATTTCTATCATCCTAAAGAGAAAAACAAATTACTAATCCTAGAAGATAGAAATATTTGAAGCATTTCAAGATAAATAATCAGAGAAGGAGTAGAAATGCAACAAACACAATAATTATACTCCAAGATGATAATCATTAAGGCAGCGGAGTATAAGGATCTCAAAAGAGAAATATTGTTTTAAGTTACAAACCAGAATAAAAACATAAAAGTAAGATTGTTTTAAACATCAAATCTTCAATGACCACATGTGGTCAGATCAAATATGGTCAACATCATGAGGTCTTCAATGAATTTTGCGGTAAGAGGAAGCGGTAGGCAGGGATATTCAATCTGGAATCATAACAGGAGTAGTGATTCCATCTTCTTCTTCCTCTTCACCGTGAGCTTGAACATTTCCGTGACCTGCTTCAGGAGTTTGAAAAGCTTCCTGCGCGGCTTGAATCACGCCTTGTCGATTTAGCCTGTTCATTACCGTATTGATGCGGTTGGATAGGAGGTCAATCTTGGTAGATTGTCCTTCAATTCTGACGTTGTTGATCTCGATACGGTTGGTTTGAACCTTCATTGCTTCAGTCATCGCGGTAATCTTGGGAGTAAATTTTTCAGCAACCGAAAGAAGAGCGGTATTTGTTTGAACCATTATTTCCTCTTTTAGAGAAGATTTCAACTTCTTCAGCTCCTTTCCCAACTCATCCTTGACTTCGAGTTTATCAGAATTCATTGACTTTGAAAGTCTTTGCTTGCCACCTCAACCCACTAACAACACTATTACTAATGTAATTCAGTTTGTTTTCTGAGCGCATCTTTGAGCGCGGCAGAGTGAGGGAAGGAGTATCAGCTGCGGTAGGAGGTGAGGAGCGGTAGAGGTGCTAGTTGTTCTGCGATGATGTCCTTCAACAGCCTTTGTTATCACAACACTCTCCCCCTTAATGGTCGCAATCATTTCGGAGGGAAGTGCGGCAACATCTCGCTCAAAGTGGCCTGATCAGTCTTCAGTTCAATAACCTCCTCTCGAAGTGCCACCATACTAGACACTAAAGAATCAAATTGAGACTGGGTGTCTGCCTGCATCTGAGTCAAAGCTTAACTGCGGCAAGGAGCTCAGCAGTGGATGATGCGGCAGCCTCAGGTGAACGTGCAAAGGGGTGGGTACGGCAGGTCAGGGAACTGCGGTAGGAGGAACTTCAACATGTTGCTCAGAAACAGTAACCCTTGGTGATATTGGCTCATCATCATCAACATCTTCAACAACAACAAAAGAACTCATCTTCTCAGGAGCAATATCTTCTTCAACATGCTCAACATCCATATCCTTTTTGCGGCAGACTTATCACTTGCGGCAGAATCTTCATGTTCTTCCTCAGAACTTTCATCAACCAATCCCTTATCATAGGCTTCTCAACAGCCTGTTCCTCTTTTTCACTTTCAGTGGCATCCTCAGACTGCTCATCCTCTTCTGCGGCAGCATCATCCTCATTCTCAGATCCACTCACTTCTTCCATATCAGCCTCTTGGGCATCCAGAACAAAATTCTTTGAAATTTTGGGAGGGGCAACCACTATTTCTTCGTCAGATGAAAGGGTTGGGGAGATTACCTCAGGTTGAAGGTTGCTTAGCCACCTTAGCCTTTTTGGAGACTTTGACAGGGCTTAGGGGTATGGGATCTTTTCTTGTCAAACGACTCCCCTTACTTGGTGCTGTTTTGAGGGATATAGAAGGTTTGGATTTGAGGGAAGGCACGGTAGATTGAGGGACAACATAGGGTTTGTTTTGGTGCGGCAGGTTTAGAAGAGAGGGATTTAGAGACTTTGGATTTTGGTTGAGGTTCAGGGGATGGGGAAGGAGACATTGGAGGAGCAGTAGGAATGATCTTAGATTTGGAGGTTTTGGGCGCGGCAGGACGAACAGGTGCGGTAGGTGCAATCTTGACGCCCTGGGAAACTGGTTTTGACTTCCTTGTCGGTTCCCCAACCTTCTCTTTGCCTTTAACCGAAGTTGGAGGAGAGGGGAGTTCAACATTCTTACCCTTTTCACGAGCCTTCATGGCGGCAGCATTCTTGCGGTCTTGTTCAAATTCGGAAGCCTCCACATCACTAACCATTCTATCACCAAGATTTGCTTGACCTCTCTTAGAGTATTTGGGAGGGATGTATTCTTCAATTGGATCTCTCAGAAGATAGGAGCGGTACATCTCATCTCCAAAATTACTACGGTAATTGGTCTTCATAGAATTTGCGGCAGAAGTCTTTTGAGGTAGGAATTGGAACCTTATAATTCCTGTTCTGCTCATACAATTCCCTAATTTGATTGTGTGACTCATCAAGTAGGAAATCAACCTACTGTTCGTGCGGTACTTGGTCTCGCCTTCATCAGCCGCATCCTTTATAGAGAGAATATTGGCTCGCAGGATGTCATACATGATTTGACCCCAATCTAATCGCTTGCCAAGATAAATAGCAGCAGAGATCATCCATTGAGTGTGATTAAAGTTGGCATGATTGCCAGTCTTGCATAATAGGGCATGATCTACCAGATGGCCAATGTGATACATAATTTTCACCAACATCCTTCCTTTGAATCTTGAGAATATCTGCCGTGCCAGCTAGTTTCTTAGCCAGACTAAGGTCTCCTGCCGTGAAATTGTATCAAAATCCTTGCTTTTCTTGATTCCCACGGCATGTGCAATGTCACTAGCATCAAAGGGCAAATGGATTCCCATAACAGTGGCTTTAAGGAATTTAGGATGTGCGGCAGGCTCTTCTGGACTTTCCATTTCAACAGCCGAACTGAAGAGTTCGTCAACAAAAGCGGGGAGATGAAATTCTTGAGCAAAGGTAAAGAGAGGGAGAATTCCAGATTTGTGCATGCGACCCAAGATATTGCGGCCAATTGCATCCTTCTTGAGATCTGCATGGTCAATGACTATCCCAGGAATGAAATGGTTTAAGTCCTGAAACAAAGCAAAATTTAAAGTTTAGAAAACGAGGTAGGTCGTGCGGTCACTTGACAAGAGTGTAAAGCAATGATTGTGCGGTCAAGTGAAGCACGGTAACAAAAGGTTGCGGTAGGCAAAGAAGTTAACAATAACATACCGCAAAAATGAGGTGTTAGACCAATACGAGATCAAAATGTGAATAGGGCAGAAACACAAATATCAAAAGCAAGTAAATTAACAAGGATCAAAAAAGGTTAATTCGTCAAGAACAGAAGAACACTTAAGAGGAACACCAAGAACACCATAGGTCGAACTAAAACCCAGATACCAGAAAGTGACTGAAACTCAACGAAAATGTCATAGATAGAATCGGAAATGTAATAAAGGCACAAAATCATAATCAATTCAAGAAAACAAACAAACATTAAACTCAGAAATTTGAAAGGGGAAAAGTACCGAAAATTTAAAAATCCATTTGGCTCAATCGAATTCAACAAACTTGGATGAAATCTTATGAAATCTACAGAAATAGTAACTAGAACCATGAATAAACAATCAACCCAAAGTTTTAACTACATATAAGTAACAATAATGAGATGAATCTTAGAGAATGTGAAAAGTTTTTGGAAATGTCCGCAAAAAAAAAATACGAGATTCAAGAAGTTCATACCATAACTACGACTGGAGGAACGGATGAGATGGAATAGAACTAGGAATTTCGTCTCTGGATTCAGTTGACTTGGAAGATTTCTTGGATTGATGTTTAGACATTATATAGAGGTGAATCGAGAGTGAGATGAACGACGGTTTTAGAGAGAGGTTTTAGAGAGAGAGATGATTTTCTGAAAAAGGTGAAATGCAGAGAGTGGTGGAGCATAAAAAGGAAGTGGAACGGTTTGAGGTGGAGGGTGGTTTGCAGAGGTCAGATGATGGGAAGATGGAGGGTTAACTCTGCAAAAGGTACGGATGTGACCTAGGGATGTCTGATCGAATTAAATGCGAGGTTACTAGGTGTCATGTCCAATAGCCTAATGACGGCTCATAAATAAATTTAAGGAATAAAAATTAATATAAAACTCCAAAATATTTAATTTGAATTAAATAAAACGAGGGAAAAGAGGAAGTTACCTTAATACCCTTGAGGTAGGTTAGATCTAAGCAACCTAGATATCTCTAAGTTAGAAAGACTTACCTGGGGCCTTAGAGTGCGGTAACTTGAAGATCGACGTGACATGTGCGGTAGCTTGAGATGTCGACCGTGACATGTGCGGTCGGTGAGGTCTTACCATATTTAGTCTTTTGAGAGATCATTACTGAGGTGACAAGACTTTATGCGGCAGCATAGTTGATGCGGCAGACATGAGTTGCGGTCAAGTGAGTTTAGAGGTTTGTGTTATATGCTTGACCGTGAGTTGGTCTGCCGTGTACCTATCTTGATATTGAACTTTTGACAAACATTAGTACAAGAAATTATATGGACAAGTTTGAGTTAGAGTTCAAGCATACCCATTTCTCCTCTTAGATACCTAAATCTCTTGGAATCGAGAGCTTTGGTGAGAATATCTGCAATTTGATCATCAGTACTCACATACTCTAGGTGGATATTACCTTTTTCAACATGATCCTTGAGAAAGTGTATTTGATATCAATGTGTTTGGTCTTGGAATGCATGACAGGGTTGTGGGAGACAGCAATGGTAGATGTATTGTCACAAAAGATTGGACAATTTTCTTCTTTGATTCCGTAGTCAACAATTGTTGCTTCATCCACAGCACTTGGCAGCAGCAGCTTCCAGCAGCTATATATTCAGCTTCTGTGGTAGATACAGAGACTGAGGCTTGTTTCTTGCTTGCCCATGAACTAGTCGATTTCCAAGGAAATGACAAGTTCCACTTGTGCTTTCCTGTCAATGGTACATGCTGCGTAATCTGCATTGAGTAACCTATAAGATCAAAAGTTGAATCTTTGGAGTACCAAAGTCCAAGGTTAATAGTCCCAGATAGATATCGAATAATTCGTTTAACAGCAATAAGATGTGTTCTCTAGGATCAGCTTGATAACGAGCACAAACGCAAACACTAAACATGATATCTGGCCTACTAGCAGTTAAGTATAGGAGAGAGCCAATCATACCTCGATATAAGGTTTGATCAACCTTCTTACCTTTCAAGTCTTTTATCTAGCTTGTTACCAGTAGCCATAGGAGTGTCGTATGCCTTTGCATTTTCAAGTCCAAATTTCTTGATAAGATCTCTTGTGTATTTTGCTTGGTTGAGGAAGATGCCTTCAGCACATTGTTGTTTGTAGCCCAAGGAAGAATGTTAATTCTCCCATCATGCTCATCTCAAATTTACTTTCATGAGTTTCTCAAAACGCTTACACAACAATTCATTAGTAGAACCAAAAATAATATCATCTACATATATTTGAACAAGTAAAGTATGATCATTATATTTTAGCAATGAATAAAAGTTGTGTCGATCTTACCACGCTTGAATCCTTTTCAAGGAGAAACTTAGATAGAGTATCATACCATGCTCGTGGAGCTTGTTTGAGTCCATATAAAGCTTTACGGAGTTTGTAGACATGATTTGGAAATTTGGGGTCTTCAAATCCGGGGGGTTGAGCAACAAAGACTGTTTCTTGAAGTTCACCGTTGAGGAATGCACTCTTCACATCCATTGATATAGCTTGAATCTTTTGTAAGAGGCATAAGCTAAGAATATCCTTATAGCTTCGAGTCTTGCAACGGGGGTAAATGTTTCATCATAATCAATGCCTTCTTCTTGTCTATATCCTTGTGCAACCAACCTTGCTTTGTTCCTTGTGATGCTTCCATTCTCGTCCATCTTGTTTCGGAATACCCACTTTGTACCAATCACTCCTTGATCTTGTGGCCTTGGAACTAAGGTCCAAACTTTGCATCTTTCAAATTGGTTGAGCTCTTCTTGCATAGCAACAACCCAACTTGAGTCTTGGAGTGCTTCATCAACTTTCTTAGGTTCAACTTGAGATATGAATGCGGTAAGTGCATCATAGTTTGATCTTCTTGTTCTTACACCAGAATGCAAATCACCAATGATATTCTGAATTGGTGATCTCTGACCTCACGAACTTCTTGAGGTATGTCTGGTTGAGTTGATGGTGGTTGTAAGTCTTCAAGTGGTACATCATTTGAGCCATCCCAATCATAAGTAATTTGAGGGATAGGTTCTTCAACATTTATGGGTGTCTCAACTTCAACTTCATTTGAGGTAGCAGCAGATGAGGTACCTTCTGGTGCTTCATATGAGGTAGGTGGAGGTGCAGTTGAGGTAGATGGGTTTCCTTGAGTTGATTGATTTTGTGGGTGAGTTGTACCTGTCTCATTTATTCTCAACAAAATCATCAGCAACATTTGGAGCCATATGCGGCTCAAGGAGAGAATGTTCATCAAAAGAAACATGGACGGATTCAACTATCTTAAGAGTGGTTTTATTAAATACACGAAAAGCTTTTGAGTGTTTAGCATACCAATAAATATACCTTCATCGGCCTTAGGAGCAAATTTACCTCGATGTTCTTTACCGTTGTAGAGTATAAAGCATTTGCATCCAAATATCTTGAAGTATGCTATGTTGGGGGTTCTTCTCTCCAAAGTTCATAAGGGGTTTTGTTGTAGGTCTTGTTGATGAGGGATCTATTTTGAGTGAAGCATGCTGTGTTGACGGCTTCAGCCCAAAAGTATTGAGGTAGCTTTGCTTCAGCAATCATTGTCTTTCCGGCCTCTATCAACGTTCTATTCTTCTTTCCACTACACGTTTTGTTGTGGAACTCCAGCAGCAGAGAAGTTGTGGTCAATACCATGATCATCACAGTATTGAGCAAACACCGTTGTTCTTGAATTCTGTACCGTTGTCGGATTAACACTAACGATGTCATCTTCTTTTTGTGTTTGGAGCTGTCTAAAGAGTGCGGTCAAAATGTCATAACAATCATCTTTGGAGCTCATCATCTCGACCCACGTATATCTTGAGTAGTCATCTACCACAACTAAGGAATATCTATTTCCTCCAATACTTGCGGTAGAAACAGGTCCAAACAGGTCCATATGAAGTAGTTGCAAACATCTAGAAGTTGAAGGTGTCGTCTTGCTGGAGAAAGACACTTTTGGTGTTGGTTTGTGCTAGTTGACATGTGCACTTCTCATCGTGGTGATCAGCTACTTTGGGTAGACCACGAACTAGATTTTCTCTACCAATCTTGGAGAGATACTTGAAGTTTAAGTGACTTAGTCTTTTATGCCACAGCAAACTATTTTCACTAACATTCTTTGCTACAAAACAGAGATTAGAAGAAATGCAAGATGAATTAAAATCAACAACATAAAACATTTTTCTTACGAATCCCTTTGAGCAAAGTGACGCCGGATATGCCATCTTTGATGAGACAGAAATTTGAAGTGAAGTGGCATTGCAATCCTTTGTCGCAGAACTGAGATATTGAGAGTAGATTGTGTTGTAGTACCAATAACTAGAGAGACTTCTTGGATGGTGATTTTTCCTTTACGAATGACTCCATATCCTACAGTCTTTCCTTTGTTATTATCTCCGAAGGTTACTGATGGCCCTTTTTCTTCACGGACATCTTCCAATAAGTTGATATCTCCGGTCATGTGCCTTGAACAGCCACTATCGAGATACCATAAACTTGATCTATCCTTGGAGAGTCCAGCCATTAAGCAGAGAACCTATAAAATAAACATTTAAGAAACAAGGTCCCTTTTTATTCTTTTGGGTCCAAAGGGTTAGCAATTTTGACGACCCACACTTGCCTCACAGAAGGAGGGTTACTCTTTCTGGGATTGGGTGTGAATCTCAAAAGACATTCAGCAGCCTTATGACCATAACCATCACACACGGAACAATGGTGGAAGCCACAACTGAGTTTTAACAAGCTTCGTTGAAGTCTTGAGCACAACATCATTCACTGGTATGGATGAGGTCTCCTTAACAAAATTCATCCTTTTGAACTTTGCTGCCTTGCCGCCAATTGCGGTCGATGGCTTCCTTGCGGTCGCCATCTTCTTGGTGCGTCGCTTGACCTGCGGCAGGATGCGGTGGGAGCGCCATCTACCTTGCTAGAGGAAGCCTCTGCGGTAGGTTCATCCATGCAATACCTTTCATCTTTGCCTTGCCAGTTTGTTTCTTAGGGTAGACATAGTTGAACTCTAGTTTCTTCTTTGGTTCTTGTCCTACACTCTTTGAAACATGATGTTTAGCCTTCGACCCTTCCAAGTTTGCTGGGGTAAATTTCTCATCTCTTTCACAACAAGATGCACATTTAAAGTTGTCATTAGTTTGAAATCCTAAGCCTTCCTTATCACCACTAGGCTTTTGGGATTCTAAGATTTGTTCCATAGTGACACGAGAATTGGTCCACTCATTAGTGATCCTTCATAGTGACACGAGAATTGGTCCACTCATTAGTGATCCTTTTCAAGTCATTTATCTCAGAAACCATTCATCATTTTTAACTTTAAATATAGCATTTTGTTCTTCTAAGAAACGGTTTCGATCAGTAAGAGGAGTCATGCTCTTGATCTGCTCCTTAAGGAGGGTGAGTTCAGATCTTAGTAGAGATTTCTCCGTCTTGAGCTGGGAAATTTCTTCAGTTGAAAGTGCTAAAGCTTCCTTCATGCCAGAAAACTTACTAATTACCTGTTCAGCTTTTGCAAACATCTTTTCTTGTTCATCGGGGGAAATGTCAAACTTGACTTGAGGTGTGGTAGACAGAACCTCCTTCACTTTGGGGTTTAGTAGAGCCTTCTTTGCTGCACTAACATCACATCTTGAAAATAGAAGATCACCATTCTTTTGAACCGGAGTTAGGAATCCTTTTTCAGCAAGTTCATCGGCCGTATAACTTATCCGTTTAGGTTTTGCATTTGGTGAGCGACGACTTTTATTATCATCCTCATCATCGGACTGGACGACCAAACAAATGTGACCTTCTTCAGAATCCTCATCGCTTTCATCAGAGTCTGACTCTATCCAAGTAGCTAACTCTTTTGAGGTAGAGTCTTCTTCAGCCATCATTCCCTTTTGCTTTGAATACCTTGGAGTAAAGTTACTTTTCTTCTTCATATACTCATATTTGGGAATTGGACATTCTGATGCGAAGTGACCTGGTTTCCTGCAATTAAAACAAACAAGATCTTCTTTCTTCTTGGAGAAGTTGAAGTTCTCTTTCTTCTTTGAAGGGCTGCTCCTTGAAAACCTTGTTGGAGCTTTGCTTGTTGATCCGGGTCTTGATGTCTTTCTGAACTTTTGGAATCTTTTCACGAACATAGCAAAATCATCATCATCCATATCAAGTAAGTCTGATGTGGAGATTTTTGGATCTTCTTCCTCGATCACTTCTTCCTTTTGAGCAACCAACGATAAGCTCTTTGTTTTTCCTTCCATTTCAGCAATGTTGTTAAGCTTGATATCAAAGACCTTGAGGTTGGCATAGAGGCTTCTAAGAGACATGTCATCTAGTAACTTGGTATCTTCAAGAGTGTTTCCTTTGTGTAGATATTGCGAACCAAGAGCGGCAAGAAAATTAACATTAATTTCTTTCTTGGTAAGCTTCTTTCCGAGTGCTGTATAAGTATTACGATCTCACAATAACGATCATAAGTGGCTCTTAGAGATTCACCGGGGATCTTAGCAAAGTTGTTGAATCTTCTTTGAATTGCAAACTTTTTGCTTTCCTTGCAAGCTTGATCTCCTTCGATGTAATCTTCAATTGCATCCCAAAGTTCTTTTGCAGTAGAACATTCCATGATCTGTCGACGCTGAGACGTACTCAAGGTACTTAGAAGTATACTTTTTGCTTTCACATCCATTCCAACCAGTCTTTTCTCTTCATCGATCCATTCAGCTTTTGGTTTCTTGATAGTCGGATTTGCACCATTGGTTTCAGGATCCGGATTAGCTTTCATTGGGAAGTATGGTCCAATGGTTAGACAATCACCAAGTTGCTCGTCCATGGAGTAGAACTGAGTTAGAATGCTGTGCTTCCATACGTCAAAATTATCTTCGTCGAACGCTGGAACGTGAGTGAAGTTAACCGTTGCCATAGTTTTCTGACTTGCCATTTTGAATCGGCACCCAAGCTGTTAAGCTTGAAAAACAGAAGTTTTATAAAGGTGTTTGCTCTGATACCACTTGTTGGTCCCAGAGACACAACAAGGGTATGAAAAGAGGCTAGAGGGGGGGTGAATAGCCTATTTAAAATTTCAACCCTTTTTCAAAATTCAACCTTTATGCTTACACTTGAGTTTTGCGGTACATAAAAACCACACGGTCAAGTATAAAATGCACAGCGGAAGTTTTCGTTGAAACAAGTTAAGAGTTGGTTTTGATAAGTTCAATGCGGTAGGTTAGTTTTTGCGGTAGGTAGTGCGGTAGATGTATATGCGGTAGGTAGTAGTGCGGTAGGTTAAGGTGAGGTAGGTTGAAAGATTGAAAATTTGTGTCTTGGAGATTTTTGGCAGATGATAAGTTAGTCAGATTTTAACTTAGGCAATGAGGTAGACAAACAAACACAATTCACACTTGTTCTTAAATCTGAAAGATCAAACACTAAAAGACAAACAAAATTAATATGAACAAGTGAAGAGCAATATGAACAAGATGAACAATAAGTAAATTTGCAGAAAGGTAAAGTGCAGTAAGTAAATGACACAATGATTTGGAAAGGTTCGATCTGTTAAAAGATCTACGTCCTTTACCAAGATGGTCAGTCTTGGATTTTGAATGGAGGATGTATTAATTCTCTTGAGTACAGATTACAAAGATGAAGAACTGAATTAACTCCTATTTTCTATGAAGAACAATCCTAGACTTAGACCAGTGTATCCCTAATGATTCAATCTATGTGATTGATCAATCGGGGTGAGTGTGTGTGTAAGAATCAAGAACTCTTTGAAATCTATATGATTTTAGAGCCTAATGAATCTTGTGTTGAGAGGCTTGAGATTTGATCTTGAAGGTTGCTGGAGATTTGTTGAAGACTTGAAGGTTGAGTGCTTGAAGATTCAAAGGATTCTGGAAATCTTGAGTATGATCTTCAATCACCAAGAATTTTCAACAGCAATTTCTCTCTTAGAATCTCAGCTTATCTTTCAATAAAGAATTCAAGGTCTATTTATAGCCTTGATGGAGAAACTAGCCGTTAGAAATACTTGGGGTCCAAGTTGAAGGACAATGAGCTGTTGAAGTCTAATTGGAGCTCAGTCTGAGTTGTCCTTTTGTTGCAGAGTCATGGTGGTCCAACTGTACTATGATGACAGTTGTATTCAAATTTGAAATTTGAATTTGCAACGTTCAAAACTAACCAAGGTAAAGACATAAATGTGACCATGGTTAAGTTTGAACAAACTTGAGTTTCTTCAACCAAGGTTCCATGCGGTAGAGATTCACGCGGTAGGATGAAACCATGCGGCAAGGTTATCTGCGGCAAGCATAGAGAATGCGGCACCTTGGTCATGCGGTAGGTTACATGCGGTAGGCAATGGACCTACCTCATTTTTCCAGACTTAGAAAAAATTGAGTCCTAATCTGCTAAGCCTATTCAACTATAAAGTGGACTTATTCTAAATGAAGTACAAGTACTTCTTACAATATATCCTAAAGTCCACAAAGAGTAAAATAAGGTTATGGGATCAATCAAATTAAGGTAATAGGAGTGGTTTATAATAAGCATACCCAACAGAAACTTCCAATAAAAGTAGGATTGTGTGTGTGTCTCTCTCTCTCTCTCTCTCTCTCTCAACAGTTAAGGTCAATCTTGAATTTTCCTCTCAAAAGAGAACACAGAATAATTGGTCCGCCGCCAACTGTGCCCGCACCCCGTAAAAGTCAACTGCAAGTGCGATTCCAAGCAGCATACATCAAAATACAGCTTCAAAACAGCAAATTTGGTCCGCGGTGAACCACTGAAATCACCTCCTCATCAGCAGAATCTACTCAACAAATTCACATACATCGGCAGGCAGACTCTCGAGTCCCTCTAAATCAGCAGGCAGACTTCCGAGTCCCTCTACATTAGCAGGCAAATTCCGAGTCCCTCCACATCAGTAGGCAGAATTCCGAGTCCCTCTACATCAGCAGGCAGAATTCCGAGTCCCTCTACATCAGCAGGCAGACTTCCGAGTCCCTCTACATTAGTAGGCAAATTCCGAGTCCCTCCACATCAGTAGGCAGACTTCCGAGTCCCTCTACATCAGCAGGAAGACTTCCGAGTCCCTCTACATCAGTAGGCAGACTTTTGAGTCCCTCTACATCGGCAGGAAGACTCCCGAATCCCTCCAAGTCCTCTATACGGACTCTAAATCTTGGCCACGGTGGGCCGATTTCTATCACCGCACCCCTTCTATTAGCAAAAGTCGCTCACACAGGGAGCGCACTCCTATCTCTTGTAATTTCAAGAATCCTGTTTTCATCGAGTCTTTGTTTTTTTCTTGGTGATGTCCTCGGCGGATGTTTTGTTTTTTCGTCGACGCGTTTTGCTTTGCAATCCACATCGCCGAAGGGCTCTGTAGACACCCCGCCTTGGACCGCTCACCCCGATTGCACATTTGATTTTGTGTTTCTCCTTATTTTAAGTGTTTCTCGTTAGTTTCTGTCACTTCCGTTAAGTTCCTGACTGACCTCGTTAAGTCCAGGGACCAAACTGAATAACATTGCTAACTTTCTAGTCCATTATGTCAAAAAAGCTATTTCCAAGGCGCACGCCTCCACCCTTTGGGGTCAGAGGCGCGCGCATCCCGCCACCAAGGCAGGAGGCGCGCGCACCTGGGCGTCAGTTACAAATTTCTGTCCAAGAATCTCTCCCTTGCTCCTTTTAACAGGATTTTCCCGGAAACTGATCTTTGTGACTTGGTTTTGGCACCAGAAACACACCTCTTTTACCTATATAAACCCCTCTAATTCACCATTGAACGGGAGAGGGATTTTGAATCATTAAGTAAACTCTACACAAATACTCTTTTCTCTCATTTTCTACTTCATCTCTCCTCTCTTTCTTTTACTTTAATCAAAAGTGCAATCACCCAAACATTTTGGGACATGACACCAAAGACTACTTCACTTCATTGAAGCTAGTCACGGAGTTATCTCCCTATATTCCAAAACTCCTTTTAAAAACCCCCCTTTAATCATCAAGAATAAGAAGAACATTTTATCATTTATGTAGACTTTGATCAAGCAAGACCGACATTAGTCGGGCGAGATGGGTGTTTAAGTACTTTCCCATCTCGTAACCTAACCCCCGAACCTAATAACAAGAATCTCTGTTTTCGTAATCAAACTTAGGCTATAAACATTAGGTTTTTCTTATGTTCCTCTAAAACATAGGTGGCGACTCTACAAATGTAAAACAAGTTAGACATTCTAGGATAATCCACCGCTCTAGCCAAGCGCAGTGGGTCATCCCGGGGTATCTACACTAAGATCATCAACAAGTTAATCAAATTAAATTTTGATGATCCTACGGAACATATTAATCAAATTAATATTGCAATTTAGGTTACTTAGGATTATTAAGAATGTATAATTTCCGTTCTCGCTTTCGAACAATTCTTAAGCTCTTGATCCAATCAAATAAATTAATTTCATTCTCCTTTTAACTTTGTCCTTTTAAGAACAGATCGTAGTAACAAACATAATTAAAGTTTAAGATAATATTCTACACAAATATGCAAATAAATATACACCTATATTTCATACAATCATTTAAGAGATAATCATTGTATTTCATAAATACTCCTACTAAATTATATAACCTTCATATACAACAGTTTTATAATAGAATTTATGTAGTCTAAGATCCATATTTCACTCAATTTTTAGTCGGCTTTGGCACGACTGCTCAAAACCAAGTTATTTAAGTAGACAACTCTTGTCAATCATATCATATATGACTCTTAGATATTTTATGAGATTGTTTTAGACATCCAATGTCAAACATGTTTTAATCTCATCTTGTGCCTTAGGCCCAAAACTGTTTTTGATAGCCTAATTAAGTCAAACCACGTTAAACGTATAAGAAACTCTGATTCACTCATCTTGCTCATACACTGATAGAATCAATGCACCTCGCTTTGGCAGAGCCCACACAAAACTACCTGGTGTACTCACAAGTGTTTTAATAATGGATTGGCACATGACTTAAATTTTTCAAGAAGGTTATTTCATATAGCAACACGCATAACAAAGGTATAATTAATCCAATTAATTAATGAACAGATACTATGTGAATATAATTATGAATTTGAGATTTTCATAGAGTCCCACTCTAGGTATAATACATATTGAATAATGAATTCTTTCATAGAGTCCAACTCTATTAAGAATACATTACTTCATAAAATAGAGAGAACCACAAGATCAAATATGCAATCGGGGTGAGCGGTCCAAGGCGGGGTCTCTACAGAGCCCCTTGGCGGCGTGGAATGCGTAGCAAAACGCGCCGACGAAAGAAAGACATCCGCCTAGGACATCACTAAGAAAGGGAAAAAGAAAAAATCAAAGACTCGATAAAAGCGGGAATTGAAAGTTGTGAGGGATAGAGGTGCGCCCCCTGTGTGAGCGGATTTGCCAATAGTGGGATCTGTTTGCTGAAAGCATGATCCGTTTGCTGGAAGCGGGATCCGTTTGCTGGAAGCGGGATCCGTTTGCTGATTGCGGGATCCGTTTGCTGATTACGGGATCCGTTTGCTGATGTGGGATCCGTTTGCTGAAGCGGGATCCGTTTGCTGAAGCAGGATCCGTTTGCTGAAGCAGGATCCATTTGCTGGTGGTGGGATCCGTTTACTGATGCGGGATCCGTTTGCTGAAGCGGGATCCGTTTGCTGATGCGGGATCCGTTTGCTGAAGCGGGATCCGTTTGCTGATGCGGGATCCGTTTGCTGATGCAGGATCCGTTTGCTGATGCGGGATCCATTTGCGGATAGCGGGAACCGAGGCTCTGTTTGCCTATATGTGATATTGTTGTGTAGCATGATGGAAAGGTGGTGATTTTACGGCTCACCATGGACCAAGTTGTTGTCATTGAACTGTAATAGTTTGACTCTGTGGGATGCAGGCGTAGTTGACGGCGAATCACTTTCTGTTGGGTATGAAGTGCCTTGAGTTGCAGATGCTGTTGACCTCATGGTGGTACCTGTTAAGTGTGTGCTTTTGCAGGTATACGTGTTTGTGCAAGAAAATGCATGAAGTGTGAAGATTGAGCGAAATCGTGCTTGTGGTGTGATGTGATTTTGAAGCACTTTTGCATGAGGGAGAAGTAAAGTGATTTTATGTGTGAAGTGATTTTTGAAAGTAGAGATTTGCATGAGAAAGATGAATGATGTCCATACCTTCACTTACCATTGCCGTTGGATGGATTCGTGATGTTGTGGTAGATGCTTTGGCGGAGAGTGTTGCTGCCTTTGATGATGAATTCGTTTTTGATGGAGTGTCGGTGGGACAGTATTCCTGATGATGGGTTGGTCGTGCCAAAAGGCTGCCTACGTATCCCTTAGAATGAATCAGACCAGCGTAGTTCAAGGATGATGGAGAGTGCTGGGGAGGAATGCTAGGAGCAGAGAAAAAAATGAAACACATACTTTTGCGCAAGTAAAGCGACAAGAAAAAAGAAAAAAAATCTCTTTTTTTTTTTTTTAGTTCATGGGTGAATCATTTTGACCATTGTGTGTTTGTAAAGCCAACCCAAGATCAAGTCATGTTCGATCGAAGTCCGGATTACCTCGCTTGAATGTTGTCGCCGCGGTGTCCAACGAAAATTGATGTCTAGCCCCAATAGATTTTTCGTTTATGGGGCTTCAAAAGGACTATTCATGCCGAGATGCCAAGGGGTTGCTGATTGTAAAGCCCCTCGAATGATGAACTTTGAGTGGCTTATGAAGCCCCAAGATGAATCAACTCTTAGCCCATTCAAATAAACTGTCTTTTGTTGCCGACGTGGGCAATCCCCAAGATAAGATCATTGATACCAAGAATTGAGAGATTCCTAAGGCCCAAATTTCATGGGCTTATCAAGTTTGTAGATGGCGGGATGTGGAGACCTTTCGGTGTGAAGCCTCAAATTTTCTTGGAATCGGCTTAGCATTATGTTGGGAGCGGATGGCGCTATTGGGAAGAACTCCTGAAGGCGATCTCCTTCTTTCTCTTGCTTGGGGATGGATGACCCTTTTTGTGGTTGATACCCAAATGGCGGAAGTCCATGTTGAAAATGTAGTACGGTCTTTGGGAGACGTCTCATGGGAGATGGTGATGTTGTTGCAGATGATAAGGTCTTGGTGTGATAAAGTCTCAAACGGTATGTTTGCTTGGGTCTTCTTTAGTTGAACCGACGGCGGATCCTCGGATGCAGCCTGTGCTTTTGATCTTGGAGAAGGGGGTTCTGTATTGCAGTAACATTGGGATTGGCCGTAACCCTGCTTATAGAGTTAACATATTGGCATTGCCCGCTATAACTCAGCCGGGTGAGTCTAGCATATTGAATCTTTTTCCTTTTCTCTAAGACTTCCTTCATAATCTCGCTGTGAGTTCTAACAAGAATCATCAAATTCATTCATATCATCGGAGCCTTCATTTAAAACCAAGAGGCCTTTTGACTTGAAGCGTTGAGAGACCTTTGAAGTTTGATCCCTTTCATGGAGACTATTCCCGAATTGTATTGCTCGAGTATTGTTGCCCAAAAGACCGTCGGTCGCGAAGCCCCAATATTGCCCTTTGCTTGAATTACTGTAAATCCGTGGCCCAAAAGATTTGTAGATTGCGAAGCCCCTTGAGACCTTTCGGTATGAAGCTTCAAATGTTGCTGGGGACATTGAAGTGAATTGCTTCTTTCCGAGGGAGCCTTTAAGACTTGACCGTAGCCCCTAGAGTGCCATCACTGATTCCGAGAAAGGTCCATCCTTGATTGGGGGAACGAGCACGGGCACACATGACAAGAGGGCTTTTTGACATCCCTTTTGAGAGACTTTGAGGATAGTCTCACACATCTTTCTCGAGCATAGCCCCTAGGGCTTATTGATTGTCAAATGAAGCAAAAGAAACCATTGTTCTTGAGTCACATAGCCCCTAGGTCATCACCATTTGTTGATCAAAGCAAGAGTGACTCATCCTCGTGTGAGGGAACAAACCTGACAGGACATGGCAAGAGCTATTCCATTCTTGGGAGTCTTTCGGCATACTTTAGAGGGACATGCTTGTAGAAGCTTGAATCACATGTTGTTTCTCGCTGCCCAAACCAACTGACTAGCTGGGGATTATTTTGTGCAACCTCGTACCCCTTAATGATGGGCTCGTTCTCGTATGGATCTTGATTACCACGGGCCTTCTTTCACATGAGCCTAAAGATGCACATTGCAAGAACAATATTTCAATAACCCAAAATGACCTTTGATGGTGCCATATCTCGTCAAGCCTTTTGCAATTCCAAAGTTGACTTGGTGGGGAATTGACTTGCTGAGGAGATTCAATGTTGAACTTGTGCAGTTGTCTTCTTTAGAGGCCGGAGATCTCCATTTCTCTTTCCCTTCTCTCACTCACTCTCTCATTTTTTTTATGACGCACCCTGTTTTTTGCCTAGACCACCTTTTCGGGTTTTCAATCTAGCTGGCATCTCTTTTGCATCTTCATTTTTTTTACTCAATTGATGAGGAAGTGTGCATTGACTCTGGAGGAGGATGAGAGACATGTGATTTTGCGGTGGAGACCTTTTGTCACTAATGATGAGTGACATTGACTTGACTAGGGAAGTAGCCCCTAGTATTGACTTTGTATATATTTGTTGAATGACTCACGAAGGCAAGTAAGTCATTAAGAGAGAATAGAAGGAAAACCCCAATTTGATTGCAAGAAATTGGGAGTATGCAGAAAGAATAGAAGCCCTAGAATCGACAAGGAACGGAAAGTGATTCCAAATCTAGGAAAGTTATTCAATCTTGAGGTGATTAATTCATTGGTAAATGAATCGTACAACGATGTCTTGACAAGTTCGAGATGAAGGCCGATCACCATAACGCGCTAGGGCTAAACATATCTTCTTTCTTGCTTGAGACCGGACCCGAAGGTTGCCTACGTTCCTCCAGTGAAGAGGCTCAGGTCACCGTAGTTCTTGTGGATGCTCCATTCGTCGAGATGGTTGTTGCTTCGTCCTTCATCGGTGGAATGATGTTGATCTTGTACTTCTTTGATTGAGGGGGATTTTTTTTTTTTTTTTTTTTTGTGCTCTAACTTTTGCCTAGGTTGATTTGAGGATTTCAACCTACCGAGTTTTTTTTTTTTTTTTTTTTCTTATCCCCTTTTGAAAACTTTGCTTCATGATTGTTGCTCCACCTTTCTTTGTCTTGATTTCGTCGTTGGTGATGTCTTCGTTGTTGATGCCGTCGTCGATGTTTAACCCCTAGGCGCTCAAGCAATGGCCTTCATTCCAAAACTTGGTTAGACATTTTTTTATCATTTTGCCAAGAATTAAATTGAACAACTTGGAGGAGTGTATGAGGAAAAGAACGACTTTTATTTAATGATTGACTCAAAATTTAACATTGAACGAGAGAAAACATTAATGCACACATTAGAGGACTTTTGACTCTTTTTTTTTTTTTTTTTTATATCCTATTTCTAGGTAGAGAAAGAGAAACAGAGATTGTTGTCGTTGTCCTCATTGTCGTTGGAGTCTTCATTGTCATTGTAGTCTTCCATGTCACTACATTCGTCCATGTCGTTGCTCGGATTGCTCGGGAACCCTTTGTCGTTGAAGCTTGTGTCATAGGAGGATTTGGCCACTTCTCGGAGCAAATTGTCAACTCTCATTCCCGCATCATACATGATTGAAAAATCGGGATGAAAAGCCCCACTAAGATGAGTGCGGTAGTCCATTTTTAAATATTTCAAGAAGATGTCCATTTGTTCCTTCTTTGAGGGCCTATCAACCATCTCGGCTAGCTTGTCATTCCAACGGCAATAGAAGTCCCCAAATGATTCATCACCCATTTGCACGGTGTTCTCCAATTCCTTCTTGGTGGGGGCGGAATATGGAGTTGCCTTGACATTGTAACTTGAAGGCAAGCATAGCGGCATCCCAATTGAGGCGGGTGGAAACTGGAAGACCCATATACCAATCTTTTGCGACCCCCTCAAGAGTAAGCGGGAAGCATTGTGCCATTATTTGAGGAGACACTTTCTTTGGTAGTATGGCCCAAATGTAGGAGTCGGGGCAAGAGTTTCCATTAAACTTGCCAATGTCGGGCATCTTGAACTTTTCGGGAAGAGCCTCCATTGTGTTCATGAGGAGGGAAGCTTGATGAAGATCGGTGCTTGGGCCCCTTGTGCAAATTTAGCCCACTAATCCTTTGGTCAATGTAGGACATGAGAGTGTTGACCAAACCGGTATCAATGCTTTGGACCTTTCTTTCACTCGTGAGCCCTTTCAATTGGTTCTTGAGTTGAGCAACTTCTTTCTTGTGGGCCGTTTTCACAAGCTCGTAATAGGCTCGCCATAAATCATCCTTGCGGCGGAAATTCTCGGCTAGTGTATCAACTTGCTCTTTCAATGCTTCCACCATGCGGAATAACCCTTCGTTTGACACGGGAATGCCGTTGTCGTTACCGTGTGAAGCCATTGGACCTATGGAGAGAACACGGTTGATCTTAGGATGGACCCACAAACACCTTTTGGATAAAATTATTTCACCCACAAACAAAAGTAAATACTCAAACCACATAAGGAAAATGACTCTTTTTTTTTAATTTACAAAGTCGGAAGGACGTGGTCCTTTTTGGGGTTTCTAGAAAAATAGTGGAATCATCACACTAGTATATAGACCTTCTCGCGGTCCCATATACTCATCGGATTCCACCACGCTTGTGAATCCTACATGTGTCGGGATTAAACTAAATTAATGTAGTAAAGCATACATGCGGGGACGGATTTTTTATTTGCGTCCATTATGACCACTTGGGGATGGATTTTTATTTCGTCCATAACAACGAGTGGCATGTATGATTTGAAGACATAAGTTTAGGGAAATCTCGGCACATGGAAACCGACTTGGGTCACAGAGTGTTAGACCCTAACTAGAGTTGTGTGGTTGGTGCTCGGCTAAAGAGAGGTTTAAAGGTCACCCCCGGCATGTAGTCGTGAACTACGCCACGGGCTGAGGTTGACCGCTTCGAAAGAGTCAAGGTCGAGTGGAGCTTGAAACTTTCTAGGACGGGCCTCGACGGGATTGGGGTTGGACTTGTGCGACTCGATAGTGAGCAGTTGATAAGAATAATGTGCAAGTAGTGTGAGGTCCATCACGTGACAATTTTTTTTTTCAAAGAAAAGAAAAAAAAAACAAATATGTACATAATTACAACTCCCGAATCACCCGTGTGACCGGTAAATTAAAACATGAAATTAAACAGTTAAAGGGGTCCATTCTGTTCTGATGCAGGCCACTGTGCCCACACCCCCACTGTTCTGACCTGTTTTCTGGAAATTGGACACAGGGGATTGCCCTGGTCCTGAATTTTGTGTTTAACCCCTGCAACAAATGTTAGCCCAAAAAAACAGAAAATAGGAAGAACACATGAAAGTCGGGTCCCTCTGGTATTTGGTGTGAGAGGCGCGCGCTTCTGACCAAGAAGGTCAAAGGCGCGCGCTCCTCAACACCAGAAACCAGAGTACCCAGAAAACGTAAACTTTGAACAAAAATGCAAGCTTAACCCTCAAGTAATCCCCAGCGGAGTCACCACTGTACGTACCCCGGCCCAGGCCCCTCACGGGAAAAGGATGGTTTTTTGAAGGAGTCGCCACCCACGTTTTAGAGGAACGCGAGAAAACCTTTTATGTTGGAAATGTGTTTGATTTACGAAAACAGAGATTCCTTTTGAGACTTCGGGGGTTAGGTTACGAGATGGGAAGTACTTCAACACCCATCTCGCCCGACTAACGTCGGTCTTGCTTGTTCAAAGTTTACATTATAAAAATTGTGTTCTTCCTATTAATATCAAATTTAGAGGGGTTTTAAAAGAGGTTGAAATGTAGGGAGATGATCCCTAGACCAACTTCAATGAAGATGAAGGGATCGTTCGGAGTTATGTCCCAAATTTGGTTTGGGTTTGATTGCACCTTTGATCAAAAGAAAAGATAAGAAAATATGAATTAGAAGAAAGTGAAGAAGGCAAGAAAATACCTATGTTTGGAAGACAAGTTCTTGACACTCCTTGAGAATGATCCTTATAGGAAGGATTGTTGGATGTTAAAAGTTGGTGATGAGAAATTGGTGATTTTTTAGGTGTGAAAATGGTGATCAAAGTCCATCCCTCCCAAGGGTAGATTGGAGGGGTTTTTATAGTTGTAAAGGGTTGCTTTTTGGTGCCAAAACTGAGCTGCCAAGAACCATTTCCCGGGCAAAATCTTGTAAGATGGGCAAGGGAGAGATTCAAGGCAAGAAATCTATAACTGACACGCCCAGAGGCGCAGTTTCCCACCTTGACGGCGGAAGGAGCGCGCTTCTGGCTTCAAAGACCGGAGGCACGCGACTCAGAGAAGGCATTTTTGACAGAAAGACTAGAAAGTTAGCACTGTTATTCAGTTTAGTCCCTAAACTTAACGAAGTCAGTCAGGAACTTAATTGAAGTAACGGAAACTAACGGAAAACACATAAAATAGAGAGAAACAAAAGATCAAATGTGCAATCGCGGTGAGCGGTCCAAGGCGGGGTGTCTACAGTTACAAGTTACAACGATTGAGAACAAAACTAACTCAAAGATCTATTATCTATGAAAGAACAAATCCTAGACAAAACCGGTGTATCTCTAGAAGTATGATCGATGAGATCGGAACTTCAAGAGGTGTGTGTGTGTCAGAAATCTGGGCTTTATAAATCTATGAGATGAAGAGCACAAGATATTCTAGTGATACAAGGCTTTTAGGATCTGGGCTTGGTAAGGTATGAAGGTTGTTCTTGAGAATTCTGGAAATGAGCAAGAAATCTTCAAATCTTCAAAGTTTCTTTCTGAAAGAAAAACACAAGCAGCTTGGAAAATGAGGATGAGCAGGCTATTTATAGTGGAGCTTCAAAAACTAGCCGTTGGAGCTCTGAGCAAGGACAATGAGCTGGCACAATGTGATTGGTGCACAGGTGTCCTTTATAGCCGTTGGAGACAGAGCAAGAGGACAAAATTCAAACTTCTTCTAGAAGGATGATAGATGTCTTCATTTGAATATTCAAACTGAGGCGCGTCTCCATCTACGTGTATGCTGAGTGTGCTTGTTTTGTCGTATGTACACATCAGTACTTTGACTCATTCCAAAAATCGTACCTTGACTTGATGTTTTCCAAGCTTCTAGAATATGAGATTAGGAAATGAGAGAATTGACTAAGGCAAATCTGCGCGCGCATCGAAGCCATGCGTATTGAGTTGCGCAGATGGGTGCTGCGCATGAAAGTCATGCGCATCACACTAAGTCATTTCAAGTGAGACCTCAAATTCAAAGTATAAGCCCTAATCACTAAGCCTAGTCTATAAGAAGGACTTAGCTAAAAATTGAAGTTATAAAACTTCTTACATAGGGTCCTAAAGTCCTTAAAATATACTTAGGTGATGGTATCAATCAATTCTAACATAAATAGGAGGGTTAACAGATAAGCATACCCAACAAGCTAGTAAGAAATCAAAATCCCCCTCCAAAGACGGGGAATCCCATGCTAAGAAAGGGAACAAAAAGGACGATGACTCCGATTCCGATTCAAACACTTCCGACTCTTCCTCCTCCTCCGATGACGAGGTACGTGATAAAAGGAAGAAAGCTAGTGATGACACCAACATCATCAACTCCGCCACTGCCGAGTTCCTCGAAAAGAGGTTTGCACACCTTGGCCTAGTAAAGGGCTCTATTGTTCCATTCGACCCCATTGGGCTAAAATCTTCGAGGATGCCGAGAAAGTAGAAATTCTCCCCCCTCACCATGAAGCGCCACTCTCCCTAGCTGACCTACGAGCGGAAGTTTGCCTACTCACCAGATCCGGTCAAGTGTACCAATCCGACCCAAAGGGTGCTAAGAAAATCTTTGGTAAGGAGCCTGAACAAACCGACCTCGAGAAGAAGGATCCTATCCTTACCCAACTCAAGAAAACCCAAGCACACATCTTGCTTTAGTCCCTACTCACCTCCTCCCTTGCTCACCGCCTCATGCTTGAGAAGAATCTCGGTGCTATGATGGTCCCATCAAACACTACTCCAGAGAATGTCACACACATGATTGGTAACATCCACTATGGAAACATCATCACTTTCTCAGAGTTAGACAAACCCATGTTTGGGGTTGATCACAACGAGACGTTGTATATCACTGTAGAGGTGGAGGGCAAGAAAATTCCTCGTGTGTTTATTGATAATGGTTCTGCTATCAATATCTTGCCGTCAAGAATGATGGATGTCGTTGGGGTTCGTGCCACTGATTTGAGGCCGTCTAAGCAAACCATCAAGGATTACGATTCCACCTTCCGCGCAGTTATAGGCATTATTACTCTGCCCATCATAGTCGGAACTAATATCCTACCCACTGAATTGTAAGTCATAGACATCCCGGTGACCTTCTCTCTCCTCCTGGGACGGCCATGGTTGCACTAGTTAGGTGCGATTTCCTCTTCCTTGCATCAATGTGTGAAGTTCCAGTCTGGAAATGAGGTGACTGTTGTCTATAGTGATCTAGTAACTGCCCAAGGGACGGACACCAAGGGAAGATACAACATGGAGAGGAGATCAGACTCTTCAATGGCTTCGAAATAGTCGCTCAAGCACAGATTTGCGCCATCGATCTCACCAAAACCTCAGATAGGATAGCACCCATTGTCAAGACGCTACGAAACATGGGCTTCATACCAGGGCTGGGACTAGGTAAGAACTTGCAAGGTCCCATATATTTGGTTGAAGAAGTTGATCACAGAGGGATGTTTCGCCTTGGATACACCCTCACTCCCAAAGACAGAGCGGAACATAAAAGGATATAATTCCTCAAGAAAGTGAAACTTCCGTACAAGAAGCCTGAAATGCGGCCATACCGCCTCACTCTTAACAGTTACTTTGTTAAGGAAGCCAAGGAGTTTTCATGTTTTGAGTTCGCAGAACCATGGTTTGACCACACCGGCAAGTTGCAGAAAGGGTTCGAGATCTTCAGAGATGTAGAATTCGACCGGTCCAACCTAATTCTGACTTACATGGAATACGACGAGAGCACGGGTAGAATCAAAACCGTTAAGTACGGATATGCTACCGAAGTTGCAAGTGACTTGGCTGATCAGCTAGAATCCGCAACCCTTGACAAGCCAGCAGCAGAAACCAAAGAGACTCCAGGTTTGACTGAGATGTGGGACGGCCAATATCTGCTTCAACATCTGGGATATCTGGGTATCGATGACGACATGGTAGCCGTAATTGGGGATGAATCAGAGGACAATGTTGACCTGAGGACATTAGTGGGACCCATGGAGGGCAAGCTGAAAAACTGGTGCACACTCGGAGGTCCCATCGCTACTCCAGAATTTATGGTTGGAACGCTGGGGCTTACTCGATCTCCTGTCGCGCCTCCCGCAGCATCTCCTGTCACTCCCTCAAAACCCCTTCCCCCGAGTCTAGTGTTTTGACTTTTGAGTTTGAGTCTTCCTCTATGTCTGACGACCTCACGTCTGAAGACTATGACCTTGTCGCGAACGCTATATTTCCTTTTGCTATAAATGAATCCCTCGACCTTCTGAGTATCCCTCCGTAGCCACTCTTTTAACTGATAAATTAATAATAATCAACCTAATGATGTACACTTAGTTAATAATGATTCATTAGAAAAGGCAGACACAGACACGCTAAATGATGAATATATTAGGGAAATTTCAGAGCAGGTTATTAATCAAAAGGAATCTCGAGCCCAAGCTGCCAATGAGGTGCTAACGTGTATGAATTGGGGAACCGAAGCCGATCCAAAGGAAACACAAATTGGAAGCTTCTTTAGCGGAGCCGAAAGAGAAGCACTGATTGAACTACTTAAGGAGTACGTGAATGTATTTGCGTGGTCTTACAAGGACATGCTGGGGCTTGACAACTCGATCGTAGAGCACAGAATCCCAACAGCACCAGATACCAAGCCAGTCAAGCAAAAGCTACGCCGTATTAAGCCGGAATGGTCTGTTGGTAGTGGTGCCCTAGGCACATTTAATAAACGTTGTAATTGTTATCACTTATTTCATATTAATAAAGAGATGTTTTGATTATTATTGTTGTTCATGTTTTCTTATAATAATCTCCGTCCCTAGAGCTTGTTAAGCACTAGTATAAAGGCTAAATGATCATAGGATGATCATGTTAGATTTATTAGTACTTGTTTGGAACAAGGTACTGGACATGACCCGATGTATGAGATTTATGTCATGGTCTATATCGTACATATATCTCATATTAGTTATTATAGTCTTCCACTTTATGAACATTATGTTTGACATATTCAAACTCTTCCTTTAACCGGGTAGTTATAAAGGATATGATTGGTATAATCAGATTCACGTAGGGAAGAGTAATAAGCTAAATGGGTTTGTCCCTCTTCGGAGAGATGTCAAGCTTGGGCCCCTCGAAGGAATGATGTTGATGAAATGTTTGGCCAAACTCAAATGGATTGATTGGATCAATGTCATTTGGATTATCAACATATTCGGAATCGAGAAAGTATTGAACAATACAAGTTGACTTATTGACCATGACTTGTGTTCAATGACATCGTGGACAAAGGGATTATGACATGTTCTAAAAGGAATGCGAACTTGTATCTAATTATACTATTTGGTTAGGTATGACGGTTTGCTAGAACCTAATCATATCTTATGGTTTCATGTTTGAACCCATTGCCAACTTAGTGTAATCCTAGAGGGTCACACACAATAGAACGAATCCTATAAAGGACTATGTTGGAATATTTGGTCGAAAGGACCATTGAAGGATTTTGGAAATTAGGGGAATCTGGGGCAAGTGTGCGACCGCACAAAATGGTTTCGGTGGCCGCACAGCTTGACTCCAAAAGTACCAGATTATTCCAGTTGTTTGGGCGGCCGCACAGGTGGTTTTGGGCGGCCGCACATCATGTCGGGACTGATTTCCTAATTTGATTTGGAAAGGAATTTTGGACGGGTTTGGACACAAGTTTCCTATTTGGAATAGGTATTAATTGTATCTAAACACCAAAATTCAGCCAGAACTAATTCCAAGCTTTTGTGCAAGTCTCTAAAGAGTTTGAGAGAGGTTTATTTTGTTCTAAGACATCCTAGATTGAAGAACAAAATAGATTCAATGATTGGAGATCCATGTGGAATTGTGGATGCAATTGGCCGACATTCATCGAGACCATCTATTGCTTAGTTTCGGCCATATGGACTACTTTCTTGGTTTCTTGAATTAGTGCGGAATTGTGGATGCCTTATGGCTTAGTTTCGGCAGCACTTCTTGTTGTCTTGATTTGGAGATGATAACCACAGTTCAAATAGTCTCATCCTCATAATTATAGAGAAACTAATGACACATAAACATTATGCTTAAATTAATGGAGATTAATTTAGTGGTTAAACTTGATGCGTAACAGTTTTATATTATGTGCTCATAAATGTGTTGTATGCTATATGTGATGAACCTTCAAAGAAAGTTTTAAGTCCTTCTGCCATGCCATGATTAAAACACTTGTTTATACATGGGTAATTTTGTGTGGGCTCGCCAAAGCGAGGTGCATTGATTTTATTCATGTATGAGCAAGATGAGTGAATAAGAGTTTCCTATGCGTTTAAAATGGTTGGACTCAATTAAGCGTCAAAACAGTTTTTGGCTTATGGCAAAGATGGGATTTAACATGTTTTTCTGAAATTGGATTTCTTAAAGAATCTCATGAAAAGAACTGAGAGTCATATGAGATATGATTGACAAGAGTTGTCTACCTAATTAATTTTATTTTGAGCGGTGAGCCAAAGCGTACTTAAAATTAAATTAGAGCGGGATCTTAACCCATTTAAATTATACTATACATTGGATGTATAAAGAAGGTTGTATAATTTAGTGGGAGTATTTTTGGAAAAATACATTGTTTATTTCTTTAATAAAAATTGGTACTCATTAAATTTTGGAAATTTTTGCATAATTGTAGATAATGACTAACAACACTCAATCAATTTCGTTGCGATCGATCCTTGAGAAGGATAAGCTCCAAGAGAATGGTATGAACTTTATGGATTGGATCCGTAGCCTAAGAATTGTTCTTAGGCAAGAAGATAAGTTGTATATTCTCGATGGGCCTCTTCCTGCTGAACCAGAACCCACTGCCCCTAGGGCAGAAAGAGACAGTTACAAGAAACATCGTAACGATTCTAGAGATGTAAGTTGTGTCATGCTTGCTAGTATGTGCTCAAAACTCCAACAAAGTTTGGAACATTTGGAAGCCTATGAGATAGGCGTGGAGTTAAGAGACATGTTTCAAGAGCAAGCTAGGCAAGAGAGGTACAAGACCATTGTTGCATTCACTTCTTGCAAGATGAATGAAGGGCAACAAGTGAGTCCTCACATGCTAAAAATGAAAGGTTATGTAGAGCACCTTGAGAAACTTGGCTATCCAATCCTATTGGAGTTAGCCACGGATCTCATTCATAATTCATTGCTTAAAAGTTATAATCAGTTTGTGATGAATTATAACATGTATGGAATGGATAAGAATCTCTCCGAGTTGCATGGGATGCTTAAAACTGCGGAGATGAAGATTGTTGAGAAAGGTTCTCCTGTGCTCCTGGTTCATGATGGGAAGAAGGCTGGCGCCAAAGGAAAGGGTAAGGCAAAAGTTGTCAAACCAAAGATAAGCAAGGCAAAGGTTGCCAAGGCTTCTGAGGCAAAACCCGATACACAAAAGGATGAAATTTGTTTCCATTGTCAAGAAATTGGTCATTGGAAACGTAATTGCAAGGCTTTCTTGGAAGAACAAAAGAAGAAGAAGGGCAGCAAGGCTGCGTCGACTTCAGGTATCTATATGATAGATATTCTCCTTTCTACCACTGATTCTTGGGTATTGGATACCAGATGTGGTTCTCACATTTGTTTAAATGTGCAGGGACTAAAGAATAGGAGACTACTTAAAGAGGGTGAAGTAGACCTACGCGTGGGGAATGGAGCAAGAGTTGCTGCATTAGCCGTAGGGACTTATGAAGTCACTTTACCTTCCAGATTAATTCTTGTTTTGAACAATTGTTATTATGTTCCGGATTTAAGTAGAAATATTATTTCAATTTCTTGTTTGGATAATGAAGGTTTTAAGTTTCTTATTGAGAATAAGAAATTTTCTATTTATTTAAATGATGTGCTTTATGGTATTGCTAATTCATTTAATGACCTTTATGTCTTTAATGTCAAGGATGAAAATAATTACAATGTCTATCATATAAATAAGAAATCTAAACCTAATGATGTAAATCATACTTATTTGTGGCATTGCCGTCTTGGCCATATTAATGAGAAGCGTATCTCAAAACTCCATGGGGACGGACTTTTGGGTTTATGTGATTTTGAGTCATATGATACTTGCGAGTCGTGTCTTCTTGGAAAAATGACCAAGACACCTTTTACCAAGCTAGGTGAAAGGGCAAGTGACTTATTGGGGTTGATACATTCTGATGTATGCGGACCATTAAGTAGCAATGCTAGGGGAGGATTTCAATACTTCATAACCTTCACTGATGATTATAGTAGATTTGGGTATGTTTACCTAATGAAACATAAAAGTGAAGCATTTGAGATATTTAGAATATTTCAAAATGAAGTAGAAAAACAACTTGGCAAAAGTATTAAGGCACTTCGATCAGATCGAGGTGGAGAATACTTGAGTCATGAGTTTGATGATCATCTAAAGAATTGTGGAATAGTTTCACAATTGACTCCACCCGAAACACCACCATGGAATGGTGTGTCCGAGAGGAGGAATCGGACCTTGTTAGACATGGTTCGATCAATGATGAGTCAAGTTGATCTTCCAATATCCTTTTGGGGTTACGCTCTAGAAACCGCTGCTTTCACACTAAATCGTGTTCCAACTAAATCGGTTCAAAAGACTCCATATGAGATGTGGAACGGAAAGAAGCCTTGTCTATCTTTCATGAAGATTTGGGGTTGTGAAGCTTTTGTCAAAAGACTTGTCTCAGACAAACTTGCACACAAATCTGATAAATGTATTTTCGTGGGATATCCTAAGGAAACTAAAGGATATTACTTTTACAACCAAACGGACAACAAAGTTTTTGTTTCCCGAACTGGTGTCTTTCTAAAGAAAGAGTTTCTCTCCAAAGAAATCAGTGGGAGTAAAATAAATCTTGCAGAAATACGAGACCCAGAAAATGACATCGGACCGATAGTGGAACAAGAACAAGAACCACAAGGAGTTGTGGAACATGTTCAAAATACACAAGTAACTCGCAGATCTAGTAGGTTACAATCCAAGCCCGAGAGATATGGATTTCTCGTAACGGATAATAATGAGTTGGAAATCATTGAGAATGATGAATCGACAACCTACAAAGAGGCGATGTCTTCTCCTGATTCGGATAAGTGGTTTGGAGCTATGGAATCTGAATTGTAATCCATGCAAGACAATCAAGTTTAGAACTTGATTGATGCGCCCGAAGGTGTAAAAACCATAGGATGAAAATGGATCTTCAAGAAGAAGACTTACATGGATGGGAAGGTGCATACTTACAAAGCTAGACTTGTAGCGAAAGGTTATAGGCAAGTTCATGGTATTGACTATGATGAAACCTTTTCACCCGTAGCAATGATCAAGTCTATAAGAATTTTGCTTGCTATTGCCGTATATCATGACTATGAAATATGGCAAATGGATGTCAAAACCGCTTTCCTAAATGGAAAACTACAAGAGGATGTGTATATGACACAACCAGAAGGTTTTGAACAGAATTCTAAGGTATGCAAATTGCAGAGATCCATCTATGGATTAAAGCAAGCTTCAAGGAGTTGGAATCTCCGTTCTGATGAATCGGTCAAAGAGTTTGGTTTCATCAAGAACGAACATGAACCTTGTGTATACAAGAAGATTTGTGGGAGCATAGTGCTATTCCTTATTTTATATGTGGATGACATATTACTCATTGGAAACGACATTCCTACACTTCAGTCTGTGAAGACTTGGTTAGGAAAGTGCTTCGTAATGAAAGATATGGGTGAAGCCGCATATATACTTGGCATTAAGATCTATAGAGATAGATCAAGGAGGCTACTTGGTTTAAGCCAAAGTACATACATTGACAAGGTCATTAGAAGATTCCGTATGGAAAATTCTAAGAGAGGAACCTTGCCAGTGTTATATGGAGTTTCTCTAAGCAAGACTCAATGTCCTAAGACAAAAGATGAGCGTGAGAAAATGAATGATGTTTCATATGCTTCGGCAATTGGGTCCATCATGTATGCCATGATTTGTACTAGGCCGGATGTATCTTATGCTTTGAGCATGACAAGTAGATACCAATCCGACCCCGGTGAAAATCATTGGATGGCTGTAAAAGCGATTCTTAAGTACTTGAGGAGGACTAAAGATTCGTTTTTGGTCTATGGAGGAATGGAAGAGGATCTCGTGGTAAATGCTTACACGGATGCAAGCTTCCAAACCGACAAAGATGATAGTCGATCGCAATCGGGTTTTGTGTTTATGTTAAATAGTGGAGCTGTAAGCTGGAAGAGTTCCAAGCAAAGTACAACCGCTGATTCTACAACGGAAGCTGAGTATATTACTGCATCGGATGCTGCAAAGGAAGCTGTTTGGATTAAGAAGTTCATCACTGAAGTTGAAGTGGTTCCTAGTATTGCTAATCCAATAAACCTTTATTGCGATAATAATGGTGCTATTGCTCAAGCAAAGGAACCAATAGCACATCAGAAATCCAAACACATACTTAGGCGTTTTCATATCATTCGAGAGATCGTTGATAGGGGAGACGTGAATATATGCAGAGTACCTACTGATGAAAATGTTGCGGACTCGCTAACAAAGGGACTTCCACAAGCTAAACATGATGGTCATGTTAGGTCCATGGGTATTAGATACATGGGAGATTGGCCCTAGGGCATGTGGGAGATTGTTGGTAGTGGTGCCCTAGGCACGTTTAATAAACGTTGTAATTGTTATTACTTATTTCATATTAATAAAGAGATGTTTTGATTATTATTGTTGTTCATGTTTGCTTATAATAATCTCCGTCCCTAGAGATTGTTAAGCACTAGTATAAAGGCTAAATGATCATAGGATGATCATGTTAGATTTATGGGTACTTGTTTGGAACAAGGTACTGGACATGACCCGCTGCATGAGATTTATGTCATGGTCTATGTCGTACATGTATCTCATATTAGTTATGTCATTTGAATCCTTAGACATGAAGTTATTATAGTCTTCCACTTGATGAACATTATGTTTGACATATTCAAACACTGCCTTTAACCAGGTAGTTATAAAGGATATGATTGGTATAATAGGATTCACGTAGGGAAGAGTAATAAGCTAAATGGATTTGTCCCTCTTCGGAGAGATGTCAAGCTTGGGCCCCTCGAAGGAATGATGTTGATGAAATGTTTGGCCAAACTCAAATGGATTGATTGGATCAATGTCATTTGGATTATCAACATATTCGGAATCGAGAAAGTATTGAACAATACAAGTTGAGTTATTGACCATGACTTGTGTTCAATGACATCGTGGACAAAGGGATTATGACATGTTCTAAAAGGAATGCGAACTTGTATCTAATTATACTATTTGGGTAGGTATGACGGTTTGCTAGAACCTAATCATATCTTATGGTTTTATGTTTGAACCCATTGCCAACTTAGTGTAATCCTAGAGGGTCACACACAATAGAACGAATCCTATAAAGGACTATGTTGGAATATTGGGTCGAAAGGACCATTGAAGGATTTTGGATATTAGGGGAATCTAGGGCAAGTGTCCGACCGCACAAAATGGTTTGGGCGGCCGCACAGCTTGACTCCAAAAGTACCAGATTGTTCCAGTTGTTTGGGCGGCCGCACAGGTGGTTTTGGGCGGCCGCACATCATGTCGGGACTGATTTCCTAATTTGATTTGGAAAGGAATTTTGGATGGGTTTGGACACAAGTTTCCTATTTGGAATAGGTCTTACTTGTATATAAACACCAAAATTCGGCCAGAACTAATTCCAAGCTTTTGTACAAGTCTCCAAAGAGTTTGAGAGAGTTTTATTTTGTTCTAAGACATCCTATATTGAAGAACAAAATAATACACAAATAAAATTCCACATATAGTTTATATTAATTGTGAAAACGTGTTTCACAATTTTGGTCTAGCAACCAAGATCAAGTGTTCTTGATATTCTTTCAAGGTGTGGATACCGGTAGAGGGTGAAGCTCATCATCTTCAAGGTTCGTGTTCTTACTTTTGTGATTAAAGCTTCAAATTCTCCACCAAGATAAAAGACCAAATTCAAAGTCATCAAGGGTTAGTTTTTCTAGTATTCATATTGTTGTATTTGATCTAATCATATGAACGAATCTGTGGCTTTGGGTTTCATAAAATTTTAAATGCTATTTTCCGCTGCGCATGTTACTTGGAAACCCAACATGGTCCTTGCAGGTAAAGGAAGAGATTGAGAAACTGCTCCGCGTAGGCTTCATCAGAGTGATCGAATACCCCACTTGGTTGTCCAACATCGTGACCGTCAAGAAGTCCAATGGAAAAGTCCGAGTATGTGTAGACTTTAGAGACCTCAACAAGGCTACCCCAAAAGATGACTTCCCCTTGCCCAATATCGACATGTTGGTAGATGCGACGGCTAATTATGAGGTCAAGTCATTTATAGATGGGTTCGCCGGCTATAACCAGATCAAGATGGCCAAGGAAGAGCAAGAGAAGACAGCCTTCACCACCCCGTGGGGTACGTTCTGCTATATTGTCATGCCGTTTGGTTTGAGGAACGCTGGGGATACTTATCAACGGGCAGTCACCGTTTTTTCCCATGACATGATCCATAAGGAGATCGAGGTATATGTGGATGATATGATCATACATTGGAAAGGCTCCGACGGTTAACATCTGATAGATCTAAGGAAGTTCTTCAACAGACTGAGAGAGCATTCCATGCGTTTGAACCCCGCCAAGTCCACGTTCGGCGTCAGTCGAGGGAAAGTGCTAGGTTACATGGTCAACGAGCATGGTATAGAAGCTGACCCGAAGAAGATTCAAGCTATCTTGGAAATGAAACCTCCCCGCAGTGAAGGCGAAAGAGTAAATCTCATGGGACTACTCCAATACTTCAGTCGTGTTACAACGGTAGGAGAACCATTACTGAGAGAATTGGAAAAATGCGGAGATAAAGGCTGGAACTCAAGATGTGAAATTGCATTCAATTACCTCAAACAGTACATGATGAACACCCTCATTCTACGCCCGACGCATGGGAAGGAGCCCCAACCCACAAATCCAATGGAGAGGTGGCCCTCACGTCATGGAAAGAAACCAAGCTAAAATCTGTTGAAATTTTTCCAAAATAACCCAATCTCAATCCAGCATCATATGAAATTGGTGATCCCAAGCGCGAAAATGTTCAAAGGACTGCAAATTATGGGTAAAATGCAACCTCTAGAAGAATACGCACTTCTCTCCGAGTTGCCACCTCTCCAGCCTTTCGAGCCCACCAAATTGTGTTTATACCACCAGGACGAAGGCCATGACACCGACAATTGTGTGGCCCTACAAAGCAAAATCCAAGACCTTATAGACAAAGATATGCTCACTAAGCATAGGGGATCTTGGTGCTACATGGAGAATGGTAATCCGCAACCCCTGGAATTAAACAAGCCCAGACCCAGAAGTGAAAGCGACATGGTAGTGCCTCCGCAAATGACTACAGAGAAAATTCACGACCTGCTGCAAGAGGTGGAGGACTTGAAGCGGCAAATCTCGACCACTAAGACTCAAGGCACACCATAAGACTGACAGAAGATCTTCCCCGGAGGAGCAGTCAAGATGGCAGATTTGGATGGAAACCCATTCAAGGAACTGGTCAACCTCAGCAAGCTCAAACGCTACTATCTCTAGTCCCCCTTTTCTAAATAATAATAATTATTATTATTATACGCAAAAAGAAGCTAGATAGGCTGAAAACCCGCAAAGGGCGGTCTATGCAAAAAAAGGGTGCGTACAAAACTCGCTAGACTGAAAACCCGCAAGGGCAGTCAAGGCAAAAGTTAGAGCATCCCCTCTTCTATCTCCCCTTTCTTAAAATAATTCTAGTCAGACTGGAATGAACTACGATGACCTGAGCCCCTTAGTCCTATTTGTAAACGGGGAACGTAGGCAGCCTTTCAAAGGTGTGGTCTAAAAAATAAATAAACATCCAAATTTGACCAAAGTGCAATAAAAAGGAGAATCTGTGTTTTCCAATAAAGCAAATAAACTTTTATTTCCACAATCATTGCACGTTACACTTATTTGATGAGTCTAAGCTCGATTAAACTCGCGATTACATAACCTGTTATGAAATTAACTAAACATTGAAATAAATTGAAACTAAAACTAATGTGTTTGCAATGACTGTGGATGGATACTTAGAATTACTCCTTAGCGCCCGTTGTGCCGTCGGTCTCTTTCTTCTTCCTTAGTCCTCGGCGAACTGTCTTCTTGATAGGTTTCTCGCAAAATCTAGCCTCGAATGTCACGCCCCGGAAATCTCAAAAAATCCATAAATATAAAATTTACATAATTAACATCTCCAAAAATGCAAAATACCAAACCGGGCGCGTGAATTCAACTATGAAACCAATACCATCAAACAATACCTCAACGAGATTATAACTCGGAGACTAGAAACAGACGCGGAAGCAAGAACAACTATTAACAAAAATATCTAAAATACAACCGTATATACAAAACACTGAACGACTACGAACCCACAATAAAATACATAAAGGCTCCAAAGAGCAACTATCCCAAAGGCGATCAACTTGCTCAGAAGATTTCCGCTACAACGGACCTCACAACGCTACCACTTGCTTTCCTGGGGGGGGGGGTTAAGGAAAAACAATTTGAAACAAGAAACGGGGTGAGATAAAATCTCAGTAAGTTACTAAATGCATCTACATGGCATAATATCATGCAAATCAACGATATAACTGAACAAGTAAATCACATAACAACAAATGAGAAAGCTCCCTATCGCCAACTGTCCCATACCAGTTGGAAATAACGACAAACTCATCATGCAGCACATAAGACTGAAATAAACACGTAACAAAGGATACTGAGCCAAGGTTTCACCAAACTGATAGAACAATCGCTACGCAGCTTCAACCGATCAACCAATCAACAATAGCAGTATAACAACTGAAGAGAACCCCGGTCAGAACCGACCAATCAATCAATCAACCCATCAAGCCATCTTCATAGTAGCATAAAAGCTGAAGAGAATACCCCCGGTACCGGAACAATAACCATAAGAGTGTCACAAAGGACAAGAGCCATGCCACAAAGTCATGCTCGGTAGCTAGATACATTCACAAAGGAAGCTAACTTATCTCTTCCAAGGCCAATCTGGAAAAGGGGTATCGTAAGGGCAAACAATGGTCAACATTATAATGGACCTGACTTTGCCATTATAATCTTTCCCATCGCCCGATGCAACAAATATGCCAGCTGGGCTTCCAAATAAATGCTAAGTAATAAAATACTAGCACGGTAAACAACTAAGGATTCCAAAGTAGGGAACCATACCAAATAATCACCATAAAGATGCAATGGTTACTCAGGAAGAGTTTAACAACAACGATAACACGAGTTTCTCATGAAGAGCACCACAACGATAAACGGAATTGCTCATAAGGAGCCCAACAACAATGATTATTAAAACACGATGATTCAAAGATAAGGCACATACCAAACACATCCTAAATATGATACCCACAAGTTACTCATAAAGAGCACAACCCAAACGGTCGCTCATAAATAGCACAATGACTATTACCAAAATGACCCTAAACATTTACTCATAAGGATATACTGGGACTATTAACTCCCTATATTTACACCTAGAATTCCAAATAGGAAGACCGAATAAATACACCTTAAAGCTAGTCAACACCGTAGGTACCCAATCACCAATTCACGTCTTACATCCGTTCATCAACGAACCAATTCTTAACCTCAAACACCCAATAAAATCCTGAAGTATAAAACTTAGAACTTAACTGAACAACCTATCCCATCTTTTATTACTCGAAGAGAGCTTCGAAACGATAGTTTACACGCCTAAAACGGAGTCCGGACGAAGAAGTTATGGCCTCCGGAAGATCGACCTAAATTCTGGAAAAAGTGGGCGGGCGCCCAGAATTGAGTGGGCGGTCGCCCGGAACGCTGTTGCCAAGCTAAATGAGGCTGATTTAGTGGGAGGTCGCCCAAAACTAAGTGGGCGGTCGCCCAGACCCCAAAATACACCCGAATTTCACTCCTTTTGTCCTAAATCTTGATATAACAACCCTTATACCTCCCCACCATTGTGGAGCTCAACCCAAACCAATTCTAACTCCATTAAAACCCCATTTAACTCCAAATATATCAAACAACACATAAATCATCACCCCAATCCAACAATCCATCACCTAATCTTCACAAATCACTTCAAGAACAACAATTTCTTCCATGGCTTCCTAAATCAATTCGATTGGAACAATCACGAACACATCATAAGATGCCCAAACATTCCCAACAATACTTGATCAAATTCCATAACACCATTGTTCACAAAGGAACCAAATCACAAGCACTAAATTGTTCCACGGTATTAACTTAAGTCAACTAGGGTGATACTTCGAGCCTAGATCGGGCTTGAACCATAAAACAATTCGAAAACAAAGGTACTCAGGACAGCTGGTATCGGCGGTCGCCCATAGCCAGTCCGGGCGGTCGCCCAAAGCCCACACCCAAGGCTAAAACCGACTGACTTCATGGGCGGTCGCCCAACCCAAAAGTGGGCGGTCTCCCACTCACTTTTACTCAAATTCTCCGGATCAACTGATCTCATGGGCGGTCGCCCAAACCACCCATGGGCGGTCGCCCACGCACCCAGGTCGCCGGAAAACGGCAAGAACCAAATGGGTTCTTCCATTTTCTTACCCAAAACCAAATTTCTCACAATCAACACTCCCAACTTGATCCCCAAAGTACCCAAACAATATCTAACTAAAAAGGGGACCTAAATAACACCATTTATCAACCAAAACCAAGATTTAATTCCAACATTCACCATTTTTAACCAAAAACCCAAATAATTTCCAAATAAATTCCAAACTCAATAAAACATCAAATATAACAACTTAAGCATTATATAAACATGATATGAACATTTTAGCATAAAAATAGGGGAAAAGCAACTTACTTGAATTTTCCCAAAGTTGTCGGAACTCGAATATTTTTAGCCCTCTACGATCCTAACGACGATCTAAACAAGTTTCATGTTTTAAGAAATGGTAAATAACAAGAGGAAGATGGTTAGATTGAAGAGAGAAGGGAGAGAAAAACTTACCCTAATAAATGGAGGAGGGAGAGAGAAAAGTGTGTGCTGGAGAGAGGGAGAAGTGAGGGAGAAATGAGGGAGGAGAGAGGTGATGGAGGGAGTAAGTAGGATAAATTAGAATAGTTCACTTAGGTCCCCTCTACTACCTACCCAACTAGGAACAATTAAATCCATTTCCCCACTATCAACTAAGACCCAATAAATTCCACACTAGCACAAATGATCAATTAAAATGCTAGACATAAAATATTATGAAACATAAAATGCACACATAATTATTTAATTAAATAAATAATTTAACTAAATAAATAAGCAATAAATAAATAATTAAATATTTATTTCTAAGAAAATAGAGGCGGGTTTTCGGGTCGTTACATCGAAAGCACTAACAACCTTGGTCTCACCTCGCAAAATCTCCCCGACCTTCCTCTTCCTCGGAGTCGTTGCCTCTTTTCCATCCCCATTGGCAACTCTCTTCCCTTTATTTTTCTCAAAGGCCAACGCCTCCCTCATCCTCAATGAGATGCTCGAAGCACAGGTTCCCAATATAGAGCCCCTTAGGTTCTCTAGAGTCTGCTTCATTTCCCCAAGTCTCTCCTCGTACCAAGTCAAATATTCCAGTGACAAAAAGGTGTTGCGGGAGCATGAAAGGAAGGTCACGCGTGAAAAGCCACCCTGGCCCCAGATTTGAGATAAGAGGATCGAAACACTAGCATCCAAATAAAGGACCTTGAAGGGAAACTTCGCCAAGTTCTCATCCCAAGCCTCGGGGATAGTTTGAGCCAATCCATACTTTCGAAGCACCCTCGTGGGATAATAAAATGTGGTCTCGGAGAGCGTCAGAACGCGGATCATATAAGACCATACCTGCTTATTCCTCAAAGACTGGATCCGCCATATCGATAGTACCCACTGAATGCTGTCAGTCACCAGTTCAGCTAAATATATCTCCAGTCCCTGCATGACTTATGCTCGAACTGTTCTAAAATGCCTCTGCTGCGGTAAATCCATGGAGCAACATTGCTAGACTGAGGTGGTTTATTCACCCTAAGCCTCTCCTGAAGCCACATGGTCAATAATCTGTCACTGCCTCTCATCATGTCGCCATGCACAGAAAGTAGACGAATGCCACATATAATCTCCCCTAAAATGACCGGCACAATGTTATGACCCGAACGAGCTCGAACCACTATGTCTAGGCATTCCCCACTGGCAAATCCAATTTGAGCAGGGAAAAGAATCAGAGCAAACAAGCACAAGGCAAGATGATCTAGAGCAACGGTGGAGGTGACATCCCTACGCATGAAATGCTCGGGCATCCAAGAAAGGTCTACATGTTTGCCTCTGACATACCTATCAATTCTGTACTCGAGCACACCAAAGGTTACCCACCTCCTCTCCAATGGAACAAAATCAAAGGGCAAAGCTACCTCATCCCTCTCCTCACCTCCACAAAGTTCCATGAAGTCCTCATATGTGGGTGTTATCTCATTATAGGAGAAGTTAAAAACATGGTTATTTTCATCCCAAAATTTGGCAGCAGCGCGCAAGAGATTCACGTTCGGGTTCATATGGGAGAGTGACCAAAGACATTTTATGCCAAACCGTTGGTTAAATTCTTTGCGATAAGAGCCCGAGATTTTGGCAACCCACTTATGCAAAGCCGTAGTATAAATGGCCCTCAACTCTTGAAATCCTAGCATGATGGTCCATTGGGAAAGCAAGAAAAAAGAGTATCCAAACAAGAAAACAAGCAGGAACTGCTGTTGGTGCAATTCTGGGACTGTTCCAGCCTTGTTTATGTAGGATTCGGATTCCAATTCTTGCCAGAAAAGGAAAAGCAAAGACGGCGTAAATCATGGCCACGCGGCCAACTTTACTCTTGGCCAGGCGGCCATCTTCTCCCTTGGCCACGCGGCCATCATTGCCCCATACAGGAAATTCAGCTCCGTCCCCGAGTTTGGTTACTCCCACACCGAAACGGATCCCATGCAAGATCCTTGAATGTATACGTGGCCATCCCTATGGCTCATGCATTGTATAAAATTAGGAAAAATGGAAATACCTAGTTTGTACAAATAGGTTGTCTCAATCTCATAGCTTAGTACATAATGTCTTTGCATGAATTTTAAAAATGTCTAGTACATATATGCCTCTCTCTATTACAGCTAACAGTGCAGGAATAAAATAAAAAAATGGCCCCCCGGCTAATCTATATCCTCCTCGGTGGTGTCCCGCCGCTGTGTCGAACGGCGTGAGCCACTGGCACTCGAACTCTGTCCCCGAACTGCTCACCCACCAGTATGAGAAGACCCAGCCTCAGCAGCAGAGTGCTCTCGACGCTGTGGTTTAACAACATCCTCCCTCCGGTAGGTACAAGTATGGTACGCCTCTCTCAATAAGCGTATAAGAATGTTCTCCCGCCGGACAGATCAGACGTATGCCTCCCGAGTCACCTGGAGAGGTCAAAAATTATGAATAAAATGAGAGAACAAAAGTGTGCATGCAGGATGAATCTGAAACAGAATGCTAAATCATACCCCAGCATCAGGCAGAGGAATAAATGGCTCCTCCACAATGTTTGCATCCGTCAGATCCAAGCTGATCTCCTCCTCCCAGCCGCCTCACACCACTCTAACGTTACTCGAACGAAGGGGCATGTCAACTAAAGGCTGACTCTGACCAACATAGCGGGCCGAGCTCGATCCCTCTCCAGACAACATCCTAACCCGTACCTGTGGGCTGATCAGGCATGTCCGCATAAAGCCATCATAGTCATCACTACCCCTGTAATGCTTCGCCGGAGTCGGAGTCAAGAAGGTCCTCAGCCTAGCAGGACGAAGCATATCCTGAGGAGGATCATGGGGAACCCACGGCGCTGCACCGGCCCTATGCTGACAAGCAACCCGCTCACCAAGATACATAGCATCTCCGCTAAGACCCACTAGCAGAACCCGAGAGGCCGTCAACACGGTAGCATGGCCGACAGAACATTCATTAGCCTCGTTCCATGGGTAAAACCTCACCCTGACAAACGTGGGCCCCATAAGCACCCTCCTCAGATCAGTAGCATCCACGGTCTTCCTATCCTTGGATTTCTAAGACACTTGCCTGTTGCTTCTGTACCAATATGACATAATGGGAACGGCCTTGTTGTCACCAATCTCCAGCTGAAAGGGGGCGACACCAAAGATCTTATATACCCACACATGCGTGTACAGCAAATGGAGACAATTCAAAAATATGTGCTACAATCCCAAGTTGTGCCGAACAGACAAAGGAATGATAAAAGGTGTACCCCGAAAGCAAACTGGAACCGATCAAATGCCGACGAACTAGTCCTCGAGCAATGATCTAAAGCCCGGTATATCTCAGCCAAACCAGCTCTGCCCCAAGAAATCTCGCTCACCTGAGAAAAATCCTCCAAAGCCCCCAACAACGAGTACCTGTAAACGGTGGCCCCACTGGGAAACAAGATCTCTGAAAAGCTGTACCACAGAAACAGTCGAACCAGGTAGTCCAAGTCATACTCCCCTCACCTAAAGGCTTCTATGGCCGACATCACAAGCCTGTGCACCTTGCTAGCCTCTACTCCATAACCCTTTACACCTCCCCCAAGGTCGGTGTCGACTCCCAGTAAAACCTGCCGATAATCTGGTCTGCCTGTCAAGCTCTCATCGAAAGGCAGAGGAGTGGTAGTGAACTTCAGTCCCGTGATAGCTGCAAAATCCGTGGGCGTGACAGTAATATCTCCCCAACTGAGATGGAATGTGTGAGTGGTATCCCACCAGAACTCTCGGCAGACCTGTATCACTGCCGATACCTTCAAGGTATCCCCGATCATACGGATGGCCTCAAAAAAGGGAACGAATCCCATAGTGTCGACACCCCATTTTGGACGTTCATTCATAATCACACTACTTCTGTGTCTCGCCTTTGATTTGGGTCAAAACTCATTAAGTTGGACATGTTTCGTTAAGTTTCTGACTGACTCCGTTAGTTAGGGGCCTAAATGAACATTAAAACTGCTGCAGAGGGCGAAAATGTGATTCCAGCACATGGATGTCTCGTATAAGACATTGATGTCTCGTATGAGATATCCCCCTTGACAGTCGGGTTTTGGTCAGTTTCCTTATTTCTCTTAACCCCTTTTCTTGGCAAACACTTAAGCAATCCGGGGAAAACCTAATGGACGATCCTAGAGTCCAAAAATACCTCTGTGGAAATCAAGTCCTTGATTCCCATCCAAACTTAACTTCTTGGCCTAAACCTTAAGTCTAGAACTCCTATAAATATAGAGGTTCTTGAACCAAAAAGCCTCTAGAATCCTCATTCACCCAAAAACCACTCCAAATCTGATCAAAGAGGTCCCCATAATCAGTCCCTCTTCCTCACCCACGAAATTCAAGCCTCCACTACACCATTCAAGCCTAGCTCATTGGATCTTCAAGGCCTTTAGTCAAGGCCATCCATAGGATTCTCGAAGAACGCTTAGGTAAAACTCTTTGTTTTTCTATCTTCTCATCTCCTTCTTTGTCTTTAAAGTAGTGTGATTCCACCAAAAGGATCAGCCTAGAGCCTCTCCAATCCATGGAGATGGTCTCGAAGCATATGATCCGACATCCCAAATAAATAAGCAATTATTTATTTGTTTGTTTTTCTTTTAGTACATGAATGCATAATTTTGAAACAATGATGATGATTTCTTAGCAAGACCAATCCTAGATTGGGTGAATTGGGTGCTCATTGACCTTCCCAATTCATAACATTAACCCCCGAATCCAGACATCTCGGTCCGTGTTCCGACAATAACATGGTGGCGACTCTCACATTAATAAAAAGGTAAATTAAAGGACGAAAACCTAGCCTCGACACCCGCGTGCAAATAGTGGCGACTCCGCTGGGGACTTATCACAGTAAGTGGTTAGACTTGCGTCAAAAGAAATCATCGTTGTTTCAAAATTCTACATTCTGTACCATAATATGTTCCCAGACTGAGAAGCCTCGTACGAGGGATCACTTGTCTCGTACGAGACATCTCTCTTCTATTCGGATGATCTGACTCTCTGGTTTGAAAAGGATTTTTGTTCGGTTCAAACACGTACAGTAGGTTTCAGATCTGCCCCCCCCCTTGTTTCTGAGTCTTAGGACCTTCCTAACGATGAAGAAACTCCCCATGTATCGTAAAGCTAACCTTTGTTTTGCAGGAGTACTTGCTAATTGTTTTATTCCTTGCTTTACTTGCGTTTGCTTTTTGTTTGAACTACGACGGCCTGAGTTCCTCCACAAGAGGGAAATGTAGGCAGCCACTTGGCCCGGCCATTGCATGTTTTGTTTTACTTTCAAAAAAAATATCTCTATTTTCTCTTTGTCACCTAGATCTTGACTCTCACACACGTGCACACATGTAGAATAGTTGCACTACATACCCTATAAACCCGAGTCCCAATTGGAGGACGGATGTCGGTCAGCACCCCCATTCTAACGAATGGCCCTTGCCGGTCTCTCCAAAGATGGTGTACCCACTCCGTGACACGCTCCTAGACTGTGTTCATGGGGAGCCTTAGCCGTAAGCCTTGCATCAACCTCATGCATACATACTAGTTAATAAGACACTCCTCGAGACCGGTCGGTTCGATTCTTAGGGTTGTTTTAATCTTTGCCCAAGATAACGCATTTTTACAATCTATAATACTCCTTTGTGAATATGACAAATGTCCCTTTGGTAAAATGTTGACCAAAGGATTTTGAAAGAATGGAGAACCTCTATATGGAAATCCGAGTTTGTGTTTTCCTACTTTCACTATTCTGTGCGGGATTGTGGATGCCATTTTGGCTTAGTTTCGACCACACCGTTCAACATGTTCCTTTCGGTTGTCCCTTAAAATTCACAAGGTTTGATTGCATTAATACGTTGTTTAACAAAGTGAAAAACAACTATAGAATCACTTAGGTTTGGTTAATTGAATGGTGGATTCTGATGAGAATATGGGATGTTTGCCCAAATTGTCCGTTTGGGAGAGTGCAATACAGGTGAAAAACAAGGGGCTCATATTCTAGGGTGACAGAATCCATTGTTCCAGGATGAACTTACAATTCTAAATGGTCAATCCAATTGCCATTATACCAAATTGCATCAATTAGAGTTATATTTTTAACCACAATTATTTCCTTTAGGTTTGACAAGTCTGTCTTACCTTTCCTTTGGCACTTGGCGCTTTTCCATCATGAACCATGAGCACTGGAGAACCATTCTCCACTATCTTCTTTTCCACAGTTCTAGCATGTTAATGCAACTTGGAGAGATTCTTATTCATTCCATATATGTTATAGTTCATCACAAAGTGATTATAACTCTTAGGCAATGAATTAAAAATAAGATCCATGGCTAGCTCCAATCCAATTGGACTGCCAAGTTTCTCAAGATGCTCTACGTAGCATTCCTTCTTAAGCATGTGAGGTTCCACTTATTTCCCTTCACTCATTTTTGCAAGAAGTGAATGTAACAATGGTTCTATACCTCTATTACCTAGATTGCTCTTTGAAACATGTAACTAAACTCTACGCCTATCCAATAGGCTTCCACAAGTTCCAAACTTTGTTAGAGTTTTGAGCACATAGTCACGAGCATGAGACAACTCACATCCATAGAAACATACTCATGTCTCTTGTGATTGTCTTTCTCTGGCATTGGGTCTTTTAGGAATAGGCCCATCAAGAATGTACAACACATCTTCTTGCCTTAGAACGATTCTTAGGCTCAGGATCCAATCCATGAAGTTTGTACCATTCTCTTGAAGCATTATCCTTATCAAGGATTGATCGCAACGGTTTTAGTTGTCATTATCTACAACTTATGCAAAATTTTCAAAATTTTACAAGTACCAATCTCATTAAAGAGATAAATAATGTATTTTCCAAAAATACTCCCACTAAATTAAATAACCTTCTTATACATCCAATGTATAATATAATTTAAATGGGCTAAGATACAACTTTAATTTGATTTCAAGTCCGCTAAGGCGGATTACACAAAACCAAATTAATTAGGTAGACAACCCTGTCAATTATATCCAATATGACTCTTAGATCCTTTTTCTGAGATTCTTTTTAATTGGGCTAAGATCCAACTTTAATTTAATTTCAAGTACGCTTTGGCGCACCGCTCAAAATCAAATTAATTAGGTAGACAATTTCTTGTCAATCATATCCAATATGATTCTTAGAGATCCAATTTCAAAAGCATGTTTCATCTTTGCCTAGGCCCAAAACTGTTTTGACGCCTTGTTAAGTTCAACCATTTTCAAACGTATAGGAAACTCTTATTCAAACATGAATAAAGTTAATGTACCCCGCTAGGGCAAGCACACATTACCTATCTTGCTCTTACATAAATGAAGTTAATGCACCTCGCTAGGGCGAATCTACATTAAAATCACTCATGTACTAACAAGTGTTTTAATCATGGTATGGCAATAAAGGACTTAAAACTTTTAAAAGAAGGTTCAAGCACATATAGAATACAACACATTTATGAGCACACAAGATAAACATGTTGCGCATCAAGTTTAGACACTAAATTAATCATCATTAATTTAAGCATAATATTTATGTGTCATTAGTTTCTCTATAATTATGAATATCAGACTATTTGAACTTTGGTTATCATCTCCAAATCAAGACAACAAGAAGTGCGGTCGAACTAAGCCTTTTGGCAACCACAATCCCGCACTAATTCAAGAAACCAAGAAACTAGTCCATGTGGCCAAAACCAAGCAATAGATGGTCTCGATAAACGTAGGCCAATTGCATCCACAATTCCACATGGGTCTCCAAACTTGAATCAAGAACTTTTGTTTCTCAATTTTAGCAATTATGAACTCTTCATAATTATAACTTTGTTTTATCTTTGAAACTTTGATTGCGATCAAGTTTGGGAAACACAATCTCGATAAACGTAGATTAGCCATCCAAACATTGATCCAATCTCAGAATCAAACGACTTAAACAAATAGGAATTCAAACCACCCGAGTCCACCCCGCAACCAAAAGGAAAACCCCCACTCTAGACCAGAAGGTCCGGCCGGGTCCTTCCCATGGTCCGGTCGGACCCTTCGAAAAACATAATAGGTCTGTTTGGGTCCTATGACTGATCCGGTCGGACCCTACGAAGAACGCAACAGTTTTTTTAAGTTCCGAAAATTTGTCTCAAAATTGTTTTTCCCCGATTCAATTAGGATTTGGTGTTCTTGATGATCCAATCATCATGAACATCAGAACCTTGAATGAACAATTCATGAATCCTTATATTATCAAAACTTTGATCCAATCAAAAATTGATAACCCAAACAATTTTAAATTCATCCTAATTTTAATTGCGATTGAATAGTGCGATTAAAGTTTATGAAACAATAAACCACATAAAATTCATATAACACATAAACATCATAATCCCAATATTCAAATCATGCTAGGCACATAAACAAACAATTTATATATACACCCAAGATGATTATGTATTGAAATAATCAACATGAATGGGGCTCTGATACCACTGTTGGGTTTCCTAGTAACATGCGCAGCAGAATTAAGCATTTAAATTTTCATGAAACCTAAAGCCCATAGATACATTCATATGATTAAGTCAAATACATGCATAATGAATACTAGAATACTAACCCTTGATGACTTTGATTTTTCAACCTTGAATTCGGTGGAGGCTTGAAAGCTTGATCACGAACAGAGCAACAACACGAACTTTGAAGATGATAAGTTTCACCCTCTAGCGGTATCCACACCACGAACGAATATCAAGAACATTTGATCTTGGTTGCTAGAACAAATTAAGAAACACGCTTTCTCAATGTATAGAACTATATGGAATTATTATGTGTGTGATATTCTTGTTCTTCAATCTAGGGATTTCTTAGAACAAGAAAATCATCCTCTCAAACCCTTGGAGGAACTCACAAACATAACATAATGTATAGGACTGATTAGGGAAACTAGAGGTCCATCCGGGTCTTATAGGAGGTCCGCCATACCCTCAAAAGGTCCGCCCGGGTCCTTTATGGGTCCTCCCGGACCACCCCTTTTTCAGTTTTCTCCTCTAAATTCCTAATATTCCTCAAAGGCCCTTCGACCCATAATTCTAATTAAGTCCTTTTAAGATTCGTTCTATTGTGTATGACCCTCTAGGATTACATTAAGTTGGCAATGGGTTCAAACATGAACTCATAAGATATGATTAGGTTCTAGCAAACCGTCATACCTACCCAAATAGTGTAACTAGATACAAGTTCACATTCCTTTTAGAACATGTCACAATCCCTTTGTCCCCGATGTCTTTGAACACAAGTCATGGTCAACAAGTCAACTTTTATTGTTCAATACTTTTCTCGATCCTGAATATGTTGATAATCAAAATGACATTGATCCACTCAATCCATTTGTGTTTGGCCAAACATTTCATCAACATCATTCCTTTGAGGGTCCCAAGCTTGACATCTCTCCGAAGAGGGACAAATCCAATTAGCTTATTATTCTTCCCTACGTGAATCCGATTATGCCAATCATACCTTTTATAGCTACCTGGTTAAAGGTAATGTTTGAATATGTCAAACATAATCTTCATCAAGTGGAAGACTGTAATAACTTCATGTCTAAGGATTCAAATGACATAACTAATATGAGATTTATATATGACATTGACCATGACATAAATCTCATACCGCGGGTCATGTCCAGTACCTTGTTCCAAACAAGTACCCATAAATCTAACATGATCATCCCATGATCATTTAGCCTTTATACTAGTGCTTAACAAGCTCTAGGGGTGGAGATTATTATAAGCAAACATGAGCATTAATAATAACCTAAATATCTCTTCATTAATATGAATATAATGATAACACATACAACGTTTAACAAACGTGCCTAGGGCACCAACACCAACACCTGGACCATTCAACCCTATAGGAAAGTGGGGACCAAGATGGATAGGCCCTTACATAGTCAAGAAGATCTTCTCCGGAGAAGCGGCTCAACTCGCAGACCTAGATGGAGATCAACTACCGAAGCCCGTGAACATGGACAAGATGAAGAAGTACTACTCATAAGTCCGTCCCCTATTTCAAAAAAAAAGGGAAAGCTCGCTTGGTTGAAAACCCACAAGGGTGGCCTAGGCAAAAGTTAGAGCAGAGAGCACGAGAAAAGAAGCCTGCTAGATTGAAAACCTGAAAGGGCGGTCTAGGCAAAAGTCAGGGTGTGCATAAAAAAATAAAATAATAATAATAATAATAGGGGACAGTCTCGTACGAGACACCTATGTCTCGTACGAGACATGTCAGTCAGCAGACATATTTTCTCTTTCTTAGAACAAGAACTACGAGCTCCTTATTTAATTGATGTAAAAGGAGAACGTAGGCAGCATTTTGGTCCGGTCTATTTAATAAATAAAATCAAAATCTTGTCTTCTTATTAATTTAATGCATTTCAAGAAATCAATAAGAAAATTTCTAACATGAATACCAACTTGCAAAAGAAAATAAATAAAATACTAAAAGTCTAAACATTGGTCTATCTATGGCAATCTCTCGATACTCCTAAGGACCTATTTCTTCCTTAACTTAGTAGGGGCTTGACCACGATCCGCCTTGTCATCCCTCTTCCTCTTGAACCAAGCTATCTTGAAATCGGGAGGAACATCAAGTCGACTGAACACTGAGGGAGTGAGCCTCGCAAACACATAAGGCCTATCCAGAGCTTGAAATTTACTGGGAAGTCTGTTCGCTCTCTTCTCGTAAAAGTCACTATCCAAAAAATCTTGAGTGGCATATACCCTGACATTAGAAGGATCCTCCTTAGCTTCCTTCTTCCTCAAATTCAAGCTAGGCTTGAATTGGTCCCCCAACAGAGGGCGGCGAATGTCATCAATACCTTCGACACTGGGACGGAGTTGTGTGAGAAACCAATCCAAGTATTTGTCCGACAAATAGATGCTCCCTCCCTCATGACGAAGATTGGTCCAATGATCCATAGTGGTGCCTTGCCCCCAAGCGCGAGCCAAGCTCGTAGAGAACTCTGAATCCATGAAAGAGATGTCTTGAGGCCGTCCCCCTAACACGAAAGTGTCCTGCTGTTGACCGAACTGACACATTACCCTCTGAGCAAAATAGAAAGAGGAATCCCTCAAACCCTGAAGGACGACCCTGTCGTATCCAAGGTATTAGCTACGAACCGCTTCACCGCCCAAAAGGAGGGACACCAAGCAATATCATCAGTCTCCACTTTGGCAAAAAGAAAGGCCCACTCCTCGATGCTAAGACCCTTCACCAATAGTTTCCGCCTATGGAAATTGTAAGGAGAATACTCGACCGGAGAGTCCAACAGTTTAAAATGTTCTCTGAGCCAAACAGTCAACAATAATGGACTTCCCCGAGTCATGAAGCCGGTTCGGTGTAACTCATCAAGACCGTGAAGAGTCTCCCCCAAGATAAGAGGGATTATGGTAAAGGCTTATCATCTAGCTTGCAGAACGATGTCTACGAGCTCCGTTTTCGCCATGCCATACTTGCTCATGAAAAGTACATTCCGGAAGAAACATAATGCCAAGAGGCAACACTGGGAATCCACGCCGTGACCACTAGTCAACCGACCTTTAAATCTCCTAGGCAAGGAGTGGAGATCGACATAGCGGTTATGAATATAACTCTGCGCCTCAGGAAGGCCTATACTCAATAAGTCCCTAAGAGACTCCGCTGGTACTTTGTCACAATTAGGAACCGCAATCACCCGGTCAATGGCATATCCAGGGTAGCCGCCATCTCCTCTACAGTAGGGACCATCTCATTAAGCAAAAAGTTGAAGAGATGAGTCGAAGGATCCCAGAAGCTTGCAACTCCCTTTAAAAGGTCCCAATCCAGTTTTAGATTCTTCAAGGTGAAAAGAATCTTAAACCCGAACATCTCCACGAATCTCTCTTAACGAGGTTTATTGAACGAATGAAAGAACGTTGCTAAATCATCCTTGTAGTGTTCCACTAATTCCGAGTCCAAGGAGGACTCATCAACAATTATTGATGAAGGGATGGATTTACTTAGGGCCATTGGGAGCAAAAGGTTGAGAATTATACTCCAAAAGAAAAGTTCCCAGAACTGATCTAAGGCTGCATGGTATTCTAGGAGGGACTAAAGGTGCTTATATACAAGTTTGGACACCAAATCCTCGAGGAAAAAGGAGAAACAGTCGCAGATTGACAGAATGGCTCGTACGAGACATCGATGTCTCGTACGAGGCATCTCCCAGTTTAGAACAGCAACAACTCTGCTCAAATCCCAGGTTGCCCGACATGTCAAAACATGTCTCAATCACCCCAGAAATGCACCCAAAGCAGTTTATATATCACATACAAATGACCCAACATGAATTCATCTCATAAAAGTACCCCTCGGTTGACCAACCGGATATGAATCAATCCATTTACACAGTCAGAAATAAAACTAAAACTAACTAATGTATTGTGTGTTAGAGTTAGGAAATAACTGTTGCATAGGTACAAAAAGAAAAAAATTGTCTTCGCCTACGCCGAGGCAATCAATACATCATCAACAAAAAAGGGAATAGGGGATCCTATCAACTCAGGCATCAAAAGGGAGGAGACGTCACCACTGCCACGTGATCATTCATCGGTCCGAGGCCTTTTCCCGCAAGAAGCTGACTCTGCTGTCTGCCGAGCCAAGCGGCCTAAGAGATCCGCGGTCTCTCTCTTCACCCTCTTGGCATAGGCCATAAACTGGGTAAGCCGTCCCGCAACCTCTCTATACTCAGCAATGGGCACCTATTGAGAAGAACAAATAGAGACATCAGAATCATCAGATAAATGATAAATGAAGAAATGAAATGGTAGAATGACAGAAATGATGGAAGAAGGGTCATAAATCATACCATGGTCGCGTCTACAGGAGGAACGAGTCCCTCAGGCATGTCATAATCGGCGAAAAGGTCCTCGGTACTCTCTATTCCCTCAGCCATGCTGTAGGAGAATGAAGATGGTCCAAGCTGTGGACGGAAAGGGACGTGGACAACTCCCTGGGCCTGAGCCTGATCATCCTCTATAATCAACCGGGGCATGAGATGAGCAAGGAAGTCCGGGTAATCAGCCTCCTGAGAAATGTAGTCAAAAGCATCCTGGCCAATGATGAGGTCCCCTCTCTCCTCCTCCGCGATAGCATAAGAGTTGAGCATATAAGCCGGTGGGTCTAGAGGAAACAATGACATCGAGTCTGCCACCACCTTGCTGGCGAGAGACTCTCTCTCCTAAGTAGAAACATCCCCACTAAGGCCGATCATGAACAAACTCATACCAGCTGTAGACACCCCGCCTTGGACCGCTCACCCTGATTGCACATTTGATTTTGTGTTTCTCCCTATTTTTAGTGTTTCTCGTTAGTTTCTGTTACCTCCGTTAAGTTCCTGACTGACTTCGTTAAGTCCAGGGACCAAACTGAATAACGGTTCTGACTTTCTAGTCCATTCTGTCATTTTTGCCATTTCCAAGGCACGCGCATCCGCCCTTTGGGGCCAGAGGCGCGTGCCTCCCGTCACCAAGGCAGGAGGCGCGCGCACCTGTTCGTCAGTTACAGATTTCTGTCCAAGAATCCCTCTCTTGTTCCTTTTAACAGGATTTGCCCGAGAAACTGACCTTTGTGACTTGGTTTTGGCACCAAAAACATACCTTTTTTACCTATAAAAACCCCTCCACTTCACCATTGAAGAAGAGGAAGATTTTAATCATTAACAAAAACTATACACAAATACTTACAAGACATTTTCCTAAGAACCTCTTGAAGAAGTCTTTGAAGTTCTTTGAAGTATAGGTAAAAAGATTACTCTTTTCAAACATTTTGGGACATGACACAAAAGACTACTTCACTTCATTGAAGCTAGTCACGGAGTCATCTCCCTATATTCCAAACACCCCTTTTTAAACCCCCCCTTTTATCATCAAGAATAAAAAGAACATTTCATCATTTATGTAGATTTTGATCAAGCAAGACCAACTTTAGTTGGGCGAGATGGGTGTTTAAGTACTTCCCATCTCGTAACCTAACCCCCGAACCTCATAACAAAGAATCTTTGTTTTTGTAATCAAACTTAGGCTATAAACATTAGGTTTTTCTTATGTTCCTCTAAAACATAGGTGGCGACTCTAAAATCAATTAGACATCCTAGGATAATTCACCGCTCTAGCCAAGCCGTGGTTTCCCGGGGTATCTACAGTGGCGACTCCGCTGGGGAAGTTTGAGAGTTAAACTTGCGTTTCTGATCAAAATCTACATCCTTTCTGGGCATTCTGGTTCCTGATAGGGGAAGCGTGCGCCTCTGGCCTTCTTTGCCTAAGGCGCGCGTGGCCCACATCAAGAACCAGAGTCACCCGCTTCCTGATGTTCTTCCTGTTCTTTTTCTTTTTTCTACACTAATCATTTCTACAGGGGTTACAATGCATATTCAGGACTAGGGCAATCCCCTGAGTCCAAAGTCTGACAATCTGACATGTTTGCCCAGAAGCGGGCGCCTCCCATAGACACTGCGCCAGGAGCGCGCATCCCACAACACAGGCCAGAGGTGCGCACTTCTGGGTGGTTTTCCAGAACAGGGACAATTTCAGAACAGAGCAAAATGATTGGGGTGTGGGAACAGTTGCCTGCATCATGGACTGATTTGGACCTCTTAACTATTTCATTTTGTGTTTTGTTTTATCGGTCACACGAGTGATTCGAGAGTTGTAATTATGGTCTTATTCGCTTTTCTTTCATAAAAAAAAGTAAAAAATATTTTGTCACATGTTGGACCTCACACTACGTGCATAATCTCCTATAAATTGCTCACTATCGAGTCGCACAAGTTTATAACCCCAAACCCGTCGAGGCCCATCCTAGAGAGTTTCAAGCTCCACTCGACCTTGACTCTCTCGAAGCGGTAAACCTCAACCCATGGCGTAGTTCATGACTACATGTCGGGGGTGACCTTATGTTGGGTTTTGATGCATCATGCGCAGCGGAATAAACAGATAAAATCAAACACCCAAGAGCCCGGATCCGTGCATGTTGATTAAATTAAATACTAGATGAAAGAAACATACCCTTGAAGATCGAATCCATGAACACAGACTTTAAGGTGCTAACGCAAACACCCTCTATCAGTATCCACACATCGAACGGACTCAAGAACGCTTCTTGATTTGACTGCTAGATCCTTAGGCTTGAAAAACATGATTGAAGAACCATTCTTCAATCTCCCTTTGATTATTATGGTTTGATGATGAACAAAAATCAAACCCTAATAACCTTAGTATAATATGTGTTTTTCTCTCTCCAAGAAACTCTTGTTGATTTCCAAAAATCAATGTCTAAGGCCTAGTTTACGGCTGAAGAGAACACAGGATATATAGTGGGAGATACCTAATTCCATTAGGTTAAAGGATTCCTTTTCGAGAAAGAAATCTGACAAAAACTCGTTAGCGGACAAACTATCCGTACGGCTAGTCCAAACTATCCGTACGACTGGTTTTTCCACTTCCCAGTTTTTCTCGTTTTTCGTGCCAAGTAAGATCCGTTCTGCGTGTGTGACCCAATAGGATTATACTATGTTGGCAACGAGTCCGAAGACCTCATAAATCATAAGCGGACTCTAGCAAGCCATTATGACTACCCAAATAGTATAACTTTGAAAGCCCAAAGTTACCTTATAGAACATATCATAATCCCTTTGTCACGCGATATCATATTGGACATAAGTCATGGTCCACATCAACTTATGTTGTCCAATGCTTTCTCGATCTCGAGAAGATTGATATGAGCAAATAACATTGAATGCTTCAATTCATTTGGGTACGGCCGTACACTTTTATCAATCTCACTCATCGAGTGGCCAAGCAGATATCTCTCTTAAGAGAGGGACAAATCCCATCTTGACTTATCATTCTTCCCTACAGGAATCTGATTATGCCAATCGTAGCCTTTATAACCACCCAGTTAGGGGTAGCGTTTGATTACGTCAAACATAATGTTCATCATGTGGAAGACTATGATAATCTCAGGTCTAAGGATGAATGATATAACTATTATGAGATTTAATTATGACATTTGACCATGACATAAATCTCATAACGGGTCTATCCAGTACTTATTCTCCAACATGTACCCACAAGTTTAATCCGCATCCTATGCGCTATAATCATCATATGATTATCCATCAAACTTATGCTAGCCCTTCATATGTGCTACAGACAATGATTGTTATAATAAACATGCAAAAGATATAATAATCGGGTTTGTTATCTCTATAACAATGAAGCTATGATATAACGCATAGGCCTTTCTCAAGGACCTAAGGCTTAATATCCAACACCTTAAGCCTCTCATTAGCCGAGAACAAGCCAACACAATTCTAGTTAGGGTCTAACACTCCGTGACTGAATTCGGTTTTCATGTGCTGAGATTTCCCTAAACTAATGTCCTCAAAACATACATGCCAAGTGGTTATCATGGACGAAATAAAACTCCGTCCCCAAGTGGTTATTATGGACGAAAATAAAAATCTATCCCCGCATGTGTGCTATACTACTTTAATCCCGACATGTGTAGGATTCACAAGCGTGATGGAATACGATGAGTATATGGGACCGCGAGATGGTCTATATACTAGTGTGACGATTTCATTATTTCCTTAGAAACTAAAAAGGGACCCCATCCCTCTGACTTGTAAAAAAATAAGAGTCTTTTTCTTATGTGGTTTTGAGTCGTGTGCCCAATGTGTGTTCTAAGCCTCTTTAGGGACCGAAAGTGTTACTCAAGACTAACAAGGGCCTCTTCTGCAATATAGGTTCAATTGGTACTTACCGTGTCTACCGGGATTCAGCGAATCGGTTAGTTCGTGAAGTGATTACCCCAATAACTCCAACTGTCGTGACCCCGACCCCGCGGGCCGGGAGCTCGTGAACTGGACGTCGACTTAAAAATCAAAACACCAAAATACCGGAAATAAAATTTCCTTTTTAACACAAAGACGAAACACAAGGTTTTGGAAATCCAACTTCACCACAAATAATAAACTAGTATAAGCTCCATAAGCTTACACTCAAAAATAAAACATTACAAATCTTAATGACGTCATTGTTAGTACAACTATCCCTAAGAAGGTTACACATTAATATAATGCAAACCGATCAATAATAACCTGCCCAATAGTCTCAACCTCTTGACGTCCTCCTCGATCCGCAAATCCTAATCCTTTCCTCCTGGGGGGGGGGGTTAAGGAAAAAAACATTGAAAGGAAACGGGGTGAGATAAAATCTCAGTAAGTTACTAATGTAACTACATGACATGCTATTATGCAACAGGCAATAATAATGACTTCTAACAATAGGAAATCTCATATAGCACATAGCACACAACAGATAACAAATAGCAGCGGAAATAAACAATTCACATGGATACTGAGCCAAGGTTTCCCAACTGATAGAACCAAATAAAGGTCGCTGCGCAGCTTCAGCAATCAACCCAATCAACATCTTCATAGTCGCATAAAAGCTGAAGAGAAAACCCACGATACCGGAACCAATAACAATGAGGGGGCGATGACACACAGTCAAAGCCCAAAACCAATAGCTATAATGCTCACAAAGGGGCTAGCTCATCTCACATCCAAGGCCAATCTGGAGGAGGGCAATAATTGGGCAAAACAATGGTCATGAATTATAATGGACTCAGCTCATTGCCACTATAATCTTTCGCATCGCCCGAAATACACAAATACCAGCTGGACTTTCAAGTAAATGCCAAGTAATAAATACTAGCTTAAATAAACCACTCATGGTTCCAAAGTAGGGAACCCTAACAAACAATCACCATAATGATACAACGACTAGTCATGAAGAGTTTTAACAACAACGATAGTAATAAGTTTCTCATAAAAGAGTTCAACAACAATAACGGAATTGCTCATAAAGGGCCCAACAACATTGATCATTAAAACAAGATGATACTAAAAACAAGGACCCATACCAAACACATCCTAAAGATGATACACGCGAGTTACTCATAAAGAGTACTACCCAAACGGTCGCTCACAAATAGCACAATGCTTATCACTAAAATGACCCTAAACGTCTACTCATTACGAAAGTGTCCCAACATTTCCAACTAATCAATAACCAACTTCCATAACACATTTGTTCACAAAGGAATCATTTTCAACACTAGAGTATTCCACAATGACCATTTAAGTCTACCAGAGTAATACCCAAAACCTAACTAAGGATACAACCTAGTCCATAACAAACAAAAAGGGAGTTCTTGGACACGACGGACCGATCATAAACGTTTTGTTTTATAGAACACCTACTGAAAACTCAAAACAATCTAAACCTGAATCCCAACCGAATAAACCACCTCATCTCGAAGTACGCTAAAAGAGCTTTAAAACGATAGCTTACTTGACTAAAACGGTGTCCGGACGAAGAAATTATAGCCTTCGCAAGATTGGACAAGAAGCGAATAATTTTCACAGAAAGGAAGGGGGTGCGCGCGCCTCCCACCAACAGGGTGCGCACGCCTCCCTTAATCAGAAAGAAAGGCACCAACAGGGATACAAAGGGTGCACGCGCCTCCCACACATAGGGTGCGCGCGCCTCTTATAAACAAAAGAAAAACGCACAAGGTGAGATGGAGGGGTGCGCGCGCCTCACCCCAATAGGATGCGCGCGCCTCCAACCAAAATCAGCAAACCCAGAATTCTTCCTGGGTTCTTCTACCCGAATTTCAACCCTAAAATTCACCACTTCAACCCCAATCAACACCAACACTCCCAACTAGTTTACCCAAGTGCCAAAACAACTTCTAAACCTAAAATAACTCATCTAGCAACATTTGGACAACCCTAACCAAGGAATGATTCAAACACCTATGAAGAATTTACAAATAGGTTCCAAATCAACCAAAGAAGCCATATATAACAACTAGAGCATCAATGGAGTTAAAGATGAGCATATTTTTAACATAAATGGGGGAAAAGCAACTTACTTGGATTTTACCAAAGTTGACGGAATTCGAAATTTCTTTGCTCCCTACGATCCTATCGACGATCTAAACATGCTTCATATTATGAGAAATGAGAAATAATGAGGGGAAGATGATAGAAATGAAGAGAGAAGGAAGAGAAGAAACTTACCTTTCTTTGGCAATGGAAGAGAGAGAGAGAGATGGAGGGTGCAGGGAAAATGAGAGTGGGGGAGGTGAGGGAGGGAGGATTAGAGAGTAAGTAAGATGGTTTTAAAAAGTTACACTTAGGGCCCCTCCCCTACTACTCACAAATTCTTATACTCCCCACTAACAATTGAGACCCAACTATTCTACACTAGCACAAATAACAAATTAAATGCTAGTCATAAAACACTAATCCACAAAATGCACACAATATTATTTAAATAAATAAATAATTTAAATAAATAAATAAGCAATAAATAAATAATTGAATATTTATTATTAAGAAAATAGAGACGTGTTTTCGGGTCGTGACATTCACTCCACCTTAAAAGAAAATTCGTCCCGAATTTTAAATTACTTACCCGAAAGATCAAATAGCTACGGATAAGATAGTTCCGCCACTTCCCAAATTCCTCAATTGTCCATTCTAAACCATCACATGGTAACCTTAAATAATGCTTACAACATAACAACCTCTCGCACTTAACTTCCTTCAATCATTATCTTCACTACTAATTGAAATTCATACTCAAAATCGAAGAATCCAAATTGCTCCCAAACATACTCTCGAGATACTACAAGCTTATCTTATCCATACCCTTAATTACACTGCAAAGATACTCCCATTTGTAAATCGCATACTTAGGATTTCTCCTCAAAAATTCAAAACGTTAAACCACCTCGGGCTTAATCAGCTTCTTAAGATATGAAAAGCTAAAGAAATTTTCCATCCCACTAAGTTCACCAAAGTGGCTATATCTCCAGGGATTTCCATTTTAGTGCTTTCACCTTTGATGGCACCTTAACTAGAGGTACAATGTAAGCCCAAAATTTTAATAAAAAATGTTTACTTAAATCCACGCTATAATTTCATCATCACATTACTCCAAACCTCTGAAAGCCTAAAACAATTACAAATACTCAGTAATCCGTAAAACAATCCACATTTTATCTCCAAGGGATTTCCTCTAACTCCCTTTTAAATTGATAATCAGTGCTTACACACCCCAAAGAAATTTAGCAATTCCTAAATCTTCAATGGCTAACCCACGTTAGTCTTTCACGTATACATTTATTAACTCAATGGTACATAGGCTCAATAGTACTACCATCATAATAAACCAATTAGCTAGCCACATTCCAACTGACCCAATACCAAATCATAGTATTCTTTAATATGCCCAAGTATTGATACCCAATTTTCTTCACATACTCTTAATCCAAATCGAGGAGCGCCACCAAGAAGGATTTAGAGCCAAAGAACAACCATTTAACCAAAACTCAAAATTTAAAATGCCTTTAATATAGATCGGGAAATTATTACTCTCCCAAAATGTGCTTAGTCCTCTCGAACTTAACGCGCTTACCACCATTAATGATTATAACCTCCACAATCTACTCATCACTCGTACAGATCATGTATTCCCTCATAACAACCAATTCCGATGCAATCACGTAGATGTGCTAGAAGTAAACAAAAATCTCCTACAAAAAAAAAAATCCTCAATTGAATCCTCAATTCTTACAACCCAATCGATACAATATGGATATTGATCTAATTATCAGTACTACAACCTTGTACCATAACAACACAATTTAACCCAAGCCTTTCCCAAATACTAGGTACTGTTCAGAAGAAAAATAGAAATCTTGCAAATGATAAATACATCCAACAACTTGGTATAGACATCCATTGTCACCCATCGAAGCGAAATAGCCAGATTCCAAATAAGAAAACATATGCTTAACTCTACACAAAGGAACGGTCTCAAAACAATTTTAGGCAAAAGGGAAGAGAGGATGTAACAATTTTCCTACAACAATCGACTAAAACATGACATTTCCCTTCTCAAAATAACATCAAAAATCTTATAATAGCAATATGACAAATTTAGCAGGTATGTTATATCTACCTTTAAGCACAACAGGAGCACATAAGACTCCATCAGATATCCTAAACTCCTCCATAGGAGTAGACACTGACAACACATAAGTCAAAGACTCAGGAGAAATAAATGCAACTAAATGCACATAAACACGAGGATGCGATGATCCTAAAATGCACGCGCTCGCTCTCTCGACGCAAAAATAATACCTCCTGAAATTGCTCAATACCTGACGAGTGCTGGTTGATCACAAATACCCTACCCTGAACCTTTAGGGTTTCCCGAAGCATCTCTCTTCTGACCCAGTGCAGTACCAGCGTCACTCCCGGATGGTTGATATCTGCCTCTAGGACAATCTCTCGCAAAGTGCCCAAACCGACCACAATTAACACATTTTCCTTACTTTTTCCAACACTTGTCTTCTGAGTGTCCTTCCCTCTGACAATAGCCGCAGATCTTCCCATTTCGTGTCCCCTTATTAGAACCTTGATTTCCTACTGTTGGTTGCCCTTGAAATTTCCTTCTGAATCGAGTTTGCACTCCAGAATTACCTCTGTTATCCGAATGTTTCTGTTGTGACTTACTCTGCCCTCCTTGCTTACCCGGGTAAATCATCTCAGTCTTCCTTTTGTGTTCCCCAATATCCTGCTCAATCAAGTAGGCTTGATCCACCGCATTCTGATAAGTCTGAATCCGCTGTGCTATAAGATGAGTCCGGATGGGTGTCTTCAAACCCCTGATAAATCTCATCGCTTTCTTCTCCTCGGTCCGCACAAGGTACTCACAATACCTGGCTAATTCTGTGAACTTAGCTGAGTATTGTGCTACTGACATCATGCCTTGCTCCAAGCTGAGGAACTCGATCTCTTTCCGATTTTGATTCACTAGAGAGATAAAATGATCCTTGAATTTCCTCACGAACCACTCCCAAGGATATGGTACAAGAGTCGCATCCCAACTGGTCTTCAGTGCCTTCCACCAATGTTCCGCAGCCCCCACGAGCTTATAAGCTGAGAACAGAACCCTATCCTCATCAGTGCAACCAAAGACATCGTAGATTTTCTCCATCGATTCTATCCATAGCTCGGCCTTCTTCATATCAGGCTCACCATCGTACTCACTTGGTTTCAACTTCAAGAACTGCTCCAACCCATATCGCGGAGGTACTACATGTTCCTCTCTTGGCCCTTGGTCATGAATTGCTTTCACGGCCGCTTCAAACCTGCCCTGAAACACTGCACGGTTTTCTTCCCTTAGACCATTAAGATTCTGAGTCCCACTGATGCCTTCACCAACTCTTCTTCTAGCCATTTCAAACAAATACCTGCATAAAATACTCGTCGTTACTCACTCCGAACACAACTACCCTCCTAGGTCGTTCTAGTCTACCTATACCTATACTTAGAGCTAAACCATAGCTCTGATACCAACTGTCGTGACCCCGACCCCGCGGGCCGGGAGCTCGTGAACTGGACGTCGACTTAAAAATCAAAACACCAAAATCCCGGAAATAAAATTTCCTTTTTAACACAAAGACGAAACACAAGGTTTTGGAAATCCAACTTCACCACAAATAATAAACTAGTATAAGCTCCATAAGCTTACACTCAAAAATAAAACATTACAAATCTTAATGACGTCATTGTTGGTACTACTATCCCCAAGAAGGTTACACATTTATATAATGCAAACCGATCAATAATAACCTGCCCAAAAGTATCAACCTCTCGACGTCCTCCTCGATCCGCAAATCCTAATCCTTTCCTCCTGGGGGGGGGTTAAGGAAAACAACATTGAAAGGAAACGGGGTGAGATAAAATCTCAGTAAGTTACTAATGCAACTACATGACATGCTATTATGCAACAGGCAATAATAATGACTTCTAACAATAGGAAATCTCATATAGCACATAACTCACAACAGATAACAAATAGCAGCGGAAATAAACAATTCAGATGGATACTGAGCCAAGGTTTCCCAACTGATAGAAACAAATAAAGGTCGCTGCGCAGCTTCAGCAATCAACCCAATCAACATCTTCATAGTCGCATAAAAGCTGAAGAGAAAACCCACGGTACCGGAACCAATAACAACGAGGGGGCGATGACACACAGTCAAAGCCCAAAACCAATAGCTATAATGCTCACAAAGGGGCTAGCTCATCTCACATCCAAGGCCAATCTGGAGGAGGGCAATAATTGGGCAAAACAATGGTCAAGGATTATAATGGACTCAGCTCATTGCCACTATAATCTTTCGCATCGCCCGAAACACACAAATACCAGCTGGACTTTCAAGTAAATGCCAAGTAATAAATACTAGCTTAAATAAACCACTCATGGTTCCAAAGTAGGGAACCCTAACAAACAATCACCATAATGATACAACGATTACTCATGAAGAGTTTTAACAACAACGATAGTAAGAAGTTTCTCATAAAAGAGTTCAACAACAATAACGGAATTGCTCATAAAGGGCCCAACAACATTGATCATTAAAACAAGATGATACTAAAAACAAGGACCCATACCAAACACATCCTAAAGATGATACACGCGAGTTACTCATAAAGAGTACTACCCAAACTGTCACGACCCGAGATCTAGGCTCTATTTAATTAGTAATTAAATGATTTTTATTTAATTATTTGTTTATTTATTTATTTAAATAATTATTTATTTAAATATTTATGTGTGCAATTTATGTGTTAATAATATGCCTAGCATTTTGTTTGGGTCTTTTGGGTTAGTGTAGTAGTGTTGAGTCTTAATTGTTAGTTGAGAGTGTAGTATTTGTGCGTAGTGTGAGAGAGGGGGCCTAAGTGTAAATGTTTGAATTATTTCCCCCTACTCCCCTCACCTCCCTCACCTCCTCCCTCACCCATTCTTCTCCTTTCCAGCCATCTCTCTCCCTCTCTCTAGCATTTGGGGTAAGTTTCTCTTCTTTATCTTCTCTCTTCATTTCCTCCATCTTCCTCTCATTATTATTCATTTCTTAAAACGTGAACATTGTTTAGATCGTCGATAGGATCGCGCAGAATCAAAAAGATTTGAAATCCATCAACTTTGAGAAAATTCAAGTAAGTTACTTTTCCCCCATTTTGATGCTAAAATGTTCATATCATGTTTTATATGATGTTTGATGTGTTTTATTTGAAGTTTGGTTGAGTTTAGAATTTATTTTGAATTTATTTGAGTTTTTGGGTAAAAATGGTGAAATCTTGAATGTGGGGATTTGGTGTTGGTTTGGATGATTAAAGGGTGTTATTTAGGTTCCCTTTAGGTTGGATTGTTGTTTAGGAGCTTTAGAAATGTATTGGGAAGCTTTGATTTTGATAACTTAAGTGAAGGATTGTGTTTTGGTCGAAAATGGCATTTACCCAGCAATGTTCTTGGCCAACCCGTAGACCAGGCGCCCGCCCGCCTTGACCCGAGCGCCCGCCTGCCCCTTGTTTTCCAGCGACCCAAACCTACTGGCCAAACAGGTGCCCGCCTGCCTATGCCCAGGCGCCCGCCCGCCCCCTGTTCCAGGAATTTGACCTTTTTGCTTGGTTTAAGACTTAAGGCTTAACTAGTTTAGGTTTATCCCTTCTAATTAATTTAAGATAACACCGTGGAACACTTTATTGATTGAATTTGATTCTTTTGTGAATAAATATGATTTGGAATTTATTTAAGTACCATTTTGGTAATGTTGGGCATCTTTGATGAGCTGTTTATATTGGTTTACTTTTGTGGTGATTTAATTGGATTGGTTCCCTACTTTGGAACCTTAAGTTGTTCATTCATGCTAAACTATTATTACTTAGCATTTATTTGGAAGCCCAGCTGGCATATTTGTTGCATCGGGCGATGGGAAAGATTATAATGGCAAAGCCAAGTCCATTATAATGTTGACCATTGTTTTGCCCCCTTCTTTACCCTTTTCCAGATTGGCCTTGGAAGAGATAAGTCAGCGTTCCTTTGTGAATGTATCTGGCTAACGGGCATGACTTTGTGTCATGGTCCTTGTCCTTTGTGACACTTTTATGGTTATTGGTTCCGGTACCGGGGGTTTTCTCTTCGGCTTTCATGCTATTATGAAGATGATGATTTGTTAATTATTGAAGTTGCGCAGCGATCCTTTATTTGGATGTTCCAGTTTGGAAAACCTTGGCTATATCCTTTGTTATGTGTTTATTTCCGCTGCTATCTGTTATGTGATAAATGCTATGTGCTATGTGATATTTATTATTGCTTATTGTATATTGCTTCATAGCATGTCATGTAGTTGCATTAGTAACTTATTGAGATTTATCTCACCCCCTTTTTTTTATCTTTGTTTTTCCTTAACCCCCCCCCAGGTGCTAAGGATTAGTCTCGCTGATCACGAGAAAGAGGACGTCGAGGGTGGACACTTTCTTTTGGGGAAGGTTGATATAGGTTGGTTTACATTATGTAAATGTGTAACCATTTTGGGGTAGTTGTACTAAACATTGACGTCACTAAGAATTGTATAATTGTATTTTGTTGGGCATAAACTTGTGGAAGTTTATGATAGTTGTAATTGGTTTTTATCAAACTTGGTTTTGTAAAACATTGGATCATTACCTTTTGGTATCAACTGAAATTTTTAACTCCAGTATTTCACAGTTTTGGTTTTAGAGTCGACGTCCAGCTCGCGGTCTCGGGCCCGCAGGGTCCGGGGTCGCGACACAAACGGACGCTCACAAATAGCACAATGCTTATCACCAAAATGACCCTAAACGTCTACTCATTACGAAAGTGTCCCAACATTTCCAAATAATCAATAACCAACTTCCATAACACATTTGTTCACAAAGGAATCATTTTCAACACTAGAGTATTCCACAATGACCATTTAAGTCTACCAGAGTAATACCCAAAACCTAGACTAAGGATACAACCTAGTCCATAACAAACAAAAAGGGAGTTCTTGGACACAACGGACCGATCATAAACGTTTTGTTTTATAGAACACCTACTGAAAACTCAACACAATCTAAACCTGAATCCCAACCGAATAAACCACCTCATCTCGAAGTACGCTAAAAGAGCTTTAAAACAATAGCTTACTTGCAAAAACGGAGTCCGGACGAAGAAATTATAGCCTTCGCAAGATTGGACAAGAAGCGAATAATTTTCACAGAAAGGAAGGGGGTGCGCGCGCCTCCCACCAACAGGGTGCGCGCGCCTCCCTTAATCAGAAAGAAAGGCACCAACAGGGATACAAAGGGTGCGCGCGCCTCCCACACATAGGGTGCGCGAGCCTCCTATAAACATAAGAAAAACGCACAAGGTGAGATGGAGGGGTGCGCGCGCCTCACCCCAATAGGATGCGCGCGCCTCCAACCAAAATCAGCAAACCCAGAATTCTTCCTGGGTTCTTCTACCCGAATTTCAACCCCAAAATTCACCACTTCAACCCCAATCAACACCAACACTCCCAACTAGTTTACCCAAGTGCCAAAACAACTTCCAAGCCTAAAATAACTCATCTAGCAACATTTGGACAACCCTAACCAAGGAATGATTCAAACACCCAAATTTCACAATAATATGAAGCATTTACAAATAGGTTCCAAATCAACCAAAGAAGCCATATATAACAACTAGAGCATCAATGGAGTTAAAGATGAGCATTTTTTTAACATAAATGGGGGAAAAGCAACTTACTTGGATTTTACCAAAGTTGACGGAATTCGAAATTTCTTTGCTCCCTACGATCCTATCGACGATCTAAACATGCTTCATATTATGAGAAATGAGAAATAATTAGGGGAAGATGATAGAAATGAAGAGAGAAGGAAGAGAAGAAACTTACCTTTCTTTGGCAATGGAAGAGAGAGAGAGAGATGGAGGGTGCAGGGAAAATGAGAGTGGGGGAGGTGAGGGAGGGAGGATGAGAGAGTAAGTAAGATGGTTTTAAAAAGTTACAGTTAGGGCCCCTCCCCTACTACTCACAAATTCTTATACTCCCCACTAACAATTGAGACCCAACTATTCTACACTAGCACAAATAACAAATTAAATGCTAGTCATAAAACACTAATCCACAAAATGCACACAATATTATTTAAATAAATAAATAATTTAAATAAATAAATAAGAAATAAATAAATAATTGAATATTTATTATTAAGAAAATAGAGATGGGTTTTCGGGTCGTGACACCAACAGCAACCATGACCAGTAGCAGCAACACCATGTCTCTCGAACAACTTTCAGCTATGGTTCAAGTGCTCCAATATCAAGTCTCCACTCTTAATAAAGAGGCCCAAAATAAAGATGATCTTTGGCAATCCCACCTCGACAATAAAAGGGAGGCCCACGAGGCCGAAATGCAGCAAATGAAAGAAAAGCTCACCAAGCTTGCCAAGGGTGAAGACAAGAAAGACAATGAAGAGTCCGAGTGGACCCAAGGCTTATTTGAGAGCCCTTATGTTAGTGCCCGCACCAAGAAAATGGGGGAACCGAGCACCGAAAACAATGAGTGTCGTGACCCCAACCCCGTGGGCCCGGGACTCGCGAGCTGGACGTCGACTTAACACACAATTACCAAAATACTGAAGATAAAAATTCCATTTTATACCAAAAGATGATAGAACGAGTTTTACAAATCCAAGTTTGACCACAACAAAATACAACTAGTATGAGCTCCACAAGCTTATACTCAAAAATACAAAATACACAATTCTTAATGACGTCATTGTTTGGTAACACTATCCCAAAGGTTATACATTTAAATAATGCAAACCGAAACAACCTTCCCAAAAGTTACTTCCACACTCGACGTCCTCCTTGTGATCAACGAGTACTATTCCTTTCCTCCTGGGGGGGGGGGGTTAAGGAAAAACAAAGATAAAAGAAAAGGGGGTGAGATAAATCTCAATAAGTTACTAATGCAACTACATGACATGCTATGATGCAATAAACAATAATAAATCACATATAGCACATAGCAATAGCAGTTAACAGATAGCAGCGGAAATAAACAAATAACAAAGGATATTAGCCAAGGTTTTCCAACTGATAGAACCAAATAAAGGATCGCTGCGCAGCTTCAACAATCAACCAATCAACATCTTCAAAGTAGCATAAAAGCTGAAGAGAAAACCCCGGTACCGAAACCATAACCAAGTAACATGTCACAAAGGACGGGAGTCATGACACAAAGTCATACTCCAAAAAGTTAGCTAGACTACTTCCAAAGGAAGCTAGCTCATCCCAACCAAGGCCAATCTGGATGAGGAAAATAAGGACCAATGGGCGATGCTATACTGGACTTGGCTTGAGCCATTATAGCATTATCCATTGCCTGAATCGAACACAAATAACCAGCTGGACTTTCAAATAAATGCTAAGTAATAAATACTAGCTTAAATAAACAACTAATGATTCCAAAGTAGGGAACCATTCCAAATAAATCACCACAAAGGTAAACCAAACCAAACAACACATCAAAGATGGCCAACATTCCCAAAACGGTACTTAATCAAATTGCATAACATATTTATTCACAAAGGAACCAATTCTAAATAATAAAGTGTTTCACAATGTTAACTTAGGTTAATTAGAATGATAAAACTTAAACTATGTAAGCCACTTAGTCTTAAACAAGCAAAAAGGCAGATTTCCAGAACAGGGGGGGGGCGGGCGCGCGGCAGGGGCTTGTGGGCGCTCATTTGACCAGAAGGTTTGGCTGAGGGAAAAAGCCAGGTAGGCGGGTGCCTAGCTCAGCACGGGCGGGTGCCTGGTCGACGGGCTGGGAGGGATTTTCAGCTGGGTTTATCAAGGTTCCAAGCCATTTTCAAAATCAACACTTCCCACAAGATCAATAAGGTACCCAAACAACATCTAAGCTTAAGAGGGACCAAAGTAACATCATTTATCAACCCAAACTAAGATTTAATCTCAACAATCAATAATGAACCTTTTATAAAAATGTCACAAAATGGATAATCAATCAAACACTCCAAAACTCAACCAAGAATCAATGTATATCATCTAAATCATCATATGAACATAATATGAGCATTTTAACATAAAAATGGGGGAAAGTAAACTTACTTGAATTTATGAAAGATGACGGAATTCGAATATTTTTGGCTCTACACGATCCTATCGACGATCTAAACACATTTCATAAAATGAGTACCAAGAAAAGATGAGAGGAAGATGACTAAAATGAAGGAAGAAGGGAGGGGAAATTTCTTACCTTTGCCATGGAAAGAGAGAGAGAATGCAGGGAGAGAGGGAGTAGGGTGAGGAAGAGAGTGAGGGAGAAGGAAGAGTAGGGAGGGAGAAGGAAGAGTAGGGAGGGAGTAGTTAAAATTATTTCAAAAAGTTACACTTAGGCCCCCTCATCTACTAACACATAACCCAAACCAAATTCCCTACTACCCACTTAACACAATATCAACCCAATAATGCTAGACCCAAATTAATATTATGAGATATAAAATGCGCACATAAATAATTAAATCAAATAAGTAGATAAATAATTAATTATTTAATAATAAAATAGAGACGGGTTTTCGGGTCGTGACATTCACTCCTCCTTAAAGAAAATTCGACCTGAATTTTAAAGATACTTACCCGAAACAAAAAGCCACGGATATTTCCGTTCCATCTCTTCTCGAAGCTCTCACGTTGATTCCTCGACATTGTGATTCCTCCATAGCACTCTAACCAACGCAATTCTTTTATTCCTCAACTCTTGGACTTCAGTATCTAGAATCCGAACCGGTCATTCCTCATATGACATGTCAGGCTCTATATCCTCGGGCACCCTCGATAACACATGAGATGGGTCATGCAAATACTTCCGAAGCATAGAAACATGGAAGACGTTATGCAATCGGTCAAGAGAAGATGGCAATGCGAGTCGATAAGCAAGAAGTCCCACTTTCTCCAAAATCTCAAACGGTCCAATAAACCTCGGAGCCAATTTACCTTTCTTCCCAAACCTTCGAATACCAACCTTCGGAGACACCTTCAAGAACACAAAATCTCCGGTCTGAAAATTAAGATCACGTCTTCGGTGGTCCGCATACCTCTTATGTCGACTCTAGGCTGTCTTCAATCGATCCCGAATAATTTTGACTTTCTCAACTGAATTCTGAACCAAATCAATACCCCATATTTTCGCTTCCCCGATTTCATCCCAACAGATAGGCGATCTACACTTTCTCCCATATAAAGCCTCGTAAGGAGCCATCTCGATACTAGCCTGATAACTGTTATTATAAGAAAACTCCACTAGCGGTAAATGAACATCCCAAGAATCAGAAAAGTCTATCGAACAAGTTCGCAACATATCCTCTAAAATCTGAATAGTCCTCTCAGATTGACCGTCAGTCTGAGGGTGAAAAGCTGTACTGAATCTCAAATCTATACTCAAAGCTTCCTGTAACGCTTTCCAGAATCTAGAAGTAAATCTCGGATCACGATCCGACACAATGCTAACCGGGACCCCATGCAATCTCACAAACTCATTAATATAAAGGGTCGCAAGTTTCTCCATCGAGTATCTGATATCAATCAGTAAGAAATGAGCAGTCTTAGTCAGTCTATCCATGATTACCCAAACACTGCCAAACTTCCTACGGGTATGAGGTAGCCCCGTAACAAAATCCATAGTCACATGTTCCCATTTCCACTCCAGAATCTCTAATGGCTGAAGTAGTCCTGCGGGTCTCTGATGCTCGGCTTTGACCTGCTGACAAGTTAAACACTTTCGATACATACTCAGCTATTTCTCTCTTCATGTTGTTCCACCAAAATTGTTGTTTCAGATCTTGGTACATCTTCGTACTACCGGGATGAATGGTATATCTCGATTTATGACCCTCATCTAAAACTCGCCTCTTTATTCAATCAACGTCGGGTACACACAACCGTCCACGAAAAGTCAATACTCCAATCGAACTGATAGAAAAATCCTTGAAGTTCTTCTCTTTCATTTTACCCATTATTTTCACTAACTCGGGATCTTCTTTCTGAGCTTCCTTTATTCTTTGAATTAAGGTCGGAGATACCCTAATATTCGCAAAAATAGCCCCATGTCTCGATTCACGAGGACACCAATCTCGAACATCCTCAAGCATTTTCCACTCTCGAACCATCATCGAAGCCACATAAGATTTTCTACTAATCGCATCGGCTACAACATTTGCTTTCCCGGGATGATAGGATATCTTACAATCATAGTCCTTCAAAAGTTCCATCCATCGACGCTGTCGGTTATTAAGTTCCTTCTGAGAGAAAAGATATTTCAAACTCTTATGATCCGTGAAAATCTCAAATTTCGCTCCGTAAAGGTAGTGCTTCCACTTCTGAAGAGCAAATACGATAGCTGCCAATTCCATATCGTGAGTAGGATAATTCTGTTCACTCGGGCTCAACTTCCTCGAAGCATACGCGATCACTTTCCCATTCTGCATTAAAATACAACCCAAGCCTTCCTTCGATGCATCACTATAAATCACTAAGTCATCGTTCCCATTCGGTAATGCAAGAATCGGTGCAGTAGTCAACCTCTTCTTGAATTCCTCAAAACTGTTATCACATTTCTCGGTCCACTCAAACGGAACATTCTTTCGGGTGTGTCATCAGTGTAGCAATCCATGAAAACCCTTCTATAAACCTCCTGTAATATCCGGCTAACCCCAGAAAACTTCTAATCTCAGTCACTGTCTCGGGTTTCTTCCAATCAACAATAGCTTATATCTTCGAAGGGTCCACAGAAATCCCTCTTTAGAAATAACATGCCCCAGAAATGAAACTTTCTCGAGCCAAAATTCACACTTACTAAACTTCGCGAACAACTGTTCCTTTGCTAGAACTGATAAAACTGTCCTCAGATGTTGCTTGTGTTCCTCTCGAGATTTAGAATAGACAAGGATATCATCGATGAAAACCACTACGAACGAGTCAAGATAAGGATGGAAGATTCGGTTCATAAAATCCATAAACACGGCCGGGGCATTAGTCAACCCAAACGGCATAACCACGAATTCATAATGACCATAACGAGTGCGAAAGGCTGTCTTCGGAATATCATCTGATCGAATCTTCAGTTGATGGTACCCACTCCTCAAATCAAGTTTAGAAAATACTACCGACCCTTGAAGTTGATCGAATAAATCGTCAATATGCGGTAGAGGATATTTGTTCTTCACCGTTACCTGATTCAAATTTCGGTAATCAATACACAACCTCAACGAACCGTCTTTCTTTCTCACAAACGAAACCGGTGCTCCCCACGGGGAAACACTAGGTCGAATAAACCGTCTATCAAGCAACTCCTGCAACTGAACCTTCAATTCTTTCAACTCTGCCAGGGCCATTCTATAAGGTGCTTTCGAAATCGGAGCTGTACCTGGTAATAGATCAATACAGAATTCTATCTCTCGATCGGGAGGCATATCATACTCAGAAGAGAAAACATCTGGAAATTCTTTAACTACCCGAACACTTTCCAAACTGGGTGATTCTTTCTTGGTATCAAGCACACTAGCCAAGTAACCCTCACAACCACGATGCAATAATTTTCTCGCTTTCACATAAGAAATTAAACGAATTTTTCTACTCAAAAGACTAGCCTAAAAAACAAACTTAGGCACATTGGGAATAGCAAAAGTAACGACTTTCTTACGACAATCAACAGAAGCATAAAACTTGCTCAACCAATCCATACCCAAAATAACATCAATGTCTTGAATCGGAAGGACTACCAAGTCCGCACACAAGACACGACCACATATAAGCACATCACAAGCACGAAATACTCTATCGGTCACAAAACATTCTCCTATAGGGGTCGACACCTCTAGCACATAAGGTAAAGACTCAAATGCAGCAATTAGCAAAGAAGCAAATTGCACAGATATGTAAGAATGCGATGATCCTGGATCTACTAAAGCACGAGCGCTCACATCAGACACAGAAACAGTACCTCCAATAACGGAAGGATCATCGGTAGCTTGTTGTTGATTCATGGCAAATACCCTTCCTTGGACCTTGGGCTTTCCCGCAGCATCTCTTTTCTGGCCCTGAGAAGAACCAGCTCCTGACCCTGATGGTTGGCCTCTAAACCCCGGGCAATCTTTTACAAAATGCCCCAACTGTCCACAATTGATACACTTACCCTGTTTCTTCCAACACCGGTCCTCTGAATGGCCTTCCCTGTGACAATAGGTGCAAAGCCTCCTATTTTGGTTCCCCAGAGTAGTACCCGGATTCCTTGGTACGGGTTGTCCTTTAAACTGAGATGGTCCTCCTGAATTACTTCGGTTATCTGAACGCTGATGTGGTTGTGACTTGGTATGACTTCCTTGCTTACCCGTGTTCGCGACCTCAGTCTTCCTCTTATGTTCCCCAATGTCTTGCTCGATTAAGTACGCACGATCAACAGCATACTGGAATGTCAGAATCCTCTGAGTTATAAGCTGAGTCCGAATAGATGTCTTCAAACCTCGGATGAACCTCATTGCTTTCTGCTCCTCCGTCCTCACAAGATAGTTTTTGGTAGTGGTGCCCTAGGCACGTTTAATAAACGTTGTAATTGTTATCATTTATTTCATATCAATAAAGAGATGTTTTGATTATTATTGTTGTTCATGTTTACTTATAATAATCCCCGTCCCTAGTACTTTTTAAGCACTAGTATAAAGGCTAAATGATCATGGGATGATCATGTTAGATTTATGGGTACTTGTTTGGAACAAGGTACTGGACATGACCCGCTGTATGAGATTTATGTCATGGTCTATGTCGTACATATATCTCATATTAGTTATGTCATTTAAATCCTTAGACATGAAGTTATTATAGTCTTCCACTCGATGAACATTGTGTTTGACATATTCAAACGCTACCTTAACACGGTAGTTATAAAGGGTATGATTGGCATAATCGGATTCCCGTTGGGAAGAATAATAAGCTAAATGGATTTGTCCCTCTTCGGAGAGATGTCAAGCTTGGGCCTCTCGTAGGAATGATGTTGATGAAATGTTCGGCCGGACTCAAATGGATTGATTGGATCAATAGCATTTGAATTATCAACATATTCGGAATCGAGAAAGTATTGAACAAAACAAGTTGACTGTTTGACCATGACTTGTGTTCAATGACATCGTGGACAAAGGGATTGTGACATATTCTAAAGGAATGCGAACTTGTATCTAGTTATACTATTTGGGTAGGTATGACGGTTTGCTAGAACCTAATCATATCTTATGGAATCATGTTTGAGCCCATTGCCAACTTAGTATAATCCTAGAGGGTCACACACAATAGAACGAATCTTAAATAGAAGGACTATATTGGAATTTAGGGTCGAAGGACTTCAAGGGAATTTCTGAAATGATCTGGGCCTCCTGGTCAACCAAGCGGGCGCTTGGGTTGAACCAGGCGGGCGCCTGTTCAAGACGGAATTGGCCTTGACCTTCTGCCCAAACAGGCGGGCGCCTGGGTGGTACCAGGCGGGCGCCTGTGCTCCCGATTGGAAAATTCCTAATTCGATTTAGGAAGGTTTTTGGCACAAGATTCCTATTTGGAATAGGTCTTAATTGTGTATAAAAACCCCAATTCGGCCAGACCATATGGACAAGTGATTTTGTGAGTCTCAAAGAGTTTGAGAGAGATATTATTTTGTTCTAAGATATCCTTGATTGAGGAACAAAATAATTCACAAATAAATTCAATATAGTTCTTTTATTATATTGTGAAAGTGTGTTTCATAATATTGGTCTAGCAACCAAGATCAAAGAAGCTCCTTTGATATTCGTTCGAAGTGTGGATACCGCTAGAGGGTGAAAATCATCATCTTCAAAGTTCGTGTTCAAGCTTTGTGATCGTGATCAAGTCTTCAAGTTTCTCCACCAAAGACTAAGAGAAAATTCATAGTCATCAAGGGTTAGTTATTCCTCTATTCATCTTGTTGTATTTGATTTAATCATATGAACGGATCCATGGCTTTGGGTTTCTTAAAATTTTAATTGCTAAATTCCGCTGCACATGTTACTTGGAAACCCAACAGTGGTATCAGAGCCCCGTTCATGTTGATTAATTCAATACTTGGATCATGTTGTGTATATAAATTGTTTATGTGCCAAGCATGATATGAATATTGGATTATATGATGTTTATGTGTTTTGTGATTTTATGTGGTTTATTGTTTTTCCAACCTTAATCGCACGATTCAATCGCAATAAAAATTATGGTGGATTCTGAATTATTTCGATTATTGATTTTGATTGGATCAAAGTTTTAATAATCGGGGAAAAATAATTTTGAGACAAAATTTTCGAACTTGAAAATTCCATACCATTCTGACCATTCAGGCGCCCGCCTGTGCTGGACCAGGCGCGCGCTCGCTAGGCCAGAATGTTCTGATTTTGTTCAAAATCTGATTCTGGAATTTTTCGATAAATCCGACAAAACCAGTAACAAGACCACTTCAGACTTGCTGATCTGGAATGGGTTTTGGGTAGTTGGTTTGTGTGTGGATTTTGGGGTTTGATTTTCCTATTTGTTTTAGTCTTGTGATTCCTAGATTGGTTCAAGTTTTGGATGGTTAATCTGCGTTCATCGAGATTGTGTTTCCCAAAATTGATCGCAATCAAAGTTTCAAAGACAAAACGAAGTTAGAATTATGAAGAGTTCATAATTGCTAAAATTGAGAAACAAAGTTCTTGATTCAATGATTGGAGATCCATGTGGAATTGTGAATGCAATTGGCCTACGTTCATCGAGACCATCTATTGCTTAGTTTCGGCCACATGGACTACTTTCTTGGTTTCTTGATTTAGTGCGGGATTGTGGTTGCCTAATGGCTTAGTTCGACCGCACTTCTTGTTGTCTTGATTTGGAGATAATAACCAAAGTTGAAATAGTCTCATCCTCATAATTATAGAGAAACGAATGACACATAAATATTATGCTTGAATTAATGGGATTAATTTAGTGGCTAAACTTGATGTGTAACATGTTTATATTATGTGCTCATAGATGTGTTATATGCTATATGTGATGAACCTTCAAAGAAAGTTTTAAGTCTTTTATTGCCATGCCATGATTAAAACACTTGTTAGTACATGAGTGATTTTAATGTAGATTCGCCCTAGCGAGGTGCATTAAATTTATTTATGTTTGAGCAAGATAGATAATGTGGGCACGCCCTAGCGGGACACATTAACTATGCGTTTAAAATGGTTAGACTTAATTGGACGTCAAAACAGTTTTGGGCCTAGGCAAAGATGAGGTTTAACATGCTTTTGAAATTGGATTTCTAAAAGAATCTCATAAAAGGAATTAAGAGTCATATGAGATATGATTGACAAGAGTTGTCTACCTAATTAATTTGATTTTGTGTAATCCGCCTTAGCGGACTTGAAATTAAATTAAAGTTGGATCTTAACCCAATTAAATTATATTATACATTGGATGTATAAGAAGGTTATATAATTTAGTGGGAGTATTTTGTTTAAAAAATACATTATTAATCTCTTTAATGAAAATCAGTACTTATTAAATTTTGGAAATTTTGCATATTTGTAGATTATGACTAATAACACTCAATCAATGTCGTTGCGATCGATCCTTGAGAAGGATAAGCTCGAAGAGAATGGTACAAACTTTATGGATTGGATCCGAAGCATAAGAATTGTTCTTAGGCAAGAAGATAAGTTGTACATTCTCGATGGGCCTCTCCCTGCTGAACCACCGCCTACTGCCCCTAGGGTAGAAAGAGACAATTACAAGAAACATCGTAATGATTCTAGAGATGTAAGTTGTCTCATGCTTGCTGCTATGTGTTCAAAACTCCAACAAAGTTTGGAACATTTGGAAGCCTATGAGATAGGCGTGGAGTTGAGAACCATGTTTCAAGAGCAAGCTAGGCAAGAGAGGTACAAGACCATTGTTGCATTCACTACTAGTAAAATGAATGAAGGGTAACAAGTGAGTCCTCACTTTCTTAAAATGAAAGGTTATGTAGAGCACCTTGAGAAACTTGGCTATCCAATCCCATTGGAGCAAGCCACGGATCTCATTCTTAATTCATTGCCTAAAAGTTATAATCAGTTTGTGATGAATTATAACATGCATGGAATGGATAAGAATCTCTCTGAGTTGCATGGGATGCTCAAAACTGCAGAGATGAAAATTGTAGAGAAAGGTTCTCCCGTGCTCTTGGTTCATGATGGGAAGAAGGCTAGTGCCAAAGGAAAGGGTAAGGCAAAAGTTGTCAAACCCAAGATAAGCAAGGCAAAGGTTGCCAAGGCTTCTGAGGCAAAACCTGATTCACAAAAGGATGCAATCTGTTTCCATTGTCAAGAAATTGGTCATTGGAAACGTAATTGCAAGGCTTTCTTGGAAGAGCAAAAGAAGAAGAAGAGCAGCAAGGCTGCGTCGACTTCAGGTATCTATATGATAGATATTCTCCTTTCTACCACTGATTCTTGGGTATTGGATACCGGATGTGGTTCTCACATTTGTCTAAATATGCAGGGACTAAAGAATAGGAGACTGCTTAAAGAAGGTGAAGTAGATCTACGCGTGGGAAATGGAGCAAGAGTTGCTGCATTAGCCGTAGGGACTTATGAAGTCACTTTACCTTCCGGATTAATTCTTGTTTTGAACAATTGTTATTATGTTCCGGATTTAAGCAGAAATATTATTTCAATTTCTTGTTTGGATAATGAAGGTTTTAAGTTTCTTATTGAGAATAAGAAATTTTCTATTTATTTAAATGATGTGCTTTATGGTATTGCTAATTCATTTAATGGCCTTTATGTCTTGGATGTCAAGAATGAAAATAATGTCTATCATGTAAATAAGAAATCTAAACCTAATGATGTAAATCATACTTATATGTGGCATTGCCGTCTTGGTCATATTAATGAGAAGCGTATCTCAAAACTCCATGGGGACGGACTTTTGGGTTCATGTGACTTAGAGTCATATGATACTTGTGAGTCGTGTCTTCTTGGAAAAATGACTAAGACACCTTTTACCAAGTTGGGTGAAAGGGCAAGCGACTTATTGGGGTTGATACATTCCGATGTATGCGGACCATTAAGTAGCAATGCTAGGGGAGGATTTCAATACTTCATAACCTTCACTGATGATTATAGTAGATTTGGGTATGTTTACCTAATGAAACATAAAAGTGAAGCATTTGAGATATTTAGAATATTTCAAAATGAAGTAGAAAAACAACTTGGCAAAAGCATTAAGGCACTTCGACCAGATCGAGGTGGAGAATACTTAAGTCAAGAATTTGATGATCATCTAAAGAATTGTGGAATAGTTTCACAATTGACTCCACCTGGAACACCACAATGGAATGGTGTGTCCGAGAGGAGGAATCGGACTTTGTTAGACATGGATCGATCAATGATGAGTCAAGTTGATCTTCCAATATCCTTTTGGGGTTACGCCCTAGAAACCGCTGCTTTCACACTAAATCAAGTTCCAACTAAATCGGTTCCAAAGACTCCATATGAGATGTGGAGTGGAAAGAAACCTAGTTTATCTTTCATGAGGATTTGGGGTTGCGAAGTTTATGTCAAGAGACTCATCTCTGACAAACTAGCACACAAATCTGATAAATGTATTTTCGTGGGATATCCTAAGGAAACTAAAGGATATTACTTTTACAACTGAGAGGACAACAAAGTGTTTGTTGCCCGAACTGGTGTCTTTCTAGAGAAAGAGTTTCTCTCCAAAGAAATCAGTGGGAGTAAAATAAATCTTGAAGAAATTCGAGACCCAGAAAATAACATTGAACCAATAGTGGAACAAGAACAAGAACCACAAGGAGTTGTGGAACCTGTTCAAAATACACAAGCATCTCGCAGATCTAGTAGGTCACGATCCGAGCCCGAGAGATATGGATTTCTCGTAACGGATAGTAATGAGGTAGAAATCATTGAGAATGATGAACCGTCAACCTACCAAGAGGCGATGTCTTCTCCTGATTCGGACAAGTGGCTTGGAGCCATGGAATCCGAATTGCAATCCATGCAAGACAATCAAGTTTGGAATTTGATTGATGCACCCGAAGGTGTAAAAACCATAGGATGCAAATGGGTCTTCAAGAAGAAGACTGACATGGATGGGAAGGTGCATACTTACAAAGCTAGGCTTGTAGCGAAAGGTTATAGGCAAGTTCATGGTATTGACTATGATGAGACCTTTTCACCCGTAGCAATGATCAAGTCTATAAGAATTTTGCTTGCCATTGCCGCATATCATGACTATGAAATATGGCAGATGGACGTCAAAACCGCTTTCCTGAATGGAAAACTCCAAGAGGATGTGTATATGACACAACCAGAAGGTTTTGAACAAGATTCTAAGGTATGCAAATTGCAAAGATCCATCTATGGATTGAAGCAAGCTTCAAGGAGTTGGAATCTCCGTTTTGATGAATCGGTCAAAGAGTTTGGTTTCATCAAGAACGAAGATGAGCCTTGTGTATACAAGAAGATTAGTGGGAGCATAGTGCTATTCCTTATTTTATATGTGGATGACATATTGCTCATTGGAAACGACATTCCTACACTTCAGTTTGTGAAGACTTGGTTAGGAAAGTGTTTCGCAATGAAAGATATGGGTGAAGCCGCATATATTCTTGGCATTAAGATCTATAGAGATAGATCAAGGAGGCTACTTGGTTTAAGCCAAAGTACATACATTGACAAGGTCATTAGAAGATTCCGTATGGAAAATTCTAAGAGAGGCACCTTGCCAGTGTTACATGGAGTTTCTCTAAGCAAGACTCAATGTCCTAAGACAAATGATGAGCGTGAGAAAATGAATGATGTTCCATATGCTTCGGCAATTGGGTCCATCATGTATGCCATGATTTGTACTAGGCCGGATGTATCTTATGCTTTGAGCATGACAAGTAGATACCAATCCGACCCTGGCGAAAATCACTGGATAGCTGTAAAAGCGATTCTTAAGTACTTGAGAAGAACTAAAGACTCGTTTTTGGTCTATGGAGGAATGGAAGATGATCTCGTTGTAAATGCTTACACGGATGCAAGCTTCCAAACCGACAAAGATGATAGCCGATCGCAATCGGGTTTTGTGTTTATGTTAAATGGTGGAGCTGTAAGCTGGAAGAGTTCCAAGCAAAGTACAACCGCTGATTCTACAACAGAAGCTGAGTATATTGCTGCATCGGATGCTGCAAAGGAAGCTGTTTGGATTAAGAAGTTCATAACTGAACTTGAAGTGGTTCCTAGTATTGCTAATCCAATAGACCTTTATTGTGATAATAATGGTGCTATTGCTCAAGCGAAGGAACCAAGAGCACATCAGAAATCCAAACACATACTTAGGCGTTTTCATATCATTCGAGAGATCGTTGATAGGGGAGACGTAAATATATGCAGAGTACCTACTGATGACAATGTTGCGGACCCGCTAACAAAGGGACTTCCACAAGCTAAACATGATGGTCATGTTAGGTCCATGGGTATTAGATACATGGGAGATTGGGCCTAGGGCAAGTGGGAGATTGTTGGTAGTGGTGCCCTAGGCACGTTTAATAAACGTTGTAATTGTTATCATTTATTTCATATCAATAAAGAGATGTTTTGATTATTATTGTTGTTCATGTTTACTTATAATAATCCCCGTCCCTAGTACTTTTTAAGCACTAGTATAAAGGCTAAATGATCATGGGATGATCATGTTAGATTTATGGGTACTTGTTTGGAACAAGGTACTGGACATGACCCGCTGTATGAGATTTATGTCATGGTCTATGTCGTACATATATCTCATATTAGTTATGTCATTTAAATCCTTAGACATGAAGTTATTATAGTCTTCCACTCGATGAACATTGTGTTTGACATATTCAAACGCTACCTTAACACGGTAGTTATAAAGGGTATGATTGGCATAATCGGATTCCCGTTGGGAAGAATAATAAGCTAAATGGATTTGTCCCTCTTCGGAGAGATGTCAAGCTTGGGCCTCTCGTAGGAATGATGTTGATGAAATGTTCGGCCGGACTCAAATGGATTGATTGGATCAATAGCATTTGAATTATCAACATATTCGGAATCGAGAAAGTATTGAACAAAACAAGTTGACTGTTTGACCATGACTTGTGTTCAATGACATCGTGGACAAAGGGATTGTGACATATTCTAAAGGAATGCGAACTTGTATCTAGTTATACTATTTGGGTAGGTATGACGGTTTGCTAGAACCTAATCATATCTTATGGAATCATGTTTGAGCCCATTGCCAACTTAGTATAATCCTAGAGGGTCACACACAATAGAACGAATCTTAAATAGAAGGACTATATTGGAATTTAGGGTCGAAGGACTTCAAGGGAATTTCTGGAAATGATCTAGGCCTCCTGGTCAACCAAGCGGGCGCTTGGGTTGAACCAGGCGGGCGCCTGTTCAAGACGGAATTGGCCTTGACCTTCTGCCCAAACAGGCGGGCGCCTGGGTGGTACCAGGCGGGCGCCTGGTGCTCCCGATTGGAAAATTCCTAATTCGATTTAGGAAGGTTTTTGGCACAAGATTCCTATTTGGAATAGGTCTTAATTGTGTATAAAAACCCCAATTCGGCCAGACCATATGGACAAGTGATTTTGTGAGTCTCAAAGAGTTTGAGAGAGATATTATTTTGTTCTAAGATATCCTTGATTGAGGAACAAAATAATTCACAAATAAATTCAATATAGTTCTTTTATTATATTGTGAAAGTGTGTTTCATAATATTGGTCTAGCAACCAAGATCAAAGAAGCTCCTTTGATATTCGTTCGAAGTGTGGATACCGCTAGAGGGTGAAAATCATCATCTTCAAAGTTCGTGTTCAAGCTTTGTGATCGTGATCAAGTCTTCAAGTTTCTCCACCAAAGACTAAGAGAAAATTCATAGTCATCAAGGGTTAGTTATTCCTCTATTCATCTTGTTGTATTTGATTTAATCATATGAACGGATCCATGGCTTTGGGTTTCTTAAAATTTTAATTGCTAAATTCCGCTGCACATGTTACTTGGAAACCCAACAACAGTACCTGGCTAATTCTGTGAACTTAGCTGAGTACTGAGCCACGGACAACAAGCCTTGATCCAAATTGAGAAGCTCGATCTCCTTCTGGTTCTGATCAACCACCGGAATAAAATGTTCTTTGAATTTCCGCACAAACAATTCCCATGCGTACGGTGTATTAGTCTCGTCCCAACTTGCTTTAATCCCTTTCCACCAATGCTCGGCGGCACCTACAAGCTTATAGGCCGCAAATCGTACCTTATCCTCACCAGTGCAACCAAAGACATCGTAAATTTTCTCCATTGATTCGATCCATAGCTCGGCCTTCTTCACATCAGGTTCCCCTTTATACTCCACCGGTTTCAGTTTCAAGAATTGCTCCAAACCATATCAGGGTGGTGGTGCTTGCTCTACTCTCGGCCCTTGGTCATGAATAGCCTTCATGGCCGCCTCAAACATACCCTGAAACATTGCATGGGCTTCATCTCTTGTTTCATTCTGATTTGATGTTCCGGCGTTACCTTCACCACTTCTTCTTCTTGCCATGTTGAACAAATACCTGCATAAAACATCAACCGTTACTCACTCCGAACACAACTACCCTCCTAGGTCATACTAGTCCACCTATACTTAAACTTAGAGCTAAACCATAGCTCTGATACCAACTGTCGTGACCCCGACCCCACGGGCCCGGGACTCGCGAGCTGGACGTCGACTTAACACACAATTACCAAAATATTGAAGATAAAAATTCCATTTTATACCAAAAGATGATAGAACGAGTTTTACAAATCCAAGTTTGACCACAACAAAATACAACTAGTATGAGCTCCACAAGCTTATACTCAAAAATATAAAATACACAATTCTTAATGACGTCATTGTTTGGTAACACTATCCCAAAGGTTATACATTTAAATAATGCAAACCGAAACAACCTTCCCAAAAGTTACTTCCACACTCGACGTCCTCCTCGTGATCAGTGAGTACTATTCCTTTCCTCCTGGGGGGGGGGGTTAAGGAAAAACAAAGATAAAAGAAAAGGGGGTGAGATAAATCTCAATAAGTTACTAATGCAACTATATGACATGCTATGATGCAATAAACAATAATAAATCACATATAGCACATAGCAATAGCAGTTAACAGATAGCAGCGGAAATAAACAAATAACAAAGGATATTAGCCAAGGTTTTCCAACTGATAGAACCAAATAAAGGATCGCTGCGCAGCTTCAACAATCAACCAATCAACATCTTCAAAGTAGCATAAAAGCTGAAGAGAAAACCCCGGTACCGGAACCATAACCAAGTAACATGTCACAAAGGACGCGAGTCATGACACAAAGTCATACTCCAAAAAGTTAGCTAGACTAATTCCAAAGGAAGCTGGCTCATCCCAACCAAGGCCAATCTGGATGAGGAAAATAAGGACCAATGGGCGATGCTATACTGGACTTGGCTTGAGCCATTATAGCATTATCCATTGCCTGACTCGAACACAAATAACCAGCTGGACTTTCAAATAAATGCTAAGTAATAAATACTAGCTTAAATAAACAACTAATGATTCCAAAGTAGGGAACCATTCCAAATAAATCACCACAAAGGTAAACCAATCCAAACAACACATCAAAGATGGCGAACATTCCCAAAACGGTACTTAATCAAATTCCATAACATATTTATTCACAAAGGAACCAATTCCAAATAATAAAGTGTTCCACGATGTTAACTTAGGTTAATTAGAATGATAAAACTTAAACTAGGTAAGCCACTTAGTCTTAAACAAGCAAAAAGGCAGATTTCCAGAACAGGGGGGCGGGCGGGCGCGCGTCAGGGGCAGGCGGGCGCTCATTTGACCAGAAGGTTTGGCCGAGGGAAAAAGCCAGGTAGGCGGGCGCCTGGCTCAGCACGGGCGGGCGCCTGGTCGACGGGCTGGGAGGGATTTTCAGCTGGGTTTATCAAGGTTCCAAGCCATTTTCAAAATCAACACTTCCCACAAGATCAATAAGGTACCCAAACAGCATCTAAGTTTAAGAGGGACCAAAGTAACATCATTTATCAACCCAAACTAAGATTTAATCTCAACAATCAATAATGAACCTTTTATAAAAATGTAACAAAATGGATAATCAATCAAACACTCCAAAACTCAACCAAGAATCAATGTATATCATCTAAATCATTATATGAACATAATATGAGCATTTTAACATAAAAATGGGGGAAAGTAAACTTACTTGAATTTATGAAAGATGACGGAATTCGAATATTTTTGTGTTCTACACGATCCTATTGACGATCTAAATACATTTCATAAAATGAGTACCAAGAAAAGATGAGAGGAATATGACTAAAATGAAGGAAGAAGGGAGGGGAAATTTCTTACCTTTTCCATGGAAAGAGAGAGAGAATGCAGGGAAAGAGGGAGTAGGGTAAGGAAGAGAGTGAGGGAGAAGGAAGAGTAGGGAGGGAGAAGGAAGAGTAGGGAGGGAGTAGTTAAAATTATTTCAAAAAGATACACTTAGGCCCCCTCATCTACTAACACATAACCCAAACCAAATTCCCTACTACCCACTTAACACAATATCAACCCAATAATGCTAGACCCAAATTAATATTATGGGATATAAAATACGCACATAAATAATTAAATCAAATAAGTAGATAAATAATTAATTATTTAATAATAAAATAGAGACGGGTTTTCGGGTCGTGACAATGAGCACAAGATGGTTGATTCAATTATGGCTTACATAGATCAACGTTTCAACGGCCTCAACTTAGGGAAAAGTCCCGACACGAGTCTTTATGAATCCTCCATTCTCATGAGCACCATGTCCGCTCTCCCTGAAAAGTTCAAGATGCCCGACATCAGCAAGTTCAAGGGAAACTCTTGCCCCATGGCACACGTTAAGACCTACATTTGGGCTATGGTACCGAAGAAGGTCTCTCCTAAAGTCATGGCATAATGCTTCCCTCTTACTCTCGAGGGGGCGGCAAAGGATTGGTATGCTACTCTCCCGCTCACAGTCCATTTCGATTGGGACGCCGCCATGCTTGCCTTCAAGAGTCAATACCAAGGCAACAACACCCACCGGCCAACCAAGAAAGAGCTCGAGAACACTACTCAAAGGGACAATGAGTCATTTATTGACTTCACGAGAAGGTGGAATGACAAGATTGCTGAAATTGTCGAGAGTCCTAACACCAAGGAGGAAATGGACATCTTTCTTAAGTGTCTAAAGATTGATCTCCGCACCCACCTAAGTAGGGCTTGCTATGCGGATTTCTCTCAAATGTATGAGGCGGGGATCCGAATGGATGAGTTGCTTAGAGAAATCAAGAAAAGTGCTCCTAGCCTCTGTTACAAGGCCGCCTCCAACTCTACAAAGGAAGCTTCAGTTAATACCGTTACTACTGACAAGGGGAATTACAAAAGGGTTTCTCCTCCACAAGGCAAGAACTTTCAAGATAATCATGTCTACACTCCTCTCCATGGAATGACTATCACCGAGGCCTTCGAAGCTCTCAAGGCCAAAGGGCGAGTTACTCCTCTCCAAGGGTACAAACCTAAGACAATACGTCCCAACCATGCCTACCACAAGCATTGTGACTACCACCAACATAGTGGCCACACCACCGAGGAATGCTTTGTCCTCCGCAATGTCATCCAAGATCTCATAGACAAGAAAGAGTTCATAGTGCCTAATGGCGAGGATGTCAATGTAATAGAGGTAGGAGAATTTGAGGAGACCACTCATTCAATCCCAATTGTGAATGAGGGCTCCAATGTGATGAATAAATTTGACAATTCTTGTTACGTTGTGACTTACGATGAGGTAATGAGGGAAGTACTAGAGAATAGGAAAAAGAAGCAAGATGGGAAAGTCAACATGCTAACTCGATCCGGACGAGTCATAGCAAGCAACCCCGCTACTTCTGCACCAAGCACCTCTTCTCAAAGACCGCAAGCTCGCGACACTCCCAAAGACCCTTTATTGGTTCAACTCAAGAAAACTCAAGCCAACATCTCCATTTGGGACCTTATTGCATCCTTAAAGAAGCACCAAGATCTTGTCATCAGTAACCTCGACGACACGTCGATCTCTCCTGATACAACTCCCGAGGACCTTACTGCAATGATAGGCCACATTCATTTTGGCAATGTCATCACCTTCGCCGATATGGATCTCCCACCATTTGGTTCCGACCACAATGAGGCCATTTATCTCAAGGTGAGAGCAAGGGGGAGACCTATTTCAAGAGTCTTGGTTGACGGTGGTTCCGCACTCAACTTAATGCCCGGTCGAATCATGGGCATACTGGGGCTTAAGAATTAAGATTTGAAGCCTTCTACCCAAGTGATCCGAGGTTACGACAGCACTGCTCGCACAGTCATGGGTATGGTGGAAATAGACATTGAGTTTGGGAGCATAGTTATGTCCATCCCATTTCAAGTGCTCGATGTGCCTTCTTCATTTAACTAACTCTTGGGCCACCCATAGATACACAGTTCTAATGCCGTCGCTTCGACTCTCCATCAGTGTGTGAAGTTCAGAAAGGGGGAACCCATTCAACGCCCATGGGGATGAAATAGTAACCGTTATGGCAGAAAACATCACTATCCAAAGAAAGGGGGAACCCATTCACCAAATTCAGCATGGTTTAGCAGATTCTACCCTCTCCGGCATCTCAATCAACGCCATTGACAAAGAAGGGGGAAACGGATCATGGACCCTTGGCAATCGCAAAGTCCTCCGCATGATGAGGAATATGAATTACTTCCCCGGTTTAGGCTTAGGGAAACATCAACAAGGGAGGATGCAACCTATTGAGGTTCCTTTTGTTTTGTTAAGAACAAGTTCGGTTTGGGATATGAACCTTCCAAAGATGACTTGAAATAGGAGCAAGCCATCAAGAATGAAAAGGCCCGAACTCGTAGGGAAGGCCGTCATTATGAAATTCCCAATCTGAGACTTTATAGCAAGACACTAAATGGCTACTTTGTCCGCTAAGGGGAAGATGTTTCGTATATGATACTTTTTGAGCATGGGTCAACAGCAAGGGTATCAGAAAGCCCGGTCTCGAAATCATTGCCGACTGTGAGATCCAGAAATCCGAAGGGGAACCAACTCCCATGTCACCCCGAGAATGGTGGGGAAAGAAAGTGACCATAGAGTCCGAGACAGAGATTACCGAAGGGGAAGAATTAACAGATTTAACCTCCATGTTTGAGGAGTTTCCCATCATGGATGAGTGCCAAGTCAATGCCATCTACGATGTCGACACGAGAAAGGAGACTATCAATGAGATCCAGCCAAGCTCCGAGCCAATCAACAACTGGTATTCTACAAAAGGGCCCGTGGTATCCGAGGAATTCTTGGTCAAGAAGATGGGATGCATTCCGCGCAAAGTTACAAAGGAAGACGTTTTCACATTCACTTTCGAGTCCGAGAGTGTTTCCGATACCCTCACCCAAGAGGATATGGAGGCCATATCCGAGCGTGTGTTCCTTTTCTTTGTTAATGAAAAATTTGATCATTCCGAGTACCCTGAGATTGCAAACATCATGAATGATGAATTAACTAATAATGAATCTAATGAACTAGTTAATAGCGATTCAAATAATGATGAAATAGAACACGAAAACACAACATACTTAAATGAATTTTCTCAACAGGTCCGTAGTCGTGGTGAAAATGGTCCAGGGGTTAACGAAGAATCGCATGTTGTTAATCTGGGTACCGACGAAGAGCCGAAGGAAACCTAGATCGGAAGCTTCTTTAAGGGGAAGAGAAAGACAGATTGACTGCACTGCTCAAAGAGTTCATGGATGTGTTTGCATGGTCATATAAAGACATGCCGGGTTTAGACAGAAAGGTCGCGGAGCACAGAATTCCAATCAGAGACGATGCTAAGCCAACAAAGCAGAAACTCAGAAAGATCAAGCCAGAATTGTCTTTACAAGTCAAGGAAGAGATAGAAAAGCTTATCAGTCTGGGCTTCATCAAAGTTATTGAGTATCTGACATGGTTAGCCAATGTGGTCACAGTCCGAAAGGCCAACGGCAAGGTCCGTGTTTGTGCGGATTTCTGGGATTTGAACAAAGCTTCTCCAAAGGATGATTTTTCACTGCCTAACATCGACATGCTAGTCGACTCCACTACTGCCTATGAGGTCCACTCATTTGTGGATGGTTTCGCTGGGTACAATCAGATTCTCATGGCCGAGGAGGATCAACATAAGACTGCTTTCACAACACTGTAGGCATCTTCTGCTACACAGTTATGCCGTTTGAGTTAAGGAACGCTTGGGCTACTTACCAAAGGGCTATCACAGATTTGTTCCATGACATGATTCACAAAGAGATCGAGGTCTACGTGGACGACATGATCATCCACTCCAAAGGAACCGACGGTCAACACTTGATTGATCTCCGCAAGTTCTTCGAAAGGCTTCATCAACACAAGATGTGGCTCAATCCAGTAAAGTGCACTTTTGGGGTTATCCGAGGCAAAGTTCTTGGCTACATGGTCACAGAAAGGGGAATTGAAGCAGATACCTCAAAAATCAAGGCAATCATTGACATGCCTCCTCCCAACACACAGAAAGAGATCAAAGGTTTCATGGGCAGACTTCAGTACATCAGTCGGTTTGTGCACCAGCTTACTTCCATGTGTGAGCCAATATTCAAGCTACTAAAAAAGAATGTGGCTCTAGAATGGACCGACGCTTGCCAAGAAGCTTTAGACCAAGTGAAGCATTACTTGACATGCCCTCCAGTCTTGGTTCCACCTCACATGGAGAAGCCTCTCTTGCTCTACCTCACAGTGAATGATGAAGCCCTTGTGGCTATGCTAGCACAAGAGCAACGAGACTCCATAAAGGAGAATGCCATTTACTTTGTCCGTCGCTGATTTCAAGGAGGCGAAAAGAAATACTGTCTTAGAGAAGTCATGTGCAGCACTGGTTTGGGTTACTCAAAAGCTCAAACATTACATGGAAGCCTTTCCAATCAAGCTAGTAGCAAAAGTGGACCCGCTCCGCTACATCTTTGAGAAACCTTTTATGTCGACAAGGATAGCCAAGTGGTACTTCATGCTCGCCGGCTATGATATCACTTACGTCACACTCAAATCCATTAGGGGGAAAGTATTCAGTGATCAGCTTACTGAATTTCCGTGTGCGAAGTGAAGGGGGAAGACTTACAATTTCCCGATGAGGACTTGATTTGCACTACAACCGAGGAAAACAAGTGGCAACTTTTTTTCGATGGCGCAGCCAATAAACACGGTTATGGGATAGGAATTTTTCTTGTCGATCCAAAGGATATCTACACTCCAATCGCAATCCGTCTTGAATTTGAAGCTACCAACAACATTGCCGAATATGAATCATGTATAGAGGGGGCTAGAAGCAGCACTAGAAAGAAACGTCACAGAACTAGAAGTATTCAATGACTCCCTGCTCCTTATCAATCAGACATTGGGTAAATGGTGAATCCAAGACCCGACCCTCCAACAGTATGGTAAACATCTCGAGAAATTGGTTGAATAGTTCCAAGACATCACGTTCACTTATTTGCCGAGGGACAAGAACCGCTTTGCTGATGCTTTAGCTACAATAGCCTCACTAGTTGAGATGCCCAAATGAAAAATGGTGAGGCCCTTCAAAATTTCAAAAAGGACCAGTCCGGCATACTGCATGAGTATTGAGATCAATGAAGTCCAAGATAACCCCCCGTGGTATATAGACATCATGAACTTTCTCAACAATGGCACCTTTCCCGAGAACAGCAATGGGAAAACTCGAGTGGCCTTACAAAAGCTAGCCGCCAGATAGGTGTTGATTGGAAACCGAGTCTACAAAAGACACCATCAAGGGATCAATCTTTTGTGTGCAAATGAGTCCGAAGCTCAAGAAATCATGCACGAAGTCCACGAAGGCGAGTGTGGGCCCCACATGAATGGGATCATGTTAGCCAAGAAGATACTCCGTATTGGTTACTATTGGACCACAATGGAACAAGACTGTATCGAGAAGGTCAGGAAATGCGCCAAGTGCCAGTTCCATGCTCATCTGCTACATGCTCCACCGTCACAAATATACAACATGACCACACCTTGGCCATTCTCTTGTTGGGGCATAGATATCATCGGCAAGGTCCATCCTACGGGAAGCAACGGACAATCATTCATTCTAGTGGCCGTGGATTACTTCACAAAGTGGGTCGAAGCACAAGCTTACTGAGTTCTCAACGCCAAGAAAGTGGCCGAATTCATGAAGAACAACATCATGTGCCGATATGGTATTCCTCATGAGATCATATCCGAAAATGGGTCTCACTTTGAGAAATAAATGGATGCACTTTTGGTTAACTACAAGATTACCAAGCACAAGTCATCCCCGTACCATCCCCAAGCCAATGGAGCGGTCGAAGCGGCAAACAAGACAATCGAGGTCACATACGGAAAATGGCTTCAATAGGAAGGGATTGGCCCGAGAAATTACCACTAGCATTGTGGGGCTACCGCACATCAATACGGTCAGCAACGGGGGAGACTCCGTACTCATTGGTTTATGGTTCTGAAGCTGTACTCCCAGTCGAACTCGAGGTTCCTTCTCTACGAATCTTACTCGAGAACCAAGTCAACGAGGTTCATTGGATGCAAAGCGATACGAGAAACTAGCTCTACTCGACGAAAAGAGGTTAAGAGCGTTTGAACGCACAAGGTCTTATCAACAAAGAATGGCAAGGGCTTTCAACAAGAAGGTGAAGCCTCGAAATATCAAAGTGGGAGACTTGGTCCTAAGACAACATCCTCCCAATGCCATGAATCCCCTTGGGAAGTGGGGACCCCGATGGATCGGTCCTTATGTGGTCAGAAAGATATTAAGCAGTGCAGTCTGACTCGTAGACTTGGATGGTGATCAATTACCAAAGGAAGTCAACCTCAACAAGCTCAAGAAGTTCTACGCTTAACAAATAAAGACCATTAAAAAAAACGCTCGCTAGGTTGAAAACCCACAAGGGCGGCCTAGGCAAAAATTAGAGCAAGTGCAAAAAAGAAGCCCGCCAGATTGAAAACCCGAAAGGGCGGTCTAGGCAAAAAATAGGGTGCACACAAAAAAATAAAAAAAATAAAAAAATGGTCTTCATTTGTTTGAACTACGGAGACCTGAGCCTCTCTACGAGAGGAACGTAGGCAACCTTCGGGTACGGTCTAAAACATAAATTTTACCCAATCATGTCATAACAAAATGCAATTTTTTATTCATCTCTCAAATCATTTTGATCATTACAACGGATAATGTTGGGCAATAAAAGACAATAAAACATTAAATCCTAACAAAGTGGTCTACTTAATTGCAATCTTGGGGTACAAAGAAAAGTCTAATCTTTCTTCGGTTTGGGAACCCATTGTTTCTTGCTATAGCCTTTGACCTTCTTAGATGGGGGCGGAGCACTCTTGGAACCACCAAGGCGAGAGAAGACGCTAGGACGGGACAGAGATTCATCAACAACCTTCCCCTTACCTTTGTCAAAGGAAGCCTTCACCGGAGCCTTGTAGTGGCTTTTCCACACATGAGGAGAATTGCCTTTGCCTTTGCCTTTCTTATTCTTAGGAAAATAGCGTGGCCTAGGGGCTTCAACATGAACTGCCGGCCTCAAAGGTGCAACAACAATATCGCTAGGCCTCCCCAAACGATCGAAGACACTTGGGCGTGCCTTCACAATAGGGACGGGTACCAACTTCTCACCCTCCGGGACGGACACTTTTACCTCAAAAGAAAAGGTCATGGGAGCCATTCTTGACAAGGAATTGGGGCTTAAAGAGATGATAAGTGGTGCAAAATATTCCTGTGTGACCAAACTGGTCGAAATTGGTTCAAATTTATAGTTGTTGGAGAATCCTGCACAAAAAGAAAGGGGCTGTAAATCAGCAGCCCAGACACGGGCGCCTCCTCCATTGAGGACGCAACGCGCGCGCATCCCATGCCTTATCCCAGGCGCGCGTGCCTATAACAGATGACAGAACAGAATAGCTCTTGTCAGTTCAGCAACTGCCCAGACATTTCAATGCCTTCAAACTTGCAATCAGTTCAGAATCTACAGCAACAAAGCAACATTTACCCGTAACAAGTGGAACACTTTTGGCACACATTTTGTTTGAGTCGACACCTAAGATCGAGTCTAAATAAAACTTAAAAAATGTAGATAAAATAGCTAGGATCGTAAATACGTGCTAAATGTTATTACATGTTAAAAATAAATTGTTCAGGCACTAATCTTCCCCGGTCTACTCTGAATCATCACCAGTAGCACTGTGCTCATCCCCATCACCGCTCTCGGTCTCCTCATCATCATCGGACTCCTCTTCGGACTCCTCAACAACGATCTCGTGACGGGCTCTCTTTGGCACTCTTGTCGATGAACTGGCACCTCCACGGCTCAAACTCCTACTCAGTGACTGCCTTGCTGAACTGACAGCATCATTGACAGCATCATCGACATCCTGGGCTGCATCTTTACATCCTCGTCCCATGCCACGAGCTCCCCGAGCGGCACCTCGGAATGCTCCATGTCTTTGCAGAGCTCCAACACCTTCTCCTCCAACTAGCGCAGCCTCCTCCACATCCCTTTGTTCTGACGGCCTATGTGCCTATAAGAAGCAACGGGTATCTGTCACAACAGAAATAGGAAACTACATCAGTATGCTGAGACATAAGAGACTGGAACAGAAAATGGGTCATAATCAGAAATGCACAAGAGAGAATACAGTCATACCACAGCCGTCTGGGCAGGAGGCTCTCTCTCCGGTGACATATCCTCCGGGACTATCTCTCTCTGCTCCTCAATAATCCCAAAGTTCGAGTATGTATAGTACGAAGGAGGCAGAGGAGGATCAAAGCAATAACCTGCACCGGTGGGGTAAAAATGTGCAGAAGTAGAAAGAGCAGGCTGTGTTCCCTGAGGGTCGGCATACATAAAGCCCCGCATCAGATTGTTCGCTCGAAAGAGACCATAGTCCTGATAAAGATGGAAGAAAGGGGTAGCATCAACCCCCACCATATACATGGCCCTATCATCCTCAGACAACGCCCCTAGTTATGAAGGCAGAAAGGAGGGAACTCTGGAACCGCCGGCCTAGGCGGGTTATGATAATCCACCATCTGGCTCCTATGCTGCCAGTATACCCTCTTTCCCAAGTACATGGACATGCACTCCATGGATCTCATCAGAAGCCTCGAATGGGTATGGAATAGTGTGTGCTCTATGTTAACATAAATCGGTCTCCAGGGAAACAGTGACTGAGATATGGCCTCGGGCCTCAGACCGTCCAGATATTGCCTGGCTGAAACCAAGCTGATGGGGGCGGTTCTAGTCTTCACATTCTTGGTCTTGTAGGACCACCTAGCACAGTCAGGATACAGGGGCTGTCCCTCCCGCTCAATCCAGAAATCTCTCATCCCCAGAACAGCGAAAGTCCACAGCTGCAAGCACAACAAAGATTCTAACTACAGTTGAAAGTACAAAAAAGGCAGAAATCTGAAAAGGGCAGAGTGATGAATGTACCTCCCAAACAAGAGAAAAGCCCGTGACCGAGCTCTTAGTCGAACGGCTAGTCAAGTCCATGCCGTGATAACATGCAGCCAGGCCTGCTGCACCCCAGTTGTACTGAGCAGCCTGATCCAAGTCTATCAGAAGGTCCAACAAGGACAAGGCAGCAGAATTTCCCCCATTCGCAAATAGGGTGTGAGACAAAGCAAACCAAATAAAACACCGAGCCACCTCCTCGACCCTGTCAGCGGTAACACCCAGAGGCTCAGCTTCAAGGACCCTAAAATAAGTTCAGAACTTCCCCCAAGTCACTCGAGAGTTCTTCACCATGAACTCACAATCCACCAAATCCAACAGCTCAGCAGGGGTCCGAGCAGTTCCCCCCGCACCATAAGGAACCGGCACTCCATGAAAAAACAGGCCGGTCAAGGCAGTAAAGTCTGTAGGTGTCATCGTCACCTCGCCCATCGGCAAATTAAAGGTGTGGGTGGTATCCCACCATCTCTCCCTCAAAGCCTGAATCACATTAGGGTCATTCTTCAGTGAAGGCAAGCTGGTAATAAAAGGGCCGAAGCAAGTGGCCTCAACCCGAGCCCGTACATTCTCGGGCAGTTTCTTCCATACAAAAACGGGTGCTTGAGCCCCTCCTCGGATTTTAGTCAGACGGTTCCACCTCTAAAAGGAAACAAGGGACAAAGAAAAATTCGTCAGCATAACGGCTAGAAAGTGACCAAACCCAACATGAAAAAATTCAACATGGCAATGGCATGACGTGCAAATGAGTGTGTGAACATGCAAATGGGTGTCCAAACATCCTCTTCACCACAAATCAACAATGACAACAACATGCATGCATGATCAAAGGGTTGCTGCAGAAGTATTACGGACAATAATGACTCAGTCCCAAAATGCGAAAAATCAACAAGGAAAGGCGTAATCCTTACCAATCCCGCATAAACATAGTGGGAGATATGAGTATGGGACTCAGAAGTCAGCTGTCTTGGGTCCATAGCCTCGACCCCAACCTCGGCTTCCTCACCCATGGGCATCTCGAAAGGGGGAGTTTGATGAGAACTCGACATGATCTCTTGCTAGATTGGTCTCAAATGGACAAAGGAAACGTTTTGGGATGATCTCCTCGAGAAAATTTGACTCAGAATGCAGAGTGTTTGGGCACTTTTGAACTTGGCTCGAACAGAATGAGCAGTTTCTAAATATATGGTGAATTTAAACACGATGCGCGTGCCTCCTAATGCCCTTATATACCGCACGCGCGTCCCACAGCCATTATCGGATGCGGGCGCCTCCCGTCCCCTGTCAGGCCCAGGTGCAAGTTCCCATGTAGGAATAAATACATCACATCAATGTTTATTCAACTCCCATCCGAGTTTTCAGCTCCGCCTTGGGGTATTTTAAGTACAAAAACTCCGCAACGGACACCGTTAAATCTGACGGTTACAACAGTTAAAGTCAATCTTGACGTTTTCCTCGGTCCACGGTCAACTGTACCCACACCCTGCAAAAGTCAACTGCAAGTGCGACTCCGAACCGCTTACAGCTCCAAAAACAGTAAATTTGGTCCGCGGTGAACCACTGAAATCACCACCTTATCAGAAAAGTCTACTCAATAAAATTCACATTCATCAGCAGGCAGACTTTCGAGTCCCTCTACATTGGCAGGCAGACTCTCCAGTCCCTCCAAATCAGCAGGCAGACTTTCGAGTCCCTCTCCATCGGCAGGCAGACGTTCGAGTCCCTCTAAATCAGCAGGCAGACTTTTGAGTCCCTCTCCATCAGCAGGCAGATGTTCGAGTCTTTCCAAATCAGCAGGCAGACCTTCAAGTCCCTCCAAATCAGCAGGCAGACATTCGAGTCCCTCCACATCAGCAGGCAGACTTTTGAGTCCCTCTAAAATCAGCAGACAGACTTTTGAGTCCCTCTACATCAGCAAGCAGACTTTCGAGTCCATCTACATCAGCAGGAAGACTTTCGAGTCCCTATACATCAGTAGCCAGACTTCGAGTCCCTCTAAAATCAGCAGGCAGAATTTCGAGTCCCTCCACATCAGCAGGCAGACTTTTGAGTCCCTCTACTTCAGCAGGCAGACTTCCGAGTCCCTCTACATCGGCAGGCAGACTCTCCAGTCCCTCCAAATCAGCAGGCAGACTTTCGAGTCCCTCTACATCGGCAGGAAGACTCTCCAGTCCCTCTAAATTAGCAGGCAAACCTTCGATTCCCTCTACATCAGCAGGCAGACTTTCGAGTCCCTCCACGTCGGCAGGCAGACTCTCGAGTCCCTCCAGTCCCCTATACGGACTTTAAATTTTGGCGAAGGTGGGCCGATTTCATGTCACCGCACCCCTTCTATCAGCAAAAGTCTCTCACACAGGGAGCGCACTCCTATCTCCTGTAATTTTAAGATTCCTGTTTTCATCGAGTCTTTGCTTTTTTCTGGTGATGTCCTCGGTGGATGTTTTGTTCTGTCGTTGACGCGTTTTGCTTTGCAATACACCTCGCCGAGAGGCTCTGTAGACACCCCGCCTTGGACCGCTCACCCCGATTGCACATTTGATTTTGTGTTTCCCCCTAGTTTTATTGTTTCTCGTTAGTTTCTGTTATCTTTGTTAAGTTCCTGACTGACTTCGTTAAGTCCAGGGACCAAACTGAATAACGGTGCTGAATTTCTAGTCCATTCTGTCATTTTTGCCATTTCCAAGGCGCGCGCATCCGCCCTTTGGGGCCAGAGGCGCGCGCATCCCGCCACCAAGGCAGGAGGCGCGCGCACCTGGGCGTCAGTTACATATTTCTGTCCAAGAATCCCTCCCTTGATCCTTTTAACAGGATTTACCTGGGAAACTGACCTTTGTGACTTGGATTTGGCACCAAAAACACACCTTCTTTACCTATAAAAACCCCTCCACTTCACCATTGAAGAAGAGGAAGATTTTAATCATTAACAAAAACTATACACAAATACTTACAAGACATTTTCCTAAGAACCTCTTGAAGAAGTCTTTGAATTTCTTTGAAGTATAGGTAAAAAGATTACTCTTTTCTCTCCTTTTCTACTTCATCTATTCTCTCTTTCTTTTGCTTTAATCAAAAGTGCAATCACCCAAACATTTTGGGACATGACACCAAAGACTACTTCACTTCATTGAAGCTAGTCACGGAGTCATCTCCCTACATTCCAAACACCCCTTTTTAAACCCCCCCTTTGATCATCAAGAATAAGTAGAACATTTCATTATTTATGTAGATTTTGATCAAGCAAGACCAACTTTAGTTGGACGAGATGGGTGTTTAAGTACTTCCCATCTCGTAACCTAACCCCCCGAACCTCACAACAAAGAATCTCTATTTTTGTAATCAAACTTAGGCTATAAACATTAGGTTTTTCTTATGTTCCTCTAAAACATAGATGGCGACTCTAAAATCAATTAGACATCCTAGGATAATTCACCGGTCTAGCCAAGCCGTGGTTTCTCAGGGTATCTATACCAGCAAACCCGTAGACATGGTCAATGTCCAAACTCTGCCATGGAAAAAAAGCGATAGCGGACGTAGGGACGGCTTCCCATCTATCAAAATACAGCTGCATGTGCTCCACCGGCATATCAGCCCCCTCTGCCTGCTCATCATGGGTATCCCTATTACCCCGGCGCCATCTCAGAGTATCTGGGAAAATAACGGTGTTGTCTCGAAGGTTGAAAGTGAAGAGACCAAACATGGCATAACCCCAGGCCTGCAAAATAGGAGAAACATAGAAAAATGTCAAAACTAAATGAGTTATCGAGACAGAAAGTAAACTGGGGCTGAAATTAAGGAGGAATACAGAAGAAGATGAGTATTATACCTCCCAGACATGACTATAGCCGCCTAAGCCAGCGTTCGCCCGATCCTGCGAACTCTCATCCATCGCCACATAGCAGTGGGCCAAGCCAGCCGAACCCCAGCTAGCATCAGTGACATGCTGCATGTCTCTCAAAACACTCAGAAGAGTTAACAAGGTTGTGAACGCATGATTGGCAAAAAGCGTCTCAGAAAAGGCCCACCACAAAAAACCGTGAACGACTGCAATGCGAGTATTGGTCAGATGCATCTGACCAGCATTAACAGTAACATAAGTATCCACCCTCTCCCTTAAGGCCTTCAGAGGGACACCGTTTCCTAGGGTACGCACAGAGAATCCCAGAAAGTGCATCATATCATCCCTACTGGGAGAGAAATCGACATCCACCTCAAGCGGCTCACCGGTGATAGCAACCCCGTAATGGCATGAAAGTCAGTAGGAGTCATGGTGACCTCCCCCCACCGCATGTGAATGGTATGAGTACTATCCCACCAGCGCTCCCGAATGGCCTGGAGCAAGTGAACGTTCCTCCTCTCACCGACCAAGCCGTTAAAGAAGGGTTTCAGGTCGAGATTCTCGATCTCTTCCTTCATCTCACCATTGAGAGTTGCCCACCTCTCGACAACCGCTCGCACGCTGCCTCTACAGTTGTTGATCACCCTAAATGACTGCAAGAAACATAGACAAAAGAGACAGATGTCAGAAAATTGGTAAAATTCTCATTTAAGCATTTTACCCGAAAAGTCGCAGAATTGCCTAAAACGACAGTCGAAATCATGTACTACCATACTACAATGATTTTCAACATCAACAAGGATGAAATTCCATCGAAAGATCAGCCATACATGGTAAACCCTAGCAGCGATAGTTCTAGGCGAAAATTGACAAAAGTCGAATTGCTAGAACACTAAATTGAGATATGCAACAACGAAATTGACATGGAAACTCAGTCAAAGGAAGAGATCCATACCCGCCTAGTCCGAACGGCGTGAGAAAACTGGTCCTCAGGGAATGGGTGTTGGGTTTCCAAGTAACATGCGCAGCGGAATTTAGCATTTAAAATTTTAAGAAACCCAAAGCCATGGATACGTTCATATGATTAAATCAAATACAACTTAAGAATAAAGGAATAAACTAACCCTTGATGGCTATCAAATTCTCTGGTCTTTGGTGGAGGTTTGAAGACTTGATCACGATCACAAAGCTTGAACACGAACTTTGAAGATGATGATTTTCACCCTCTAGCGGTATCCACACTTCGAACGAATATCAAAGGGGCTTCTTTGATCTTGGTTGCTAGACCAAATTGTGAAACACTTTTTCACAATCAAAAGAACTATATGGAATTTATTTTGTGTATTATTTTGTTCCTCAACCAAGAATGTCTTGGAACAAAATAAACCCTCTCTCAAACTCTTTGAGACTCACAAAATCATTGGCCTAGAGTGCTGGCCGAATTTGGTCTTTTATACACAAGTATGACCTATTCCAAATAGGAAACTTGTGTCAAAATCCTTCCAAAATTCGTTTCCAAATCAAATTAGGAATCTGCCACCCGACAGCACTGTGCGGCCGCCCAAAATCATCTGTGCGGTCGCACAACTATCTGAAGCAAAACTGGTACAAAACTGTCCTAAGTGTGCGGCCGCCCAGTCAATACTGTGCGGTCGCCCACTCTTCAGAATGTCCAGAATTTCCAAAATTCCAATATAGTCCCTTTTAAAGATTCGTTCTATTGTGTGTGACCCGCTAGGATTATACTAAGTTGGCAATGATCTCAAACATGATCCCATAAGATATGATTAGGTTCTAGTAAACCGTCATACCTACCCAAATAGTATAACTAGACACAAGTTCGCATTCCTTTAGAATATGTCACAATCCCTTTGTCCACGATGTCATTGAACACAAGTCATGGTCAAACAGTCAACTTGTTTTGTTCAATACTTTCTCGATTCCGAATATGTTGATAATCCAAATGACATTGATCCAATCAATTCATCTGAGTCCGGCCGAACATTTCATCAACATCATTCCTACGAGTGGCCCAAGCTTGACATCTCTCCGAGGAGGGACAAATCCATTTAGCTTATTATTCTTCCCAACGGGATTCCGATTATGCCAATCATACCCTTAATAACTACTCGGTTAAAAGTAGCGTTTGAATATGTCAAACATAATGTTCATCAAGTGGAAGACTATAATAACTTCATGTCTAAGGATTCAAATGACATAACTAATATGAGATATATGTACGACATAGACCATGACATAAATCTCATAGAGCGGGTCATGTCCAGTACCTTGTTCCAAACAAGTACCCATAAATCTAACATGATCATCCCATGACCATTTAGCCTTTATACTAGTGCTTAACAAGTACTAGGGACGGGGATTATTATAAGTAAACATGAACAACAATAATAATCAAAACATCTCTTTATTGATATGAAATAAATGATAACAATTACAACGTTTATTAAACGTGCCTAGGGCACCACTACCAACAATCTCCCACTTGCCCTAGGCCCAATCTCCCATGTATCTAATACCCATGGACCTAACATGACCATCATGTTTAGCTTGTGGAAGTCCCTTTGTTAGCGGGTCCGGAACATTGTCATCAGTAGGTACTCTGCATATATTTACGTCTCCCCTATCAACGATCTCTCGAATGATATGAAAACGCCTAAGTATGTGTTTGGATTTCTGATGTGCTCTTGGTTCCTTTGCTTGAGCAATAGCACCATTATTATCGCAATAAAGGTCTATTGGATTAGCAATGCTAGGAACCACTTCAAGTTCAGTTATGAACTTCTTAATCCAAACAGCTTCTTTTGCAGCATCCGATGCAGCAATATACTCAGCTTCTGTTGTAGAATCATCGGTTGTACTTTGCTTGGAACTCTTCCAGCTTACAGCTCCACCATTTAACATAAACACAAAACCCGATTGCGATCGGCTATCATCTTTGTCAGTTTGGAAGCTTGCATCCGTGTAAGCATTTACAACGAGATCATCTTCCATTCCTCCATAGACCAAAAACGAGTCTTTAGTCCTTCTCAAGTACTTAAGAATCGCTTTTACAGCTATCCAGTGATTCTCGCCAGGGTCGGATTGGTATCTACTTGTCATGCTCAAAGCATAAGATACATCCGGCCTAGTACAAATCATGGCATACATGATGGACCCAATTGCCGAAGCATATGGAACATCATTCATTTTCTCACGCTCATCTTTTGTCTTAGGACATTGAGTCTTGCTAAGAGAAACTCCATGTAACACGGGCAAGGTTCCTCTCTTAGAATTTTCCATACGGAATCTTCTAATGACCTTGTCAATGTATGTACTTTGGCTTAAACCAAGTAGCCTCCTTGATCTATCTCTATAGATCTTAATGCCAAGAATATATGCGGCTTCACCCATATCTTTCATTGCGAAGCACTTTCCTAACCAAGTCTTCACAGACTGAAGTGTAGGAATGTCGTTTCCAATGAGCAATATGTCATCCACATATAAAATAAGGAATAGCACTATGCTCCCACTAATCTTCTTGTATACACAAGGCTCATCTTCGTTCTTGATGAAACCAAACTCTTTGACCGATTCATCAAAACGGAGATTCCAACTCCTAGAAGCTTGCTTCAATCCATAGATGGATCTCTGCAATTTGCATACCTTAGAATCTTGTTCAAAACCTTCTGGTTGTGTCATATACACATCCTCTTGGAGTTTTCCATTCAGGAAAGCGGTTTTGACGTCCATCTGCCATATTTCATAGTCATGATATGCGGCAATGGCAAGCAAAATTCTTATAGACTTGATCATTGCTACGGGTGAAAAGGTCTCATCATAGTCAATACCATGAACTTGCCTATAACCCTTCGCTACAAGCCTAGCTTTGTAAGTATGCACCTTCCCATCCATGTCAGTCTTCTTCTTGAAGACCCATTTGTATCCTATGGTTTTTACACCTTCGGGCGCATCAATCAAATTCCAAACTTGATTGTCTTGCATGGATTGCAATTCGGATTCCATGGCTCCAAGCCACTTGTCAGAATCAAGAGAAGACATCGCCTCTTGGTAGGTTGACGGTTCATCATTCTCAATGATTTCTACCTCATTACTATCCGTTACGAGAAATCCATATCTCTCGGGCTCGGATCGTAACCTACTAGATCTGCGAGTTGCTTGTGTACTTTGAACAGGCTCCACAACTCCTTGTGGTTCTTGTTCTTGCTCCACCATTGGTTCAATGTTATTTTCTGGGTCTCGAATTTCTTCAAGATTTATTTTACTCCTACTGATTTCTTTGGAGAGAAACTCTTTCTCTAGAAAGACACCAGTTCGGGCAACAAACACTTTGTTGTCCTCTCGGTTGTAAATGTAATATCCTTTAGTTTCCTTAGGATATCCCACGGAAATACATTTATCAGATTTGTGTGCAAGTTTGTCTGAGATAAGTCTTTTGACAAAAACTTCACAACCCCAAATCTTCATGAAAGATAGACAAGGCTTCTTTCCGCTCCACATCTCATATGGAGTCTTTTGAACCGATTTAGTTGGAACACGATTTAGTGTGAAAGCAGCGGTTTCTAGAGCGTAACCCCAAAAGGATATTGGAAGATCAACTTGACTCATCATTGATCGAACCATGTCTAACAAAGTCCGATTCCTCCTCTCGGACACACCATTCCATTGTGGTGTTCCGGGTGGAGTCAATTGTGAAACTATTCCACAATTCTTTAGATGATCATCAAATTCTTGACTTAAGTATTCACCACCATGATCTGATCGAAGTGCTTTAATACTTTTGCCAAGTTGTTTTTCTACTTCATTTTGAAATATTCTAAATATCTCAAATGCTTCACTCTTATGTTTCATTAGGTAAACATACCCAAATCTACTATAATCATCAGTGAAGGTTATGAAGTATTAAAATCCTCCCCTAGCATTGCTACTTAATGGTCCGCATACATCGGAATGTATCAACCCCAATAAGTCGCTTGCCCTTTCACCCAACTTGGTAAAAGGTGTCTTAGTCATTTTTCCAAGAAGACACGACTCACAAGTATCATATGACTCTAAGTCACATGAACCCAAAAGTCCGTCCCCATGGAGTTTTGAGATACGCTTCTCATTAATATGACCAAGACGGCAATGCCACAAATAAGTATGATTTACATCATTAGGTTTAGATTTCTTATTTACATGATAGACATTATTTTCATTCTTGACATCCAAGATATAAAGGCCATTAAATGAATTAGCAATACCATAAAGCACATCATTTAAATAAATAGAAAATTTCTTATTCTCAATAAGAAACTTAAAACCTTCATTATCCAAACAAGAAATTGAAATAATATTTCTGCTTAAATCGGAACATAATAACAATTGTTCAAAACAAGAATTAATCCGGAAGGTAAAGTGACTTCATAAGTCCCTACGGCTAATGCAGCAACTCTTGCTCCATTCCCCACGCGTAGATCTACTTCACCTTCTTTAAGCAGTCTCCTATTCTTTAGTCCCTGCACATTTAGACAAATGTGAGAACCACATCCGGTATCCAATACCCAAGAATCAGTGGTAGAAAGGAGAATATCTATCATATAGATACCTGAAGTCGACGCAGCCTTGCTGCTCTTCTTCTTCTTTTGCTCTTCCAAGAAAGCCTTGCAATTACGTTTCCAATGACCAATTCTTGACAATGGAAACAGATTGCATCCTTTTGTGAATCGGGTTTGCCTCAGAAGCCTTGGCAACCTTTGCCTTGCTTATCTTGGGTTTGACAACTTTTGCCTTACCCTTGCCTTTGGCACCAGGCTTCTTCCCATCATGAACCAAGAGCACGGGAGAACTTTCTCCACAATTTTCATCTCTGCAGTTTTGAGCATCCCATGCAACTCAGAGAGATTCTTATCCATTCCATGCATGTTATAATTCATTACAAACTGATTATAACTTTTAGGCAATGAATTAAGAATGAGATCCGTGGCTAGCTCCAATGGGATTGGATAGCCAAGTTTCTCAAGGTGCTCTACATAACCTTTCATTTTAAGAAAGTGAGGACTCACTTGTTGCCCTTCATTCATTTTACTAGTAGTGAATGCAACAATGGTCTTGTACCTCTCTTGCCTAGCTTGCTCTTGAAACATGGTTCTCAACTCCACGCCTATCTCATAGGCTTCCAAATGTTCCAAACTTTGTTGGAGTTTTGAACACATAGCAGCAAGCATGAGACAACTTACATCTCTAGAATCATTACGATGTTTCTTGTAATTGTCTCTTTCCACCCTAGGGGCAGTAGGCGGTGGTTCAGCAGGGAGAGGCCCATCGAGAATGTACAACTTATCTTCTTGCCTAAGAACGATTCTTATGCTTCGGATCCAATCCATAAAGTTAGTACCATTCTCTTCGAGCTTATCCTTGTCAAGGATCGATCGCAACGACATTGATTGAGTGTTATTAGTCATTATCTACAAATATGCAAAATTTCCAAAATTTAATAAGTACCGATTTTTCATTAAAGAGATAAAAAAAATGTATTTTAAAACAAAATACTCCCACTAAATTATATAACCTTCATATACATCCAATGTATAATATAATTTAAATGGGTTGAGATCCCGCTTTAATCTAATTTTGAGTACGCTTTGGCGCACCCTCAAAATTAAATCAATTAGGTAGACAACTCTTGTCAATCATATCTCATATGACTGTCAGTTCTTTTCATGAGATTCTTTAAGAAATCCAATTTCAAAAAGCATGTTAAATCTCATCTTTGCCTTAAGCCCAAAACTGTTTTGACGCTTAATTAAGTCCAACCATTTTAAACGCATAGGAAACTCTTATTCACTCATCTTGCTTAAACATGAATAAAATCAATGCACCTCGCTTTGGCGAGCCCACATAAAATTACTCATGTATAAACAAGTGTTTTAATCATGGCATGGCAAAAGGACTTAAAACTTTCTTTGAAGGTTCATCACATATAGCATATAACACATTTATGAGCACATAATATAAACATGTTATACATCAAGTTTAGCCACTAAATTAATCTCCATTAATTTAAGCATGGTATTTATGTGTCATTAGTTTCTCTATAATTATGAGGATGAGACTATTTCAACTTTGGTTATTATCTCCAAATCAAGACAACAAGAAGTGCGGTCGAACTAAGCCATTAGGCAACCACAATCCCGCACTAATTCAAGAAACCAAGAAAGTAGTCCATGTGGCCGAAACTAAGCAATAGATGGTCTCGATGAACGTAGGCCAATTGCATTCACAATTCCACATGGATCTCCAATCATCGAATCAAAAACTTTGTTTCTCAATTTTAGCAATTATGAACTCTTCATAATTCTAACTTCGTTTTATCTTTGAAACTTTGATTGCGATCAATTTTGGGAAACACAATCTCGATGAACGCAGATTAGCCATCCAAACCTTGAACCAATCTTAGAATCACAAGACTAAAACAAATAGGAAAATCAAACCCCAAAATCCACACAAACCAACTACCCAAAACCCATTCCAGATCAGCAAGTCTGGACTGGTTCTGTTACTGGTTCTGTTGAATCTTTCGAAAAAATTCCAAATTCTGGTTTTCAACCAAAATCAGACCTTCTGATCACCTTGTGCGGCCGCCCAAAAACCCTTGTGCGGTCGCCCAAAACTGTGCGGCCGCCCAAGGCGTTTTGTGCGGTCGCCCGGTGCCATCAGAATGTGCAGAATTTTTAAGTTCGAAAATTTTGTCTCAAAATTGTTTTTCCCTGATTATTAAAACTTTGATCCAATCAAAAATTAATAACCAACAATTCTGAATCCACCATAATTTATTTATTGCGATTGAATTGTGCGATTAAAGTTGCAAAACAATAAACCACATAAAATCACATAACACATAAACAACATATATTCCAATATTCAAATCATGCAAGGCACATAAACAATTTATATACACATAACATGATCCAAGTATTGAATTAATCAACATGAACGGGGCTCTGATACCACTGTTGGGTTTCCAAGTAACATGCGCAGCGGAATTTAGCATTTAAAATTTTAAGAAACCCAAAGCCATGGATACGTTCATATGATTAAATCAAATACAACATAAGAATAAAGGAATAAACTAACCCTTGATGGCTATCAAATTCTCTTGGTCTTTGGTGGAGGTTTGAAGACTTGATCACGATCACAAAGCTTGAACACGAACTTTGAAGATGATGATTTTCACCCTCTAGCGGTATCCACACTTCGAACGAATATCAAAGGAGCTTCTTTGATCTTGGTTGCTAGACCAAATTGTGAAACACTTTTTCACAATCAAAAGAACTATATGGAATTTATTTTGTGTATTATTTTGTTCCTCAACCAAGAATGTCTTGGAACAAAATAAACCCTCTCTCAAACTCTTTGAGACTCACAAAATCATTGGCCTAGAGTGCTGGCCAAATTTGGTCTTTTATACACAAGTATGACCTATTCCAAATAGGAAACTTGTGTCAAAATCCTTCCAAAATTCGTTTCCAAATCAAATTAGGAATCTGCCACCCGACAGCACTGTGCGGCCGCCCAAAATCATCTGTGCGGTCGCACAACTATCTGAAGCAAAACTGGTACAAAACTGTCCTAAGTGTGCGGCCGCCCAGTCAATACTGTGCGGTCGCCCACTCTTCAGAATGTCCAGAATTTCCAAAATTCCAATATAGTCCCTTTTAAAGATTCGTTCTATTGTGTGTGACCCTCTAGGATTATACTAAGTTGGCAATGAGCTCAAACATGATCCCATAAGATATGATTAGGTTCTAGCAAACCGTCATACCTACCCAAATAGTATAACTAGACACAAGTTCGCATTCCTTTAGAATATGTCACAATCCCTTTGTCCACGATGTCATTGAACACAAGTCATGGTCAAACAGTCAACTTGTTTTGTTCAATACTTTCTCGATTCCGAATATGTTGATAATCCAAATGACATTGATCCAATCAATTCATCTGAGTCCGGCCGAACATTTCATCAACATCATTCCTACGAGTGGCCCAAGCTTGACATCTCTCCGAGGAGGGACAAATCCATTTAGCTTATTATTATTCCCAACGGGATTCCGATTATGCCAATCATACCCTTTATAACTACTCGGTTAAAAGTAGCGTTTGAATATGTCAAACATAATGTTCATCAAGTGGAAGACTATAATAACTTCATGTCTAAGGATTCAAATGACATAACTAATATGAGATATATGTACGACATAGACCATGACATAAATCTCATAGAGCGGGTCATGTCCAGTACCTTGTTCCAAACAAGTACCCATAAATCTAACATGATCATTCCATGACCATTTAGCCTTTATACTAGTGCTTAACAAGTACTAGGGACGGGGATTATTATAAGTAAACATGAACAACAATAATAATCAAAACATCTCTTTATTGATATGAAATAAATGATAACAATTACAACGTTTATTAAACGTGCCTAGGGCACCACTACCAACAACGGGCACAACTCATCCATCACCCACACTTTACCCTTCATATGCCTACCAAAGAGGTGCTCTTTGTGGGAACGATCTACACCGGCCATTTGAAAGGGTTGTGAATCACTAGAACTTGGTGAAAATGAAGATTTTTGGGAATAAAATCGCCAAGGGTCGAAAGCTCCCGAGAATGAAATAAGAAAAGTGATTTGAAAATCACTTATCAGCGCCTGAAATAACCCTGTTCTGCTAAAAAACAGGGAAGTCTCGTACGAGACATCATTCCCTCGTACGAGGTATCCCCAGAAAAACCTCAGAAAACCATGTTTTCTTGAGAAATTCCAAAAAGCCCTTCTTTTAATAGAAACTTCAGAAAAGCATGCTTTTTAACAGAAAGGTCAGATAAAGCCCTGCTTTAGACCAAGAGGTCAAATCTGAACCCGGTTTAAGATGGAACATTGAGTCGTCAAAAAATGGAGATTTTCAGAATTGGAACAAGCAAAGTTGTTTCTCAGTACGAATTATTCTTGCCGCACATCCAAGATCATGGGTGAGCAACAAAATCTGCATCAGCAAACTCTAAATCCAACGACTGTCATCAAGACGTATGTTAGTGGCACATGATTTGCAATCGGGTATCCCACAACTGTTATCAAGACGTAAGTTAGTAACACAGGATCCCACCATTCGGAGTCCCACAATTTCCATCAAGGTGTAAGCTAATGGCATAGGATTCACTTTTCTGACGGAGAGGCAATCTCGTTGGAAGGAGAAGCAAGGAACCAAGTAATTGGCGTCTCCACAACCAGTGATCCCACAATTGTTATCGAGGCGTACGCCAATAACATAGGATTTACACCCCTCAGAGTCCCATAATTTTCATCAAGGTGTAAGCTAATGGCATAGGATTCATATTTTCCGGTAGAGAGGCAATCTCGTTGGAAGGAGAAGCAAGGATCCAAGTAATTGGCGTCTCTAAACCTGAGTCTGTAAGTACCCCAATCTGAATTTGACCAACTTAGAGGAATTCTAGGCACCATTCAGGGATAAACTGATAGGCCAAGACCTCACTAAGACAAAATATGGACACTATCAGCCCCTATAAATTGAACCCCTTGCTGATCATTCCAGGGGGGGAGAAACAACATAAGAAGGATTACTCTATCGAAATCACTCCAGTAGTGTGAGAGAAGAGTGAAACAAAGAGTGAAAGAGAGAAAGGAAGATTGGCTAAACCAAAATAGGTAAAGCCACCTTCTCCCCCTCCCTTCTCTTCATCTTTAACTCTATTTTCTATTTAATATTTGTTTAAGTTTATGTTAATCTTACATTACTTGTAAGACTTGTCCATTCAAGCACCTTTATATTACTTGCAAGACTTGTCCATTCAAGCAACTTTACATTTATGCAAGACTTGTCCATTCAAGCAAATATACATATATTACTCTATATTCCTCTTGTCCAAGCCATGAGATGATCCAAGGTGCCCTCCATGACTTGTGTGGAAGAGGTTCAAACCTATATGATCATGGCTTGTTGATTGTCATTTACATTCTTGTCTAGTTAGAAGGAAGCTTTTGTTGGCAATAATGATCATTTGGATGATAAAGTTTCCATCTTTATCATCCAACATTGATCTAGCTCTAAAGCCCCCTTTGGGGTTATAAATATTCAATCTTTATGTGTTAATTTGACTCTTTAAAGGTTAATAAGTCATAAAAATGCCATCTTGGGGATAAAGTTTCAATCTTTGATCACCAAATGGTCAATTTTGTCCCAAAAGGCATGTTCATCAACTTTTCTCAATTTTCTCCAAAGATTGCTTATGATCACACCCAAACACTTGTTTTGGGGACTAAGTGATGATAATTTGGCATAGGAATGTTGTATTTAAATTTATAAAGTGTTTTAAACAAACTGGAATCAAAACAGTTCTGTCCAGTTTCAAGAGAATGTTCTGTTTCTGCTCTGAAACTGGACTGTTCTTGACTGAACTGTAAAATCCCAGGAAACAGCCTGTCCATCCGTACGGCTATGTTGGGAACAGGGGGCAAAATGTTTGTTTTTCCCTCTGATCCCTATGTTCTTAATAAACAGACCCTTTCAGTTAAGTTTTTCCAAACAAAACCAATAACAGAAACTTTTCCGTTAAATACACACACACACATGCACATTTTCAAACTAACAAGGGAGACTCGGTTTTTTCCGAGGCACTTTGGGTGAACTGCAAATATGTTCTTCCCAAAGTGTAACCTGACCTCCGAACTCACCTTTTCTAACCATTTTCATTTGTTTGGTTTAAAATTAACAAATGTGGCGACTCCGTTTCTTTTTTCGTTAGGAAAGTTACCCGTGTTTGGCATTTCCTTCCTCGTGCGAACTTTGCTTGTTTCGCCCTGAGGGATGGGATCCTTACAGTTTGGCATTTCTTCCTCCTGTGAACTTTGCTTGTTTCGCCCCGGGGATGGGATCCTTACAGTGGCGACTCCGCTGGGGACATAAAGTGCTTACGAACTTCTCTTTAGAAGCTTTGGAGGCACTTTTGTGTGGGTCAAACTCCCGTTTCCGTTAGTTGACTTTGTGCATATTTTTGTGTGTTTGTTGTTTCTGTTTGAACTGTTTTGAGTGCATATGTGCTGGAAATGCAATAAACTAGAGCATGATGATCAGAAGTTGCAGAAACTAAGAAAAATCTCAACCCCAACTAGTTTGGTAAAAGGGCCAGAATGTTGCAAATTAACAATTTTGTGCAGGGCAGCAACATTCTGAATTGCCTTCTGCTTCTGCTTGTCCAGGTTCTAAATTTACAGTCTTACTTGTGCACATTACCTTTATTCTTTTGGCCAAAACTTGGTTTTTAAAACTTGGTTATGCATGATCTTTTGTCAATAAAAATGGTTTTCAAAGCCTCATTGTGCATAACCCTTTTTGTAAAGATTTCTTGAATTTTAAAAGACTCTTCTTATTGTGCACAACTTGCTTTGTACAAATAGGTTTCAATGTAAAGATTGTCCTTTTGGCAAAATGTTTGGTTAAAAAATTCTTTGGTTGTGCACAACTTGGTACATGTACAAGTTTTGGTCTTTGTTTAATCACATTCTTTTGATTCATTGTGTGTATAAATTGCCTAATTCATGCTTGTTCATACTTGTTCATGTCTTGCTTATGCCATGCTCATCATGTTGAAAAACGGATTGAAAATCTTTATTTTGACTCAAAAGGGAATATAGATTTGACTTCACACAACGCGCACTTGACCTTGCACGTTCCAACAACCCTTTAAAACCTGGGATGGATGACAGATGCAGCTCGATTGGTGCTCTTATTCCCTTCGAGCGCGCACGGGTCCATTCCACCTCCCCTTCCGAGCCGAGTCAACCACACATGTCCGTGACACACAAATACCGTGACTTTGGTTGGTTTTTGGTCTAGTTCACATTGCCATTGTCTTTAAGCACGTGTCCAAAGTCAATTGTGGCCAAGTTAATGCCCGGGTTACGACTCCTTGATGTAATGCAAGCGTAGCCTAACCCGCCTTTAACCCGTGTGTTAATGCTGACCACAATTAACAAAGGTCATGTGCTAAAGATAGGGTAACACCGTGTCGTTAAGCCCTAATGAACGAATCATGTTAATCATCCTTAAGCTCATGGTCGAGGATTGAGACACCTCATTCAAAATGAGGTCGTATCAGAATATCGGTGCAGCCTTCGGAATAGTCTCGATCCCGACTGGGGCTTAATCATGATTAGGATGACCCGCACATCGGGAACCTGCGACGCACTAGACCCTAGGATCATTTCTTTCGATCGGTGGAAGCTGCTTGCCCTATAGGACCCTCGCCCGGGATAGTCCGTCCTTGGGAGTGTGCAAGGCAGGTGAAAATCGAGGGGTCTATAGGCGTAGTGATGGCCTCCACTGATCCAGGATGTAGAATAGTTGCGAAAAAGAAGAGGAATCTTTTCCAACCATTTAGGAATAAAAATGTGTTTTAAGTAAAGTTGAATGAATAAATAATTGCACATGGCATGAGGTTGCTCCGTTCTTTGTTTCTTGTCATCGACACATTCTTGCGTTAATAAATGTCACTTTGTTAAGTCTTTGGACGGACCCCCGTTGTCCTCCAAGACCTCCGTTATGTGATTTCGTTAAGTCTTTGGACAGACCCCTGTTGTCCTCCAAGACCTCCGTTATGGGATTTTGTTAAGTCTTTGGACGGACCCCCGTTGTCCTCCGAGACCCCGTTAAGATTCCCGTCAAGACCTTAGGCATTGTCCCCTAGATCCTCATTGAGATTCCCGTTGGAACCTTAGGCATAGTCCCTGGTTCCCCATTGTGATCCTCGTTGAGATTCCCATTGGAACCTTAGGCATAGTCCCTGGTTCCCCGTTGTGATCCTTGTTGAGATTCCCGTTAGAACCTTAGGCATAGTCCCTAGTTCCTCGTTGTGATCCTCGTTGAGATTCCCGTTGGAACCTTAGGCATAGTCCCTAGTTCCTCGTTGAGATTCCCGTTGGAACCTTAGGCATAGTCCCTAGTTCCCCGTTGTGATCCTCGTTGAGATTCCCGTTGGAACCTTAGGCATATTCCCTAGTTCCCCGTTGTGATCATCGTTGAGATTCCCGTTGGAACCTTAGGCATAGTCCCTAGTCCCCCGTTGTGATCCTCGTTGAGATTCCCGTTGGAACCTTAGGCATAGTCCCTAGTTCCCCATTGTGATCCTCGTTGAGATTCCCGTTGGAACCTTAGGCATAGTCCCTAGTTCCCCGTTGTAATTCCCGTTGAGATTCCCGCTAAGTTTCCCGTTGAAAATTTGAGGAACCCTAGGCGTTGTCCCCTAGGTCCCCCATTAAGACTTTCATTGGAACCCCTAGGAATAGTCCCCTAGGAAGTCAAGTCTTGGAAGGATCCCCCTTTTATCCTCCCAGAATGCCAGTCAAGTCTTTGAATGGATCCCCGTTGCCATCCAAGAAGTCTGTTACAACCTTGTAAGTAGACCCCCGTTTGAATCTCGAATGGATTTAAGATCCCATTTGATCCCGTCCACCTTTCACCCCAAAGGTCATTTCTCATCTGTAGCATGAGCATTCACCCAATGTTTACCCGAGCCTAAGTTGCATTCTTTCTCTGCCGCAGCAAGAATGAAGTGGAAAAGAGCACCGTGTCACCGCCTGTCCAGCATTGAGTCTGACAGTTCCTCAGTCGCTACAACACCTCCACTCCGGTACCTCGGAATGAACAGCTCAGAAGAAAGCAGTTGGGGAAGTGCTACCACAGATGATCAGACCAGTCCAACCAAAGAAGAGTTGCTCCAAGCTTTAGAAGCCTCCAAGGTTAAGGAAGAGATTACCAGGTTACACCACGAGAAAGCACGGGACCGATTTGTTGAGTCGATGAGACGGAAGGGTGTTGAGGTTTTGTTTCAGACAGATGGATCCTTCATTGAAATTTCTGACCACGAGGAAGAGGTCGAAGTCACCCAACCTCCGAATTGCAACCAAACTCCACCCCCTCAACCTCGCGAAAACACCAAATCCCCTCATTCTCTATCCCAAAGCTTACCTCCCACTCAAACTCACTACACCTTGCCTCACCCCAGATCCAACATCACCCTTGGGTTGCCCCCCATAAATCCCCAAATACATTACACTCAAAACACCCATGTCTCACCAATCACACCGATCATGCCTCAACCATCACTCCCACGATATCTTCCTAATTATGCTCCCTCTCAGTTCGAGATATCCAATCAAATCCCAAGAACTCAGTCACCATATATGGATACTCAATCAAGCATTGGACTCTATGGGGACCCATATCATTTCTACGGTCTGAGACCTTTTGGACCACAAGTTCATTGCATACCTCCGATGTACATTCCTATGAGCAACCGAGGTTATGAGTATGCCTACGCCCATGCACTTCCACGGAGTCCTCATGGTTCACCACATCCGGGTAATGTATTGGGAAAGAGATGGCAAATGAAATATAAGGAACCCCTTGCCTCGAGCGGCGGTAATTCTCGTCACCACCACATCTCAACCAGAGATAAAGGAAAGACCAAACGCCAACCCAAACCCCATTTCATAAGATTTAAGGATTTCGGAATGCCCATAAGCAAGGTATTTGAAAGATTGGTTAAGCAAGGCCTCACAAAGCCCCTTGTCAACTAGAAGTATCTTGATGAGAGCAAAAGATGCGCTTTCCACAATTACCATGGGCATAATACCGACGAGTGCCCTGTTGTGAAGCGTATCATTCTGGGTTTGATTAAGGAGGGAAAGCTTGAACCCCCTCACGCCTCCAACGCAGCCAACAGCCCGAGTGTCAACATACTCAATCCTGCGACCTCTCCAAGGATCAATGAATGGAGTGATATCCGCCCCAAGGAAAAAGGAGCTCGTGGTCGACAGAGTCACCAATCCCAAAGTAGGAGAGACAGTTTCGGGAAGATTGACAAATTTAGTATCCAAGATGGTGGTTCCTAAAATCAGCAAAGCCAAAGGTGACGGAAAACGTTAGGGAAGGATCAGTGGCACAGGAAATGTCTGAAGGGCTAAATACCCCAGGTTGTGAAATTGATAATGCCGTGGTTGCTGTAACAGAGGACGAAATTTCAAAACCCCTTTCATCAACCTCCCCTTAGGAAAAGTCAAAGTCCATTGTTAGGATGTGTTATAAGTCTTTAGGAAAAGTCGGTTAAGATGTCTGTTAGGTTTAGTAAAAGTCTTGACTCCCCAGTTGATGCCATGTGGTGACCATTCTGAGTCCATTGTCAGTTTTCTTAATAAAATTATTATTATCGCCTTGTCAAAAGTTTACAAAAATGTGTGTGAGTCTTTTACTCAAAACAAAAGTACGTCTTCAAAAAAAAAAAATCTTAAAATGAAAAGATCAAGTTTTTTCCTAAAAGGCTAATCTGATAACGAAGCATTTTTCTCAAATCATGGTTATAATTTAACCTTGAGGTTTAATATGCTAAAAGTCCTTCGCGGTTCTGTCCATCGGAAACATCGACCAAGGAGCCCACACCTGAATTGGCGTCCGAGACAACCATCCACGTGAACAACAAGGGGAAGCCCGTGCTTCGGAAGCCCAAAGGCAGCTACATCAAATGGAGGTCTGTACCCTCGTCAAGTGTCATGCACAAAGGTTGCGCGCCTTGAAAGGAAATCACTAAAAGGAGATGGCCAGAGCAAACTCCCAACTCATGAGTAGTAGACGGATCCAACAATTACAATGCCAAGCCAAATGGAGACCTCGTGACATCTTTCCCGACGACATGGAACCCGAGTTCCCCGTAGAAGACATGGAATATGCCGCTGACAACCCCTCCAACAATTGAGGAAGATAATGGATCATCGTGCTTCATGGGAGCCCATCCCTAAAAAAAAAAAAAAAAAATTGAAAATGAGTCTTCCAGCCTCGTAGGGTCTAGACTTTCACCAAAAGTCCGTCCCGAACTGTGTCTTTTTATTTTTACAAAGGTCCATACTCAGACATGTATGTATAAAGTTATCTAAATAAAAGAGTCATTTTCCTTCTCTTCTCTCTAGACTTGAGACATTATTTGCAATATACACTTACTCTTGAAATTGTCTTGCTTGTTATTATCAATTGATTGCTACGTCCCTAAAATGATGAATTGACTTCTAAGCATACTAGTCAATGATGACTCATTAAGGAAGAATGGACCTAACACAAATGAAAAATGTTAAATGCAAACAATTAATCTTGATGTGAATAAATGTTGTGATCAATTGGCATGAAGAAACCGTTAATGGTAAGCCTTCCCTGATACACATCCCCGATACACATTCCCCGATACACAACCCGATACACCTTTCCGATGCAAATTCTGGATGCACATCAAAGACATCCCGAGACGATGAAAAGACAAGGATGTTGTTGCTCAACCACCAAGATTCAACCGTGAACGCGCATGCGCAGCCAAGCAAAGGACTTCCCGGATCTTCAAAGAGAGAAGTGACGGACATTCCACCAGGAGGCTACAAATGAACCAATGCCCAAGAAAGCAAGTTGGGGCTAATGTTTCTCCTCCCTCTCTCTCTCAAAAAAAAAATATGAGAAGAGAGAAAATAAATGGATAATGGAAAGGAGGAAAGGAAATGGATATTGGCGAATAAAGAGTCTGCCTCAAAAGCTCACTGTAAAAGTCCACCTCAAAGAACATCCCGAGGAGTTCACCATCAGCAAAGCAACAACATCCTTCAAAAGGACACCAACTTCAACAAAAGATGATCCACGGCCGAACTATGGCGACCTCAGCTCCTTAAACTGAGGGGAACGTAGGCAACCTTCGGGTCCGGTCACAGCATGAGAAAGAACGGTCAAACCATGGCTTTCCCAAAGTAGCCAAGCCTCTCCCCCTTGGTCCCATCAATGACCAATTTACCAGACAAGGACCAATTCCCATAAACACCTTTTGATCTTGCCATTGATCGAATCTTAATCCTAATTGATCACAACATTTATACATGTTAAGGCTAATTGCTTGTTATAATCTTGACTTAATAATGAACATGGTCCATCCAAGCAATCATTTTGATAATTTTAACCAAGAAAAATTTCAAATGTCTCGACAAGTCTTCTTCTCTACATCTTAGGAAAGAGCTAAACACTTGTATTCTGTCAAGCAAGGGTTTCCTCTCATTTCATGATACATAAAGGGACTCTCTCCCAAATAAAATGCCCTTGCATGTTTCCTCCAAGAAAAATACTTTAAAGTCCCCGTTCTATCGAGTCGACTGGATCACTCATGAAAAAAAAAGAAAAAAGGAGAAAGGCACCAAAAAGTAGCCCGCTAGGTTGAAGACCCGTAAGGGCAGCCTAGGCAAAAAACAGGGTGTGCCATAAAAGACGCAAAAGAGATGCCCGCTAGGCTGAAAACTCGAAAGGGCGGCCTAGGCAAAAGAAAGGGTGCGTCATGAAAAAGGGATGGGTTCCTAACCTCACTTCGAAGGTCAAAAGACGGTATTGGGTCTACGCTAACACCAAAAGTCGAAGGACGACATTGGGGCTATCCCCACATCAACGACGACCACAAGGACATGGGGCCACCTCGACAAGGAAATGGAGCCACCCCAACATCAACGACAAGAAGGACATGGGGTTACCCCGACATCGACAACAAGAGGGTTCTTTATCCCGGATCACTCTTGAGAAAGGGACAAAATCCAAAGAACTTTATGCATAACAAACCCCACGGTTGAGTTAAAATAAAAAATTTGACTAAAATGCTTTGTTAAAAGGTTTGCCTTTAGAAATAAGCATTTCCAAAATTTTCCCTTTTGGCATCGTTTATCAAAGACCATGTTTCAAGTAAAATGCTTTTGATCTCCTCTTAAAATGATTTTTCCAAAGTCTTGCGCCTTAAAGGTCACCCCTAGGCTCTTCCCCGGTGCCAAAAAAATGTGTCAACCATCCCGTAAAGTAGTGTTGACCCAAGCTAAGCCTTGACTCAGTATAGTCGTGTTAGGTTAAGAAAACCTTTACCCCCGAATGTGGCCAGGTTAGAGAAAACCTATCACTGTGACGGCAGCCCAAGTGGATGTAAGACCATCCTTGTTAGTCAACCATCTCGTAGTTAGAGTTGACCAAACCTTTAGGATTGACCATTGAGAGTCAAATTTGTTGATGCCCCGGCAGTCCTTCATAAGTCTAGCCATTTAGTCAACCCTCTCCCATAGAGCCAAGTTGACCATGCCCCGGCAGTCCTTCGTAAGTCCAGCCATTTAGTCAACCCTCTCCCATAGAGCCAAGTTGACCATGCCCCGGCAGTCCTTCGTAAGTCCAGCCATTTAGTCAACCCTCTCCCATAGAGCCAAGTTGACGATGCCCCGGCAGTCCTTCGTAAGTCCATTTAAGAAGTTAAAATTTGTGTGAAAAGAACCGGCAGTCCTTCGTAAGTCCAGACTTGTGTGAAAAGAACCGGCAGTCCTTCGTAAGTCCAAACTCGTGTGAAAAGAACCAGCACTCCAAAATGATGTAAGACCATCCTTGTTAGTCAACCATCTCATAGTTAGTGTTGACCAAACCCTTAGGATTAAGACGCTAAGTTCCTCACCCGACCTTGAACGGTCACCCTTAGGCTTGAGACGCTAAGTTCTCCACCCGACCTTTTACGGTCGCCCATAGGCTTGAGACGCTAAGTTCTCCACCCGACCTTTTGCGATCGCCCTTAGCCTTGAGACGCTAAGTTCTCCACCCGACCTTTTACGGTCGCCCTTAGGCTTGAGACGCTAAGTTCTCCACCCGACCTTTTACGGTCGCCCTTAGGCTTGAGACGCTAACTTCTCCACCCGACCTTTTACGGTCGCCCTTAGGCTTGAGACGCTAACTTCTCCACCCGACTTTTTACGGTCGCCCTTAGGCTTGAGACGCTAAGTTCTCCACCCGACCTTTTACGGTCGCCCTTACGCTTGAGACGCTAAGTTTTCCACCCGACCTTTTACGGTCGCCCTTAGGCTTGACACGCTAAGTTCTCCACCCAACCTTTTACGGTCGCCCTTAGGCTTGGGACGCTAAGTTCTCCACTCGACCTTTTACGGTCGCCCTTAGGCTTGAGACGCTAAGTTCTCCACCCGACCTCGACGGTCGCCCATAGGTTTGAGTAGCCTTAAAATCTCTCACCCCTCTTCCGAACTACGCTAGGCTTGATTCCCCGCGAACGGGATTCATAGGAATCCTATACCCCTAGGACCAGCCATTGGAATCAAATCGGCCTTTGCCGTCCTCCCATCAGATTGGGATGCGTTTATCGACAACCACGCTTTCTTCAAAAGCGACGTTGCGGAGGGGCTCTGTAAGTACCCCAATCTGAATTTGACCAACTTAGAGGAATTCTAGGCACCATTCAGGGATAAACTGATAGGCCAAGACCTCACTAAGACAAAATATGGACACAGGGACTGTTCTGGAATTAAAAGATTAAAAAATCCAGAAGGTCGCCAACATGAGCCGTACGGCTACTTTGGGCACTATCAGCCCTTATAAATTGAACCCCTTGCTGATCATTCCAGCGGGGGGTGAAACAACATAAGAAGGATTAGTCTGTCGAAATCACTCCAGAAGTGTGAGAGAAGAGTGAAACAAAGAGTGAAAGAGAGAAAGGAAGATTGGCTAAACCAAAATAGGTAAAGCCACCTTCTCCCCCTCCCTTCTCTTCATCTATAACTCTATTTTCTATTTAATCTTTGTTTAAGTTTATGTTAATCTTTACATTACTTGTAAGACTTGTCCATTCAAGCACCTTTATATTACTTGCAAGACTTGTCCATTCAAGCAACTTTACATTTATGCAAGACTTGTCAATTCAAGCAAATATACATATATTACTCTATATTCCTCTTGTCCAAGCCATGAGATGATCCAAGGTGCCATCCATGCCTTGTGTGGAAGAGGTTCAAACCTAGATGATCATGGCTTGTAGATTGTCATTTACATTCTTGTCTAGTTAGAAGGAAGCTTTTGTTGGCAATAATGATCATTTGGATGATAAAGTTTCCATCTTTATCATCCAACATTGATCTATCTCTAAAACCCCCTTTGGGTTATAAAGATTCAATCTTTATGTGTTAATTTGACTCTTTAAAGGTTAATAAGTCATAAAAATGCCATCTTGGGGATAAAGTTTCAATTTTTAATCACCAAATGGTAAATTTTGTCCCAAAGGGCATGTTCATCAACTTTTCTCAATTTTCTCCAAAGATTGCTTATGATCACACCCAAACACTTGTTTTGGGGACTAAGTGATGATAATTTGGCATAGGAATGTTGTATTTAAACTTATAAAGTGTTTTAAACAAACTGGAATCAAAACAGTTCTGTCCAGTTTCAACAGAATGTTCTGTTTCTGCTCTGAAACTGGACTGTTCTTGACTGAACTTAAAATCCCAGGAAACTGCTTGTCCATCCGTACGGCTATGTTGGGAATAGGGGGAAAAATATCTGTTTTGCCCTCTGATCCCTATCTTCTTAATAAACAGACCCTTTCAGTTAAGTTTTTCCAAACAAAACCAATAACAGAAACTTTTCCGTTAAATACACACACACACATGCACATTTTCAAACTAACAAGGGAGACTCGGTTTTTTCCGAGGCACTTTGGGTGAACTGCAAATATGTTCTTCCCAAAGTGTAACCTGACCCCTGAACTCACCTTCTCTAACCATTTTCATTTGTTTGGTTTAAAATTAACAAATTTGGCGACTCCGTTTCTTTTTTCGTTAGGAAAGTTACCCGTGTTTGGAATTTCCTTCCTCGTGCGAACTTTGCTTGTTTCGCCCTGAGGGACGGGATCCTTACAGTTTGGCATTTCTTCCTCGTGTGAACTTTGCTTGTTTCGCCCCGGGGACGGGATCCTTACAGAGTCCGATAATTGTTATCAAGACGTATGTTAGTACCATAGGATTCCCACCAAAGCTGAAGGCGGTTCGTTATCAACAACAGGGCATGTTCAGAATTGGAGTTAAAGAGATTGATTCCTCTGTATGGATTGCAACTGGAGACGGTTCGTCATCAACAAAGAGGAGTATATTCAGAATTGGGTCAAGGCCATTGATTCCTCAGTATGGGTTACTCTCTAAACGCTAAAGTTTACTTACTGTAGTATTGTTTTCAAAAATAATTTTCAAAATACCTTAAACCTCAGTTTTTACGTATTTTCAGAGTCGAACTACGTTTGGTCTGATTTCCTTCCGAGGAATACATAGGCATCTTTTTAGCACGACCATACCCCTTAGTTCAAAATGGCATCTTTTCTATCGACGACGTTACTTCATCCATAAGTATCATCGCCGAGGGGCTCTGTAGACACCCTATTTTGGACGTTCATTCAGAATCACACTACTTCTGTGTCTCGCCTTTGATTTGGGTCAAAACTCATTAAGTTGGACATGTTTCGTTAAGTTTTTAACTTACTCTGTTAGTCAGGGGCCTAAGTGAACATTAAAACTGCTGCAAAGGGCGAAAATGTGATTCCAGCACATGGATGTCTCGTACGAGACATTGATGTCTCGTACGAGATATCCCCCCTTGACAGTCGGGTTTTGGTCAGTTTCCTTATTGATCTTAACCCCTTTTCTTGGCAAACACTTAAGCAATCTGGGGAAAACCTAATAGACGATCCTAGAGTCCAAAAATACCTCTGTGGAAATCAAGTCCTTGATTCCCTTCCAAACTTACCTTCTTGGCCTAAACCCTAGGTCTAGAACTCCTATAAATATAGAGGTTCTTGTACCAAAAAGCCTCTAGAATCCTCATTCACCCAAAAACCACTCCAAATCTGATCAAAGAGGTCCCCATAATCAGTCCCTCTTCCTCACCCAGGAAAATCAAGCCTCCACCACACCATTCAAGCCTAGCTCATTGGATCTTCAAGGCCTTTAGTCAAAGCCATCCATAGGATTCTCGAAGAACGCTTAGGTAAAACTCTTTGTTTTTCGATCTTCTCATCTCCTTCTTTGTCTTTGAAGTAGTCTGATTCCACCAAAAGGATCAGCCTAGAGCCTCTCCAATCCATGGAGATGGTCTTGAAGCATATGATCCGACATCCCAAATAAATAAGCAATTATTTATTTGTTTTTTTTTCTTTTAGTACATAAATGCATAATTTCAAAACAATGATGATGATTTCTTAGCAAGACCAATCCTAGATTGGGTGAATTGGGTGCTTTACCCCCCTAAGGCAAAGGAACAAAAGAAAATCTTCTTCAAGTTCTTGTTGCCTGAGCTTAAGGTGGTGATGGGAAATGGTTACTTTCCCGATCTACGAGAAATGGTTGATGCTGGGGTCAGACAAGAAGCCGGCATTACTGGTGTGTTAAAGAAGCTGTCAAAATAAAAAATACCTATTTCCGCTACAAAGCTCCGACAAGTAGACCTTCCCAATTCATAACTTAACCCCCGAATCCAGACATCTCGGTCCGTGTTCTGACAACAACATGGTGGCGACTCTCACATTAATAAAAAGGTAAATCGAAGGATGAAAACCTAGCCTCGAAACCCTCACGCAAACACATAGCCTCGATCCGAGCACGCAAGCCACCTGGACCCTCCGGTAGGGACGCCCACAACTGACCCACAGTCACGGTGGACCCGCGAGCCTTAATTCTCTACAGGTAAACACAACAAAGGTACGTTACTTTTCTAGCAGATTACATTTCATATTTAAATTGCATCAATAAAGTCAAGATAAATGCAAAAAATGAAAGAGGCGAAGTCCGAGATTTACCTCTCTCGTCTCCTGAAGACCCTTAGATCAATGGTGATTCGAATCGATGTAGAAGTCATAATCGTGATTGAAGGTCGACTTCAAAAGACCATCCCGAAAGTTTTGAGTCGCCGCCCTCGTTCTCAATCCACCCCGTTGCAGCATTTGCGCCGCTGGACCACCCGCATTTGGGTCCATTTCTGCATTTCCTTCCCCTAAGGGATCCTTATTTCCTCCCTCTTGGTGCCCGTGCTCTAGAGGCACAAAGCCGCCATAACCCGTAAAACCTCCGCCTAGACCAAGCATATCGTCAATCCACTGCCCCGCCATGGCTTCGAATGTGCAAAATGGAGTTCTCAAATTCAAAAATGGAAGCTTTCTCTTTCTAAATTCCCCTTTTATCTCTCTAGAACTCGAAGAAGGAGGAGGAGGAGGAAGAAGAAGAAGGATCTGGCGCTGTGACCAAGAATCTGGTCTGACCAGAGACTTGGATACGCGGCCAAGATCGCCTCAAGCCATCTCAACCGTCCGATGGATCCATCCGCGAGAAGAATATATGGCCAATCAGAAGCCTTAGCCACGCGGCCATGTTCGCCTCCTTAGGCAAAATTATAGATTTACCCCTGCTTTATTCTGTGTTTGTTCATTTTAGATCCCCTTAACCTATTTTGACCAAAATTCATTATTCTAGGTCAAGAAAGCCTCTAAAAATTTCTATTTCTTTCCAAGGGAAGCATCGGGATTACTTAGGCCCTGCCGTCTTCATATCTCATACATTCAAACCTTTTCGTCGCGATTACCGAAACCCAACCGTTTTTACCTCGCGCGCACCCCAACATTTGCTTAGGACAATTGTGGTTGCAGAGACCCGTCCGTCTCTATATCATGCATGTTCTAGATCTATTGCGATTTGCAGAAGCCCTACCGTTTCTAATTGTGTACGTTCCGGCAATTACCGTTTTTATCTTGGGATTACCTAGATCTTGCCGTCTTTATATCTCGCACCATTCTTATTTGCATCTCCTAACTACGACCGGCTTGATTCCTCCGACGATACATAGGAAGCCTGAAAAGGTTCAGCCACCCGACCGACTTGGTCCTTTCTCATCCCCCAGTAGATTCTTCTTCATAAAAGTTATCCCCTGCGGAAGGCATTGCTCGTTGCTCTCCATCAGAAAACAATCGTTCGCAATATCCCAAGTAGATTTGAACTACGTCTGGCTTGATTCCTCCGAGGATACGTAGGTCGCCTGCAAAGGTTCAGCCATCTCACCATCATATTTCCTCTGTTTTGAAACTCATGTTTCAGAATGAATCCTTCTTTTTATCGTCGATCCCCCATTGCCTTGTAAGAAGCATCGCCGAGGGGCTACTGTTAGTACCCGATCCGAAAATGAGTTTATTAGGGCTTTCCCAAATATACAAGGACTTTATAGGAATTAGAAACCTTGCAAAAACTTCCATCCTTGGCCACGCGGCCAACTTCGACCATGGCCAGGCGGCCATCCTTCCCCCAGAGCATCTCAGCCATCAGATCTCTCCATCAGTTTACTATATAAGGCCCCCCTTGCCTCATAATCAAGGATCCGAATTTTAGTCAATAATCCGAGTTTTGATCAATTTTAAGCTCCCTAAGTGACGAAAACTCTCTAATCAAGGCACTCAAGCATCCAAGAAAATTCTCAAAGTTACCAAGAAGATCCAAGTTTATTTCTTGCCAACATAGATAAGTTTTCTAACTTTTTCTTCATGTTCTTGCCATATTATTAGTTTAGATCCATAATATTCATGTTCTTAACATATTTATCCATATGTGTAGATACCCCGATCTCGCACCTCTCATCAAACCCTTTTTAATCAGTCTAAACCCTAAAATTGACTTAGAAGCCCAGATTTGGCTATGCGGGAGTGCTGTGAGACTTATCGGTGCATCAAATGTATAATTGTCATCCCTTGCTCATTAACATATTTCAGATAGATGTACGTGACCACAAGATTATTTCAAGCAACTTCCATTGTCACGACCCAAAAACCCGCCTCTATTTTCTTAGTAATAAATATTTAATTATTTATTTATGGCTTATTTATTTAAATTATTTATTTATTTAAATATTTATGTGGGCATTTTGTGTTTCGTGATGTATTATGTCTAGCATTTTATTTGAGTCATTTGTACTAGTGTAGTATTATTTGGTCTTAGTTGTTAGTAGGAAGTATTAGAGTTTGTTTAGTTAGTGGGGAGGGGGGTCTAAGTGTAAGTTTTTGGAAAATAACTCATCTTCTCCCTACTCCCTCTCTTTCTCCCTCACCTCTCCCTCATTTCCCAGCCACTCTCTTTCTCTCTCTCTCCAAGAAAGGTAAGTTCTTCTCTCTCCCTTCTCTCTTCATTCTACCTATCTTCCTCTCATTGTTTCTCATTTCTCATAAAATGAAACTTGTTTAGATCGTCGATAGGATCGTAGAGGGCTAAGAATATTCGAATTCCGTCAAATTTGAGAAAATTCGGGTAAGTTACTTTCCCCCACTTTTATGCTAGAAATGTCATTCCATGTTTGTATGATGATCCGAATGCCATTTATTTCTTCTTGGGTTAAATTGAGAGTGATCTACATTTTTGTTCATTTTGTTGTAAAATTTTTCTATTTGAATCATCCCTGGATTGGGGTTGTCTAGACGATGTTCTAGGGTCCTTTTGGCTTCTAAATGGTTTGGGTACATTGGGTTACTACTTGGTAGTGCTAGCTTTGAATTTGGGTATGAAAATGGTGGATTTGTGTTGATTTTCGGGTAACAACCCAGGAAGGAAGATCTGAGTTTGCTGTTCTTTCTTGGAGGCGCGCGCATCCCCTGCGTATGAGGCGCGCGCACCCTCCTCTCCTCCAACCTTGATTTTCCAACTGTCGAAGGGAGGCGCACGCACCCTTTTCTATGAGGCATGCGCACCCTCATATTCCCTATTGGCGCAATTCCTTCTGGTTTCAGGAGGCGCGCGCACCCTATGTGTGGGAGGCGCGCGCACCCCATCCCCTGTTGTGATAATCATTCTTTTTACGTTCAATCTTTGATAGTCCGTAACTTTCTTATCCGGACCCCGACTTAGGTGTGTAAGCTATCGTTTTAAAGCTCTCCTAGAGTACTACGAGATGAGGTGGTTTATTTAGTTGGGTTTTGGGTTTAGATGGTGTTGATTTTTCAAGTAAGTGTTCTATAACACAAAACGCTTGTGATCAGTCCGTTGTGTCCAAGAACTTCCCTTTTGTTGGTATAAGACTGGGGTGCAATCTTAGCCTAGATTTTGGGTACTACTTTAGTAGACTTAAAAATGATCATTATGGATTACTTTAACGTTTGATTTTGGTTCCTTTGTGAATAATTTAGTTGTGGAATCAATTTGGTTATTGTTTGGAAATGAGGAACACTTTAATGTGGCAAATGGTTCCTTTGTGAACAAATAGGTTATGGGATTTAATTGAGTATCGTTTTGGATTGTTTGAGCATCTTTTGATGTGTCGTTGGAATGGTTCACCTTTTTGGTGATTTATTTGAAATGGTTCCCTACTTTGGAATCATTAGTTGTTTATCGTGCTAGTATTTTATTACTTAGCCTTTACTTGAAAGTCCAGCTGGTATTTGTGTGTTTTGGGCGATGTGAAATATTATAATGGCAATGAGCTGAGTCCATTATAATTCTTGACCATTGTTTTTCCCCATTATTACCCACCTCCAGATTTGCCTTGGATGTGAGGTGAGCTAGCTCCTTTCTTGGGAACAGTCTAGCTATTATAAGGGGTTGCGACTTTGTGTCGTATACTCAGTTATCGGTTGGTTATTGGTTCCGGTACCGGGTTTTATCTTCAGCTCTTATGCTGCTATCGTTGATTGGTTATCGGCTCTTTGATGCTGCTTATTGATGCTGCTCTTCGATGCGGTCCTATCGTTAGTGATCAGATGGTTATATCCTTTAATGGGGAAACCTTGGCTCAGTATCCTTTGTTACTTGTTTATTTCCGCTGCTATCTGTTAAATGATATTTGCTACGTGCTATGTGAGATATTATTATTGTTATTGCATCATAGCATGTCATGTAGTTGCATTAGTAACTTATTGAGATTTATCTCACCCCCCCCCCTTTCTTTTATCTTTGTTTTTCCTTAACCCCCCCCCCAGGAGGAAAGGATTAGGATTTGCGGATCGAGGAGGACGTCGAGATGATTGAGATTTTGGGCAGGTTGTTATTGATCGGTTTGCATTATTTAAATGTATAACCTTTTGGGGATAGTTTTACCAACAATGACGTCATTAAGATTTGTAATCTTTTGTATTTTTGGTGTAAGCTTGTGGAGCTTATACTAGTAGTATTTTGTTGTTGTTAACTTGGATTTCTAAAACTGTGTTTTAAACCTTTTGGGTATAAAAATAGAATTTTTATCTTCAGTATTTTAGTATTTGTGTGTTAAGTCGACGTCCGGCTCGCGTGCTCTTGACCCGCGGGGTCGGGGTCGCGACATCCATGTTGGGACCGCGGACAACCGGGACACCGTTGTGCGTACACTCGGACAAAACTTGGACTGTTGCGGAACCAATACCGGATCAAAAATTGTGATCATTCATTCCTAAAAGAGTCAGACAAGTGGCCCAAGTTGGCTGGCCAAATTAATAAGGGAGGAGCCAATCAGAATGCAACAAGTGGCACTTTGGGAAAAAGGGACGGAGGTATGAGCCGTACGGCTGGTTTGGGAGGTTCAGACAGCAGTTTGTTCTTCAACAACTTGGCCTTTCAAACTCAACATCAATCTATCCCAGCTGCATTTGAGGCGGGTAGCCACCCCCTAAACTGACTCCTAAGCTTAGCAAGGGTGGCCTAAGGTCATTTCCCACCTCCCTCCTCCATATACTCACCTCCCTCATCCATTTTTTCATAGATGATACACACCACACTCTTGCTCTCTCTAAGCACAAGAAGAGCTCTAAAACCTCAGTCCATAAACCACCACAACACCACCATATCACCACCATAATCCCAACCTAAACACTACACAAAGCAAAGCAAACAACTCACTCAAACACTCTCTCAATCAAGGCAAACACCTTAAGAAAACAACAACAAAAAAAGCCTTCCCTTGGAAGAAAAGGAAGCACATCTAGGTAATCTCTTGTTCTTGTAAGATTCATCTATGTAAAATGTAGATATCCATGTGATTTGCAAAGAGGTCTAGCCACTTGTTAGGCTAGACCTCCATTTGGGAAACATCAATGTAATATTTGCTACTTTTGCTATGTTCATGTCCAAATGAGTGTTCATAATGATCTTGGACTCTTGAGTTGTTTCCTACTGTAAATAATGTGCATATTGTTCATATTTTCATGTTAGTGTTGATAAAAGATGATTTGGGAGGTCTTCCAAAAGATGAACATGATGCTTCCTTTAAAACCCCCAAATCTGTCCATGACTTGTTTTCTCTACATGTTAACCATCATGTAATCTGAGTTAAAAGCATGAATGGGTGTTGTTTTGCATTTTTAATATGTGGATATATGTATTTCAAAGGTCTCATGTCCATATCATCCCATTTGAGTGGGTTTCCATGAGTATCTTCATGCCTTGTGTGGATTTCCAGCAGTCTGTCAGTCTGTATCTTTCTGTCTTGTTGCTCTTTTTATGTATACCAAACTTGGTTTTGGTCTTAGACCACAAAATATGGTTTGTTCTAGACAAACAGAGGAAAATTAGAATGTAAATGTAATATTTTTACCCTGAGTGGAAGAGGTTCTTTCAAAAAAAATTTCAACTCTCAGTTTCTCAGATTAGCATACTTCCTGTTCTGACACCAAAATGTCAGAGGTGTTTTTTGTGACTTAAAGTTGCTCAATGGCCTTGAAACTTTCTATATCTAAACTTTGATTGTTAGGAGTAAATTTCATGTTTGGTATTTCCCCTGATTCCCCCGTTTTCATGATGCAAAAAGTGAGTCTTTTACGGATGCATGAATGTCTGTCAGATCTGGCTGTTGAAAGTTCTATCTTGCATGCCATTTTTGGACACCTTAACATGCTCCTAAAATCAGAGGAAAATTCATGGTTGATACTTGATGTGTTAGGGACTTTTCCTAACATTCAGTTTCCAGATTATGCAAGCATAAGAGCAGGTACACAAAGAAGAAGAGCACAACAGTCCCTAAAATGTTTGGGGGCGGAGTTTGGACATTATTTTTATGGGATTTGTTTCCCTTTTTTTGCTCACCATTGTAAATATTAATCCCCCACCCCTTGGTGTGCTTCCTTTACTGGATATAAATGCTAAACCATTTTCAAAACCAAGTGAGAGTCCACCCAAACCGACTCTCATTTGTGAATTAAAGCAAACAATCCTAGGATAGGAAGATCTCCTCATATATTAATCATCATTTTTGTTAGGGCATAAAGCAAGGTATAAAAGGCATAAAATGAATCTAAGTGGCATGCATACTAGAGACCATCACGGGCGAAGAGAGTGCCTAACCCCTTCTCTTCTCGTAACTTAGCCTCCGAACCCACTTTCTCTAAAAAAAGGTTTTGTCTTCATTTTACCTAAAATAAAGTGAGGTGGCGACTCTTGACTGTTTTGATTCCATCGAGAGGAAACCATTTTGTGAGAACCGAGCGCATTTCCAAAAGCACATCAGCACGAAACGGACCCAAATCGCCCTCACGGGACGATCATTTCGGCGTTCGGCTTTCGAGCGCGGGCTCTCACAGTGGCGACTCCGCTGGGGACATTATTTTAAAAAGTGGGCTAGACTCTAATCTTTGTGTGTGCCATGCTTTACTTGCCTTGCTTGGTTTATATATATTTATGCCCTAACCTTTGTTTTGTAGGGACATTCTTTTTCCTTCACCCTCTTATTTGTATATATATGCGTGGTGGGTGATTCCCTTTAAAAAAAAAAGGGAGAGAAAGAGAAAAGATTTTCTTATTTTCTTTATTTGCTTTCAAAATCATTTTTTGAACTTATAGATACCTCACACACATGTCCATTAGTCGTTGTGATGGGTGTAAGCCAATCTTCCCCGTTACCAAGCCACGATGTCCATATTTTCAAAAACTGACACGTCCTAGACTTCATGCCGGTTTTTGTCTAGCAATTTCCCTTCAATCCTATGAATTCCCAAAAGAAAGGTTATAAGCGACCTAAATTGTGGATATCATGTGGAATTCTTGGATTGACTTGAAATTGTCAAGACCCTCACTTAGACCGTAACCGAATGGTGGATCCCAGAAAGAGTATAGGCCCTTCGCTAGGGGCTTGGACGGCCAATAGTACAGGTGAAAAACGTTGGTCCTATACTTTGGAGACGGTATCCACTATTCCAAGATTTCATGAAAAAATGTGTCAAAACAAAGCAAGGTGCTTGTCCGGCATTCATAGGTTTGTGCGTTGCTTGCGCTTCAAATTTTGAAAAAAAAAAAATTAGCTTCTTTTGTACATAAAGCTTTATTCCCCGGAAATCTAAAATAGGTTTCCTTTTTCATTCATCTTGTAGAGGGAGAATTCTTCTTGATCTCTAGCGCGACATTCAAGGTCCATTTCAAGCGCCACTTTGATCAAACCTTACTCCGGTTATCCTTCAAGCTATGACTAAGAAAGGAAAGGGATCTGCAAATTAGAGTGGGAACCCAGGTTACTTTGGGCATACCTTTGCAATGGAGGGGTGGTTAAAACAGCGTTTGGAGGACCATATCAGTGCGAAGATGGCTAATTTCAAACCCGATCCTCAAATGGAACAGTGGTGGAAGCAATGTTTGGAAGCCCGAATCAGTGCAAGGATGACTAACTTTGAACCCAACCCTCGAATGGAACAGTGGTTGAAAGAGCGTTTGGAGGCACATACAGATCTTATGTTAAGATTCTTCCAAGAATGTCAAAAGGAAATGGCTGGCCGGGTTGTGGCTCTTTTATCTGACCAACCGAAGTTTAAGAATTCTATGCAGACTTGTCCTGGTCCAGAAGCACCAAAGGAAGGAGCCTCGTTTGAAATGCCTAATAAAGATGTGAAGAATGACGGGTCACCTCTTTCAAAGATGCAACCAATGCTTAACAATCATATGGTGATTCATTCCCCTCCAGCCATCCTAGAAACATCAAGACTCAGTACCACAATGGTCCCTTTTGGCCATGATGCACTCCCAGAATGAATTTCAGATCCAGAAAATCACCGAAGGCTCAACGGCCCTCTGCAAATTTGCTGCCCGATCATCACTCAAGAATTCGCAAAACATGAGTTTCTTCCGGTCATGCTCCCCAATCAAGATGATAAGACAAAGCATGATGCGTCTCCCAAGTTTAAAGGCCAACAGGGGCTCATCAATCCCCTATCAGATTGCTCTGTAGTCGAATTGAAGAAGGATGAGAATGTTTTAGCCATGTCCCCTGATCAAGAATCCGATCGCGAAAGGGTGGATCCTCCTATTCCAGAAAATTATATAAGGCTCAATGACCCTCCAGTAAGTTCTCCTGTGGTTCCAAGAACAAGAATTATCAGCCTCAAGGGTAGTTCATCCATAAGCAAGGAGTTACAACAGAGGCTCAGCAAACCTCTCAAGATGACTGGGAGTGTTCCTACTTCCCCTCGATCGGGTAAATCTATTTGTGTCGACGATAGCTCATCATTTTCCTCTAAGGGCGGACCAATGGCTACCGCCGATGTATTTTCCAGATTGAAAGATGCCCCGGGTATTTCACGAATGAAAAGGAAAAGAAATGATCAACACTTAAGCCATGTAGATGTTCCATATGGCATGTCGTTCCAAAGGCTAACGGTGCCACTTTTTAGAATGGGTCCTGATGGGGTCCTGTGGCCTATACAAGAATGCAAGATTCTCCGTCTGTCACATCCAGCACCATACTGTAGAAAGTATTGTGAATATCATGGAAAAGCCTCACATGCTACTAATGAATGTTACACTCTCAAGGATAAAGTCCATAATCTCATGGAGGCTCGGAATCCCAAGCCTGATATTTGATCCATGGGACTCACTTGACTCCCAAGGCCACTGCTTTTCACCCCGACGGCGTAGGTAATAAACGGACAGACTTTTGGTTTGCTAGCTTGCAAGGCTGCAACACTTTTGCTCACTTTTAGAGATTTCTAGCTTCTAGTATCTAGATCTCTTTTTGCTTGTGACTGGGCTCACCGCCCCTACTCCTAATCCTGTCCCCTTTTGTGTATTGCTTAATAATGTGCTCACACATCTTCTTTGTCTTCTAAGTCTAAGAGTGTGTCGTTGTCTTCGTGCTTTTATTTCATTGCTTGTCATGTAATATATGTTTTCAGTCAATGAACTTGCCTTATAACCAAGTGCCTTCTAAATCGCGTATCTTGTAGATCTGGACCCGCAAACAATTAAATCTCACTTAATTAAAAAAATCAATGAAATTTGAACAAAAATTAGACTGTGATTAAATGAGATGGGAACTAGGGCTGAAGGCAATCAACGAAGTTCACGGAGGCGATCGACAAAGTCACCCGACGAACGAAGATTTCAGGGTGCAATCAAGGGCATGATCAGAGAGGCCAATCAAATGGCAGAGGTTGAAGACTATCACACTGATGTAAGTACAAGTATCTGCGATTTTCCTTTAATGTATGATGCATTGTAAATTCTCGCATATTGTATGTTTATGTTTTTGTAAAACTTGTTGTATTCCTCACGCTATGATGTTTTTTCTTGAGTGCAAAAAAAAATCGAGAGAGAGCAAAAGAGGGGAGGTCAAAAAAAAAAAAAAGAAGAAGCATTATTCATTTATTTTGGTACATATTCAATTTGCTTTATTGTTTAATTCAATTGTTTTAGAAAGGATATCGCGACACTACAAATTCATGTGTGTGCCTTCAACGACAGAAATTGGCATTTCATTCTGAAGACTTCATCACTTGTTGCACAAAGACAAGACATAGACCGAGGGTTAGACAATCTTATGTGACATCATCAGCTTCAAGGAGTACTGCGCATGCGAGGCCAATCTGCACTAAAAAAGATCTCGATCTTTCCACTTTGGGCAAAGCACCATCAACGACGACAACTGGTGGCTTTTGTTGGAGACCAACGTGCTCTACCAACTCCTTACACTGAGGGAGCCCAAGAACCAAAAAAATCGTGCAGCCTCCAATGGTGTGATCAATATCAAGAAAAGGAGACAATGAAGACGAAGGCCTCTCACCAAACGTGGTCAAACTGCGGCGCGAATCATATCTCATGCCCAATGATGTTCTCATTCCAATTTGTCACGGTCTAACTTGTGTTCAAATGATTTGTCAAGCTTATTTAATCAGAATTAAAATGCTAATCCAATTTTAGAAGGGTTCATTTGATTTTGAGGCACTTGACCATTAACGCTTGTTCAAGTCTTGAGTCTTTGATTTCAATGTGTGAGCATACTTTTCTCGAGTCTAGGGGCTTCCCCCTAATCTCGTCCTTCCGTCATCTCATTTCTGTGCAAACACGATGTCGGAGATCCCACTGGGATTTCCCTTTGCTTTCACAAAACACTGGCCTCGTGCCTTCCCCTTCCAACTCCTGCAAGTTTTCACAGCAAAAGAGACAATGGAATGCTATTCCCTAGATTTCAAACTCTCAATGTCGGCAAGTGATCTTGAATAAATGAACACAAACTGGGGCTGCATATCAGAGTCTTGGGTCAGCTCAAAAGCAATGATGTGTCTTCATGACAATACGATTTGTTGAGAATGGTTTGCTCCGGGTGACAAGGAAATTCAGATGGCAAAATGTCATGGTACAGAACAGCTCTCATTGATAGTTGATCCCTTGAAAGAACACAATAAATGCGAATAAAAGCATCATGAGTCCCAGTAACTCTCAAGATTGAGAACATCAAGGATGTGGGATGACTCTCATAGACAGTCGGTCCCTTAATGTGGGAATCAATAGAAGCAAAGTGCCATCAAAGCTCAAAGCTCGTTTCTTCGGCAACATCAGGATTGTGTCCTGCCGAACAACTCTCAATGACAGTTGATTCCTCAAAGAAGGAGTATCGAATGCTAGAACCCGTGGATAGCGGTCAACAGCAAAGCATCAAATGCGGGATGACTCTCATAGACAGTCGGTCCCTTATGTGTGGATCATCAGAATGCAGTGCCATCTCGAATTGACAGTATGGCCCACCAAGCCCAAAGCTCGTTATTTGGCAACATCAGGATTGTGTCCCACCGAACAACTCTCAAAGACAGTTGACTCCCTACAAATTGGGTATTGCATGTCAGAAATTGTGAATTGCCTCTGACAGAGAAGCGTCGAATGAGAAGACAACTCTCAAAGACAGTTGACTCCCTAAAGTTTGGGTACCGCATGTCAGGGATTGTGAATTGCCTCAGACAAAGAAGCATCGAATGATTGAACGACTCTCAAAGACATTTGACTCCCTACCGATTGGGTATCGCATGTCAGAAATTGTGAATTGCCTCCGACAGAGAAGCGTCTAATGACAAGACAACTCTCAAAGACAGTTGACTCCCTACAATTTGGGTACTGCATGTCAGGGATTGGGAATTTCCTCTGACAAAGAAGCATCGAATGATTGAACAACTCTCAAAGACAGTTGACTCCCTACCGATTGGGTATTGCATGTCAGAAATTGTGAATTGCCTCCAATAGCGAGACATCGAACATTTGAATAACTCTCAATGACAGTTAGAGCCCCTAACGGTTGAAATGCCAAAGCATGAAGTTGTCTCGAAATGACAATTTGGATCAACATGAGATCCACTCTTCAAGTGCAACAAGAGCTGCATATGCCAAATTCAGAGGCTTATCCTATATTGACTGGGGCTTCCATAGCCAACATCTGAGGTTGATCCTTGGGAGATACTGGGGCTTCCATAGCCAACATATGAAGTTGATCCTTATGGGACACTGGGGCTTCACCAGCAAGAATGTTGGGGGAATGACGTCAGAAAGAACAAATGAGGTTTCTTCAGCCGATAACTGGGGTTGGCCCAACCATAGGATCTGGAGATATACCGTTGAGTAGTCTTGATCAAATGGGTGTTCGGAATTGACCTTTTGAGTGTTCGCTCTAGGCTTTCGGCCTTGCTTCACCATACACATATACATATTCCTTATTTTCACAAAAATGCAAAATCCACAATAAAGTGCACAATTCATTTCATTCATGATTCTCCCTCTGTTCATTCATAAACTTTCACTCATTAATTCATAATAAGCGAAGTTTGAAATGCAAGCAATGCACTTGTGTCAAATAAAAGAAAAATCAAATGCAAAAAAAAAATCATCATGCATAAAAGGAGAAATTTGGCTTTCACCCTTCAAAAGAAAAATGGTTGCAAAATGAAGAGGGAATGTATTCTTGTCCCAATCTTTCTCGTAATCTCTCGATCTTAAAGATTTCAATCCATGTATGTGTTCTAAAACTTTTCTTGCACATGAATGACACTCTCGAGCACATTAATGTCAAAGATATATGTTGCTTGCTCTTGAAATCTCTTGCAGGTACACGTCATCCATCCTGCCGCATCGTGGTCCTCAGAAGAAGGTTCCTCATCAACATCAATGCTAAGGGAATGAGATTTCCCGATGCCATTTCTGCAAAATCAGTTCGAGTTGCCAAATTTGAACTACGTTGGTCTGATTCTCGAAAGAGATACGTAGGCAGCTTGAATTTTCAGGTACGACCACATACTTGCAAAAAATATTATGCAGGTACGAAGTTGACATCGCAACGAACCACATCATGGTCTTCACAAAAAGTTCCTCGCCAACATCAATGCTCAGGAAATGAGATTTCCCAATGGCTTTTTGAAAAATAATATGTTCGAGTTGCTAAAGTCGAACTACGTTGGCTTGATTCTCGAAAGAGATACGTAGGCAGCCTGAATTTTCAGGCACGACCACATACTTGCAAAAAACTTATGCAGGTACGAAGTTGGAACCACACAACGAATCACATCTTGGTTTCACAAAGAGGTTTCTCATTGCAAGCGATCAAAATCCCACAACAATGGCAAAACCAAAGAGCTAACTTGCAGGTCACAACAGACCATGTTAATCATGTCATTTCTCCTGATATACGTGAGACTTCAGTCAAAATTGAATGATTCCAACCCGGTATCAATTGCCAAGAGTCGCAGCGACTCCAAAAGCAGAGTAGCTTGATTGTAAAAGAATCAGAAACCCTTTTAGGGTAAACAGGGATCCATAATGAGGTTGCAGCACTCAAAATGGTGCCGCCAGACCACACAAAGTAATGTTTCAGCAACTCTAGAAGCGGAGAAGCTTGACTGTGAAATAATCAAAAACCCTTTTACGGTGAACGGGAATCCAAAATGAAGTTGCAGCACTCAATACAATGCCAAGAGGCCACGCAAAGCGAAAGCCGAAGGACCGGGACACAGCTCAGCATGAAGCGTATCCTTGAAATCATCTTCATGATAGTAGTCTTGAATTTCTCATTATCAAAATCATATTAGGTTGAGATGCCTCTTAAATCTCTCAAAATCATTTTCGGGCGAGATGCCTCTCAAAGTTCTCATTATCAAAATCACCTTAGGATGAGACGCCTCTTAAAACTCTTAAAATCACTTTCGGCTGAGATGCCTCTTAAAGTTCTCATTATCAAAATCAATTCAGGCCGAGACGCCTCTTAAAACTCTCAAAATCATTCTAGGCCGAGACGCCTCTTAAAGCTCTCAAAATCAATTTTGACTTGAGAAAATTTAGATCTCGCCATCAAAATTATGTTGTTCCTTCCCTCAGAGTCAGATGCGACTCGACTTGATGTTGAATTAGGTCAGCTCCTAGATTTTGAAGTGTCCTCCCCCGAAGAGTCAGATGCGACTCGTCTTGATGTTGAACTTAGGTCATCTCCCGGATTTTGAGATGTACCTCCACTCCGATTGTACCCTGCGTCAATCCTTGAGTATTGTTGTTCCACCTTGGTCTTCTCGCCTGCCCGAGTTGTACCTCCCCCGAACTACATTTTGACTTGATTCCCATGGAGGGATATGTAGGCAGTTCACCCCGGTGAACTCAGTCACCCGTTCTCATAAGTATTTTCTCATGTAAATTTCCTCCCCAGCAAAGAGACAACGCATCTCAATGCTATCCCTTGCAATTTCTTGTTTCTTTAATAAACCTGAACTATGATTGGTCTGATTCTCGAAATAGATACATAGGTAAACCGGTAATCCGTGACCGACCATTGTTTGTCTTTGTTTGATTGCTTGTTTGAGTTAGAACTACGGAGGCTTGATTCTTGAAAGAGATACGTAGGAAGTCCTACTTTGGACCCAGTCGTTACACCCTTGACGAGATCGTTTGTCTCTTAGTTTATCGTAGAATCCCCTTTACATTACAAGGAGATTCGACGAGGGGCTCTGTAGATACCCCGATCTCGCACCTCTCATCAAACCCTTTTTAATCGGTCTAAACCCTAAAATTGACCTAGAAGCCCAGATTTGGCTATGCGGGAGTGCCGTGAGCCTTATCGGTGCATCGAATGGATTATCGAACTTCAAATTCATGATCAGAGAGAAAAAACGAGTAGACATGCATGTGCTTCAATTTTTGGGATGCAGGACCCGAAACGGGGCCTGCACCCTTAGAACTTCTCGTTACCGTCCATTCTGTGTATTAAAAATATATTATGGTCATCCCTTGCTCATTAACATATTTCAGATAGACGTACGTGACCACAAGATTATTTCTAGCAACTTCCATGTTGGGACCGCGGACAACCGGGACACCGTTGTGCTCACACTCGGACAAAACTTGGACTGTTACGGAACCAATACCGGAGCAAAAATTGTGATCATTCACGCCTAAAAGAGTCAGATAAGTGGCCCAAGTTGGCTGGCCAAATTAATAAGGAATGAGCCAATCAGAATGCGACAAGTGGCACTTTGGGAAAAAGGGACGGAGGTATGAGCCGTACGGCTGGTTTGGGAGGTTCAGACAGCAGTTTGTTCTTCAACAACTTGGCCTTTCAAACTCAACATCAATCCATCCCAGCTGCATATGAGGCGGGTAGCCACCCCCTAAACTGACTCCTAAGCCTAGCAAGGGTGGCCTAAGGTCATTTCCCACCTCCTTCCTCCATATACTCACCTCCCTCATCCATTTTTTAATAGATGATACACACCACACTCTTGCTCTCTCTAAGCACAAGAAGAACTCTCAAACCTCAGTCCATAAACCACCACAACACCACCATATCACCACCATAATCCCACCCTAAACACTACACTAAGCAAAGCAAACAACTCACTCAAACACTCTCTCAATCAAGGCAAACACCTTAAGAAAACAACAACAAAAAAAGCCTTCCCTTGGAAGCAAAGGAAGCACATCTAGGTAATCTCTTGTTCTTGTAAGATTCGATCTCCATGTGATTTGTAAAGAGGTCTAGCCACTTGTTAGGCTAGACCTCCATTTGGGAAACATCAATGTAATATTTGCTACTTTTGCTATGTTCATGTCCAAATGAGTGTTCATAATGATCTTGGACTCTTGAGTTGTTTCCTGCTGTAAATAATGTGCATATTTTTCATATTTTCATGTTAGTGTTGATACAAGATGATTTGGGGAGGTCTTCCAAAAGATGAACATGATGCTTCCTTTAAAACCCCCAAATGTATCCATGACTTGTTTTCTCTACATATCAACCATCATGTAATCTGAGTTAAAAGAATTAATGGGTGTTGTTTTGCATTGTTAATATGTGGATATATGTATTTCAAAGGTCTCATGTCCATATCATCCCATTTGAGTGGGTTTCCATGAGTATCTTCATGCCTTGTGTGGATTTCCAGCAGTTTGTCAGTCTGTATCTTTCTGTCTTGTTGCTCTCTTTATGCATACCAAACGTGGTTTTTGGTCTTAGACAACAAAATATGGTTTGTTCTAGACAAACATAGGAAAATGAGCATGTAAATGTAATATTTTTACCCTGAGTGGAAGAGGTTCTTTCCAAAAAAAAATTCAACTCTCTGTTCTCAGATTAGCATACTTCCTGTTCTGACACCAAAATGTCAGAGGTGTTTTTTGTGACTTAAACTTGCTCAATGGCCTTGAAACTTTCCATATATAAACTTTGATGTGTTAGTCGTAACTTTCATGTTTGGTATTTCCCATTATTCCCCCGTTTTCATGATGCAAAAAGTGAGTCTTTTACGGATGCATGAATGTCTGTCAGATCTGGCTGTTGAAAGTTCTATCTTGCATGCCTTGTTTGGACACCTTAACATGCTCCTAAAATCAGAATAAAATTCATGGTTGATACTTGATGTGTTAGGGACTTTTCCTAACATTCACTTTCCAGATTATGAAACCATAAGAGCAGGTACACAAAGAAGAAGAGCACAGCAGTCCCTAAAATGTTTGGGGACGGAGTTTGGACATTCTTTTTATGGGATTTGTTTCCCTTTTTTTGTTCACCATTGTAAATATTAATCCCCCACCCCTTGGTGTGTTTCCTTTACTGGATATAAATGCTAAACCATTTTCAAAACCAAGTGAGAGTCCACCCAAACCGACTCTCATTTGTGAATTAAAGCAAACAATCCTAGGATAGGAAGATCTCCTCATATATTAATCATCATTTTTGTTAGGGCATAAAAGCAAGGTATAAAAGGCATAAAATGAATCTAAGTGGCATGCATACTAGAGACCATCACGGGCGAGGAGAGTGCCTAACCCCTTCTCTTCTCGTAACTTAGCCTCCGAACCCACTTTCTCTAAAAAAGGTTGTCTTCATTTTTCCTAAAATAAAGTGAGGTGACGACTCTTGACTGTTTTGATTCCATTGAGAGGAAACCATTGTGTGAGAACCGAGCGCATTTCCAAAAGCGCATCAGCACGAAACGGACCCGAATCGCCTTCACGGGACGATCATTTCGGCGTTCGGCTTTCGAGCGCGGGCTCTCACAATATGTTCTTAGCATGTTTATTCGTATGTTCTTCATATTATTCATATGTTCATAATATGTTCTTCGCATGTTCTTCATGTTCTTAGATTAAAACCTTACTAGTGGGTAATTGCTATTTTTTTTTGCATTTTATTTTTTTTACATTTTTATTTAATAAAGTAGCATAACAGTTTTTTATAATATAAATATATTGTATATGAAAAATATTTTTTTAATTATAGTTAACTAAAATAGTAAACATCATCTTAACTAAAACCATTAATAGTAAAGATTAATCTATATAATAATATCAAAAACTAATATTATTAATAATACTTATTAATATTTATAGTAACTATTATAATTAAGGCAAAATTGCATCAAAAATCACTCAACTATGACCGATTTGGGTATTTGGTCACTAAACTAATTTCTTTTTGAAACACCACATCCAACTTATTTATTTTTGCATCCATAGTCACTATCACTAACCCCGTCAGTTTTTTCCCGTTAAATGGTCATGCGCGACGCATGTGATCGAATTTTAAAGGGTATTTTAGGCAAATCTAATTTATAAAATAAATAACAAACTTAGGGTTTAATTTCTAATTTCAAAACTACCGGGTTAGAATTTGAAAGAGGAAAAACAAAAAACCCTAAATGTCGTCTCTCCTTGTCTCATACGCCTCCCTCCTTATCAACCGCATACCGTCCTCCTTCTCCCTTTCCAGAATTCCAGCCACGTACTGTCTCCTTTCCCCCTGTTGGGTATGCTTACTTCTTAACCCTCCTATTCTTGTTAGAATTGATTGATACCATCACCTATTAATATTTTATGGACTTTAGGACCCTATGTAAGAAGTTTTATAACTTCAATTTTTAGCTTAGGCCATTTATAGTATAGGCTTAGATCACAGGACTTGAAGCGAAAAGGAATGAAGATCCAAGTGTCAGTGGTTACTGCGCAGGACTTCGCTGCGCAGGACACCACTGCGCAGGTATATCCTACGCAGCATTCTTCCTCAGTTCAATTCATTCAGATCACCTAACTTGGAAAACGCTTTGAAGATGTACGCTTTTAAGAGTGTTAAGGTGTCCAGAAACGACAAAACAAGCACACTTAGCAGATCCAACGGTGGAGACGCGCTCAAGAGATATATTTCAAATGAAGACAGCTGTTAACCTTCTAGAAGAAGCTTTTTGAATTTGGTCTTCATGCTCAGTCTCCAACGGCTCTATATACCTGCGCACCAATCATATTATGCCAGGTCATCAACTTTGATTAGAGCCCCAACGGCTATAAAGGACACCTGCGCACCAATCATATCGTGCCAGCTCATCGTCCTTGCTCAGAGCTCCAACGGCTATATTCAAGCTCTCAGCTATAAATAGCCAGCTCATCTTCATTTCCAAGTGGCTAGAGTTTGTGCTTTATAATATCCTTGAAATTCTGAAGATTGTTGCTTACTATTCACAGATTCAAGATCAACCTTCAAACCTTCATACCTTCAAACTCCTGCCCAGATCCTAAGCCTTAAATCACCAGAATTCTTCGTGCTCTTCATCTCATAGATTCATAGAGCCTAGAATTTCTGAACACACACACACCTCTTGAAGCTTTGATCATTTAGATCTTTCTTCTTGAGATACACCGGTTTAGTCTAGGATTTGTTCTTCATAGATTATAGATCTTTGAGATAGTTGTGTTTCATTGTTGTATCTTGTAACTCTCTCATATAATAAGATCTCCTTTAGAAAATCCAAGACTAACCATCTTGGTAGAGGACGTAGATCTTTCATTGATCGAACCTCTCCAAATAGCTTGTTCTTTAATCTCGCTATTTACTTTCTGCTAATCATTTCTGAATTACTGCTTTGTTTGATCTTATCAGATTGCTACTATTGCTGCTGTGTTTGTTATTGCTTATTGCCTTAGAACATTTTATCCAACACTTTAAGCCAAAACTTAGCGCGTGCGTTTTTATCCTTGCGCAGCTTTTTACTGCGCAGGTGCTGCTTAAACTTCCGCTGTGCATTTCACACTCTCACTGCGCGCTATACTTAGCTTATTTGAGAACTGTGCGCATAAGCCATCGATTTGCAAAAGGTTTTGAAAAGAATTTTAAAACGCTATTCACCCCCCCCCTCTAGCATTTTTCATACCCTTGTTGCCCCTTTGGGACCAACACCCCCTCCCTTCCCCCATCTCCGGTCACTTCCCCAATCTCTGGTCACCCCCTCCGCTTCCATGTTGCATATAACTCCTCCCCTCCCCCCACACTGAACATTATTCTCACAATACAGAGATCCAGAAAATTCCTGCGATTGTCTCATTTCGACGATGATTGTGACTGCTACACTCATATCCGAAATTCCGGCGATCGTCTCATTCCGGTGATGATTCCGAAATCCCTCTTATGCTTATGGATGCAACAAAAACTCAAAATCGATTCAATTTCATTTCAATTTTGCATCTTAAACCCTAATTTTTATTTCTTATCATTTCCCATTTTCAATTAAAATCCGCCTTTTTTATTTCAATCTCAAATTGATTAAAAGCCCAAATCGATTTCCACCATATTTTTGGTAATTTTGCTTGTTTAATTTTGTAGTGCTAAAAAAAATTGTTGGTTTTAATTTTTGAGTATGCTTTTATTGCAGTGATTTTGATGGTGTGGTTGTCAATGGAGTGGCGCGGTGGTGGTATGGTGGTAGGTTTGACGGTGGTGGTGAGTTGGGGAGGTGGTGTTTATAAAAAAAAAAATAACAAAAGTAAATATCAATAGCTAAAGTGAAGAAAAAAGTTCAGTGATGGACATGAGAAAATAAATATCAATAGATTAGGGGCTCATTTTTCATACCCTTGTTTTGTTTTTCAAGCTTAATAGCTTGGGTGCCGATTCAAGATGGCTTCAAAATCTTGGGCAATGGCTAACTATTCACATGTCCCAGTGCTGAATGAAGATCACTTCGAAATCTGGAAGCACTGCATGCTCACTCATTTTTCTTCTATCGACGAGATCCTCCACGACATCGTTCTTGAAGGACCCTACATTCCAATGAAGGCTAATCCTGATGCTGCTACAAATAAGGAAAACCCTACCATCAAGAAGAACAAGGCGGAATGGACTGATGAAGAAAAGAAATGGGTTGGCTATGATGGAAGAGCAAGGAACATCATTCTTAGCACTCTAGACCTCTCCACGCACAATCAAATTGTGAGCGGTGGAACTGCAAAGGAACTATGGGATGCTATTGAAGGATATGTGAATGGAGACAAAGTAAGCAAGGAAAACAAAAGATTTGTGGTGCAAAGAAAATTCAACTGCTTCATGAGAAAAGATGGTGAAACCTTAAGACAAACATATGATCGCTTCTGTGCTGTTGTAAACTCTTGTAAATCTCTTGGAACTACTTTCACTAATAAAGAAGTCAATTCTCAATTCTTAGATGCGCTAGGTTCCAGATATGTGCACAAAGCAAGTCATCTGGAAGATTCTGGATTTCTAGATACTTGGCCTCTGCGTAGCTTATACGCTAACTTAAAAGTGTATGAGCTAAAGCTTGATCGAATCGACGAAACTGAAGGCAAAGGAAAGCTTGTTTCCTATTTTGCGCAAAAGGAACCTGCGCCTGCTCAATCCTCAGACAAAGTCTCTACTTCCTCCCTACTTGAAATGGATGATGATGATTTCGCCATGTTCGTTAAGCGATTCCAAAAATTCAGGAAATTCTCTAAACCTGGATCCTCGAGCAAACCTCCTGCTAAATTCTCTCGTGGCAGAGACTCAAAGAATGATGAAGAGTTAGTCTGCTACAACTGAAGAAAGCCCGGTCATTTTGCTTCAAAATGTCCCACTCCAAAATATGAGTACATGAAGAGGAATAATGCGCAGAGATCATCAAGGCAGCGCGGAATGATTGCTGAAAAAGACTGCGCAAAAAAGGAACTGAAGACTTGGATAGAGACTGACACTGAAGACAGTGATGAGGATGACTCTGAGGATGGACTGCTCTGCTTGATGGCAAATGCTGATGCTGATAGCGATTCAGACAATGATCAAGATGCGGACACAAAGGCTGCGCCAAGGACAAAGAAGAAAGGTCCCACTATCACAGAACTGGTGGAAATGGGACATCTGACTCCAAGCAGACAGAATGGCAAGTACTTGTTTGCCAGAGCAGACCTATCAAAGAAATTTGTAGCTGCGCCTCCACGCAAAGAATCTCTTGAAAGTCCTGCTGAAATTGTAATAGAAAAGAATGACTCTGCTACTGAGCGCGAGTCTATTTTTCAGCAAGCTGAAAAGGTAATCAAGAAATTTAACTCTATGAAAGAAGCAATGGACTTATCAATTGGAGAAATTTCACAGCTTAAGACGGAGAAAACTCTTTTAAAATCTGAGATCACCCTCCTTAAGGAGCAGATTAAGAGCATGACTCCTCTTACTGAAAAGAACCGTTTTCTCACAGATCAAAATGAGCTATTTAAAGTAAGAAACGAAGAATTGGCTGCTCAAGTAGCTGATCTCACAAAGATCACTGATGAGTGGACCAAATCTCGTGTCACTATGGACCAAATTCTAGAATCCCAAAAAGCTAGTGGAGACAAGGAAGGCTTGGGATTCTCAACTAGTGATAACTTTAAATGCGCAGTTTGCTCTGAAAAGGAAAAGGAATTTACACCACAGCAAACTATTGAAATTCCTAAAGCAAAGCATTCTGCTTCAGTGGGTAAAGGACAGGAGAAAGTCCAGAGACAAAATTTCCATTATGTCTACCCAAAGAAGCAAACTGGAAAAGCCAAGGGTAAGGCTAAAGTTGAACCTGCGCATGACAACTCATATTCTGACTATGGTTGCGCTTCAACTTCAAATATCAAATCTGCGTAAAAGGGTCATGCGCATGAAAGCCATGCGCCCCATCGCCAGATGTGCATTCTTAAGAAAAGCGCACCCAAACCTCAGAAAATGATATTTGTCAAAGCAAGTTCATCTGCTCCAATAAAGAATGCTGCGCCAAAGAAAAGTAAAGAATTTGTAAAAACCCAATCTATAAGTGGCTTTCATCATTGTGTTGTGTGTGATGGTTTAGGTCACAAGGCTGCAGAATGCCTTTTGCGATTTGCTCCTAATGCCAAGGGACGTAAAAATCCTAAGGTCAGACAGGAGTGGGTTGTCAAAAGTTGCTAACTCTAGGACCCAAGAATAAAGGGGACCTGCGTTCTTAATGTCTATCTTTCAGGTCTCCTGCTTCACTGCGCACTCTTCACAAGCTAAAGCGCATATATGGTACCTCGACAGTGGATGTTCTAGACACATGACTGGAGATGCTACCGCTCTTGAAGATGTGCATGAAGGAAGAGGTCCCTCTGTAACTTTTGGAGATAACAACAAAGGGCACATAGTTGGATATGGAAGAATCAGAAAAGATAAAGTGTGCATTGAGAAAGTTGCGCTCGTTGAAGGTCTCAAGCACAACCTGCTCTCCATATCACAATTCTGCGATAAAGGTTTGGAATGTCACTTCACTGCAACGCACTGCTACATCAAAGATGGCATATCCGGACTAACTTTTCTCACAGGGACTCGTAAGACTAATGTTTACATTATTGATCTTACTTCTATAGATTCTATCACTAATCTCTATTTTGTAGCAAAGAATGTAAGTGAAAGCAGCTGGCTATGGCATAAGCGCTTAAGTCATTTGAACTTCAAGTATTTGGCTAAGCTAGGAAGGGAAAATCTTGTCAAAGGACTTCCCAAAGTAGCTGACCATCATGACAGAAAATGCGCAGCATGCCAGCTAGGTAAACAACCTAAGCAATCTTTCTCCAGCAAGATTGTCTCCTCAACTTCCAAATGTTTACAACTGCTTCACATGGACTTGTTTTGACCGGTCACCACTGCGAGCATTGGAGGAAACAAATATACTTTAGTCGTGGTGGATGACTACTCAAGATACACATGGGTCGAAATGATGATATCCAAAGATGACTGCTATGATATCTTGACTGCGCTATTTCGAAAGCTCCAAACTCAAAAAGAAGACGACAACGTGAGTGTTAGATCAGACAATGGAACTGAATTCAAGAATAACGGTGTTGCTCAATACTGCGATGACCATGGAATTGATCACAATTTCTCTGCTGCTGGAGTTCCTCAACAAAATGGCGTTGTGGAATGAAAGAATCGCACGTTGATTGAGACTGGAAAAACAATGATAGCAGAAGCTAAGCTTCCAAAGTATTTCTGGGGAGAAGCTGTCAACACTGATTGCTTTACTCAGAATAGATCCCTCATCAACAAAGCCTACAACAAGACTCCAAATGAGCTATGGAGAGGAAGAGCGCCCAACATTGCTTTCTTCAAGATTTTTTGCTGCAAATGCTATATCCTCTACAATGGCAAAGATCATAGAGGCAAATTCGATGCCAAAGCAGATGAAGGTATTTTCGTTGGGTATGCCAAACATTCTAAAGCTTTTCGTGTTTTTAATAGAACTACTCTAGTAATTGTAGAATCTGTACATGTTACGGTTTGATTAACCTTAAGGTATATTTATTCTGATTTCCTACTTTGGAATTTCAGGTGTAAGAGATGGTTGAGTTCATGGTCCTAGTATATCTTTATGAGTAAATGTTTAGGGTCATTTTGGTAATAGTCATTGTGCCATTTGTGAGCGACCGTTTGAGTGTGCTCTTTTTGAGTAACTTGTGGGTGTCATATTTAGGATGTATTTGGTACGTGCCTTATCTTGGAATCATTATGTTTTAATGGTCAATGTTGTTGGACACTTTTATGAGAAACTCCTTGTGCTATTGTTGTTGAACTCGTCTTGAGTAATCGTTTGCATCTTTTATGGTGATTAATTGGTATGATTCCCTACTTTGGAATCAATGGTTGTTTATTGTGCTAGTATCTTACTACTTAGCCTTTACTTGAAAGTCCAGCTGGTATTTTGTGTGTGTTTGGGCGATGCGAAACATTATGATGGCACAGCCAAGTCCATTGTGATTGTTGACCATTGTTTTGCCCCATTATTACCCCATTATTACCCTCCTCCAGATTGGCCTTGGATGTGAGAAGAGCTAGCTCCTTTGTGTGCATTTTAGCTTTACTTGGAGCATAACTTTATGGCATGTCTCCCGTCCTTTGTGACACTTCATCTGGTTATTGGTTCCGGTACCGGGTTTCTCTTCAGCTTTTATGCTACTATGAAGATGGTCTGTTTGATCGATGGGTTGATTGGTCGCTTCTGACCGGGGATTTCTCTTCAGCTTTCATGCTATTATGAAGATGATGATTTGTGGATTATTGAAGCTGCTCAGCGACCTTTATTTGGTTCTTTCAGTTGGGTGAAACCTTGGCTATGTATCCACTTATGAGTGTTTATTTCAGCTTTATGTGTTGCATGATGAGCTGGTAGTTATTTCCAACCGGTATGGGACGGTTGGCGATAGGGAGCCTCTCATTTGTTGTTATATGTTTATTTATATGATCGATTATTGGATGTTACCGTTCGTCGGCATGTCACTTATTATTCCGCTGCTATCCGTCTTATGTTAATTGCTATTGGTCATTGCATATTAGCATGTCATGTAGTTGCATTAGTAACTTACTGAGATTTTATCTCACCCCGTTTATTTCCATCTTTGTTTTTCCTTAACCCCCCCCCCAGGAGGAAAAGGATTAGGATTCGCGGATCGAAGAGGACGTCGAGAGGTTTGAGATTTTGGGGCAGGTTGTTATGGATCGGTTTACATTATTTAAATTTATAACCTTTTGGGGATAGTTTTACCATTATTGACGTCATTAAGAATTGTATATTTTATTCTTTTGGGTATAAGCTGTGGAGCTTATGTTGGATGTACTTTGTTGAATTAAACTTGGATTTGTAAAACCTTGTGTTATCATCTTTTGGTTCAAAAATGGAATTTTTAACTTCTATATTTTAGAGTTTGGTTTTAAGTCGACGTCCAGCTCGCGAGTTCCGGGCCCGCGGGGTCGGGGCCGCGACATCTCACAAGAAATTCAAGCCTTATCAAATGGATGTGAAGAGCGCATTTCTCAACGGTGAACTCCAAGAGACGGTCTACGTAGCACAACCACCTGGATTTGAAGATAGAAGATTTCCATATCATGTCTTCAAGCTTCAAAAAGCTTTGTATGGACTTAAGCAAGCTCCAAGAGCATGGTACGATACGCTATCAAAATTCCTACTAGAGAAAGGCTTCAAGCGTGGTAAAATCGATACAACTCTTTTTATTACTAAGTATAATGACCATTCTTTACTTGTTCAAATTTATGTCGATGATATTATATTTGGTTCTACTAATGAGTTACTTTGTAAGCGCTTTGAGAAGCTCATGAAAAGCAAGTTTGAGATGAGCATGATGGGAGAACTCACATTCTTCCTCGGGCTTCAAATCAAGCAATTAAATGATGGCATCTTCATAAATCAAGCCAAGTACACAAGGGACTTAATCAAGAAATTTGGACTTGAGAATTCTAAAGCATACGACACTCCAATAGCCACAGGCAACAAACTTGACAAAGACTTGAAAGGTAAGAAAGTTGATCAAACTTTATATCGAGGTATGATTGGCTCTCTCCTTTATCTTACTGCAAGTAGGCCAGATATTATGTTTAGTGTTTGTGTCTGTGCGCGCTAGCAAGCGGACCCTAGAGAAGCGCACTTAACTGCTGTTAAACGCATTATTCGTTATCTTTCTGGAACTGTTAACCTTGGACTTTGGTACACCAAAGATTCGAATTTCGATTTGCTAGGTTATTCAGACGCAGACTACGCAGCATGCACTATTGACAGGAAGAGCACAAGTGGAACTTGTCATTTCCTTGGAAATCGACTTGTTGCGTGGGCAAGCAAGAAGCAAGCTGCGGTGTCCATCTCCACTACAGAAGCTGAATACATTGCTGCTGGAAGCTGCTGCTGCCAAATCTTATGGATGAAGCAACAATTGGTGGACTATGGAATTCATGAAGCAAACTGTCCAATATTCTGCGATAATATGTCCACCATAGCTGTCTCCAACAATCCTTTCATGCATTCAAAGACAAAGCACATCGACATCAAATATCACTTTCTCAAGGACCACGTGGAAAAAGAAAACATTCATTTAGAGCACGTGGGCATAGATAATCAAATTGCTGATATCCTTACAAAGGCTCTTGACGCAAAAAGATTTGTATTCCTGAGAGGAGAAATGGGTATGCTTGAACTTAGCTAACCTGTCCATATGATTTGTTAATACTAATAATCTTGTGATTACTTGATAAGATATTCATCATAGGTCAAGATCCATGCTTCTGCGCAACCCCTGCGCAGTACTTCATTTGCGCATACCACTAATGTTAATCTATTTTAAGAATTGATTGCGCTATTTACAGCTCTGCGCATGATTTTAACATGCGCACACTTCATGGATCGCAGGTAAGTCTTCTATTTATTAGAAATTGCACTTAGGTCCCTGACTGAAAAGTCAACGCTTAGTTCACAAGGGTACTTGTGTAATTAAAATTTTCCCTCGCCTTATTTTTGAAATTTCTTGGGAAATTACGCTCTTGCCCCTGCGCATGTCCAATTATCATTAAATGCAAACGGCCATTAATGATAGCGCCTGTTAGAATTCCTGGTCAACATTTATGAGGGAGTTGATATGACTGTGACCTGCCTAGACCTACTCACTCACTCGCGCGTTAGGTCTGCGCACGCGCGCTCCCTATTCGGCCACGTCGCTTTGCTATCGTGTGCCTTTGCATTTTTCACCAAATTCGCCGTCTTTCACCAAACCGCCTCGCTGACGTCATGCGCCATTTCCCTTTTTTAGTATAAATCCTTTTTGACTCTTTCTTTTTCTCTCTTTCCTGCTCTCTCTCGCTTTCACAAATTCATCCTCTTTCTCTCCTCTGCAACCTACCCTCCATTTCCCAATCATTTCCTTTTCTTCTCTCCTTGACTTTTCTCTCAATCTCTGCAAAACTCTTCTCTCTCTTCCCTTTTCAAAAACCCTAGTTTCTTTTAAAATGGCTCCCCGAAAATCGAAAGCTAAAGTAGTTGGTGAAGTCCATGAACCTGTTGAAGAGGTTCCTCCTCAAGAAGCTAAATCTATTGACGACATGGTAACAATTTCTGGACCTTGATCTCATTTTCTGTTTATCCGCCATTGTTATGTCTCGAGTTCTTAAAAACTCCCTTTTTCGATTTTGCTCTTATCTGTTAATCATTTTTGAAATCGTCTGTTGTTTTGCGTTCGTCTCTCTCTGATCTACCTTTGTATGTACTTTATTTCACGATCAGTACTGTTTTCATATGTTTTCTGCAAAAAAAATTTCGTTCGAAAACCTCCTTGGCAGACGAACGGTTATTCTTGATTTCTGGGCTAAATGTTTTGTTTTTGGAAATCTTGTTTTCTTAATTGTTTTTCGTCTCTGAAATGTGGTTATTTCGATATAATTTTTGTCCTTTTTGGTCAAACTTTGATTTTTAGTGTTCTTGATGTTCTTCGTGTTCATATTGTTATTATTCCGTGTTCATCAAGTTCTTATTTTTTTCTTGATTTGGGTCGCCTTATATCTCTGAGTGTTTGCGTTTTTGCGCATTCTTGTTCATTTGTTTCCTATGGAGATGTTGCGCATACGTGTATCTGCGCATGCGCTTCGCTCCATGCGCAATTCTTGTCTAAACTCTCTTATTTTGCGCAGAATTCTTTCTACTTCCTACAAGGCTGGGAACTGGATCTTGCTGCGCTACACAAAGATGCTGTCGGACGAAGGATTGTTCATCTTATGGATTCTTCCGGCATCTTACCTCTCTTTACACTGGCTCAGGACTTCTATGTCCCCTCTCTTGTCGACGAGTTCTTTGAGAACGCAGAGAGAGTCACCATGACACACAAGCAGACTCGAGAAAAGATTGACGTTATCCGCTCAGTCGTTCGGAATTATTCAGTGCGCATTGTTCCTGCGTCACTTAAAAAGCTTTGCGGATTTAAGGTTGATGTTGTGCCAGAAGCCTATTGTCGCGACCCCGAACCCCGCGGGCCCGAGATCGCGAGCTGGACGTCGACTTAAACAACAAACTCTAAAATAATGGAGATAAAAATTTCCTTTTATACCCAAAAGATGATAACACAAGGTTTTGTAAATCAACTTGAACAACAAAGTAAAACTAGTATAAACTCCATAAGCTTATACACCAAAGTTACAAAATATACAAAACCTAATTACGTCAATGTTTGGTACAAATATCCCCAAAAGAGTTACACATTTATATAATGTAAACCCACCAATAACAACTTGCCCAAAAAGCTCGAACCCACTCGACGTCCTGTCTCGTGATCAGCGAGTCTAATCCTTTCCACCTGGGGGGGTTAAGGAAAAACAAAGACAAAAGAAAAGGGGGTGAGATAAATCTCAATAAGTTACTAATGCAACTACATGGCATGCTATGATGCAATAATCAATAATAATCACATAACACATAGCAATTGTCATGTATCAGATAGCAGCGGAAATAAACACATAACAAAGGATATAGCCAAGGTTTTCCCAAACTGATAAACCAAATAAAGGTCGCTGCGCAGCTTCAATAATCAACCATCAACATCTTCATAATAGCATGAAAGCTGAAGAGAAATCCCTGGTACCGGAACCAATAACAAAGTGATGTGCCACAAATGGCGGGAGCCATGCCACAAAGTCATGCTCCAAACGTCTCAACCAAGGCCAATCTGGAAGAGGGAAATAAGGGCAAAACAATGGTCGACACCATAATGGACTTGGCCGGTGCCATTACAGTATCTCGCATCGCCCGACACAACCACAAATACCAGCTGGACTTTCAAATAAATGCTAAGTAATAAATACTAGCTTAATTAAACAACTTAAGGTTCCAAAGTAGGGAACCATTCCAATTAAATTACCACAAAGGTAAACCAATACAAACAGCACATCAAAGATGGACCACATTCCCAAAATGATACTCAATCAAATTCCGTAACATATTTATTCACAAAAGAATCAAATCCAATTAATAAAGTGTTCCACGATGTTATCTTAAGTTAATTAGAGTAATTAAACTTAAACTAGGGAAGCCATTTAGTTTAAACAAGCAAAAGGGCAAAATTCCAAGCACGCGGGCGGGCGGGCGCTCGGGCATGGGCAGGCGGGCGCTCATTTGCCCAGAAGGTCTGGCCGCTAGAAAAGGGGTGTAGGCGGGCGCCTAGGTCCAGGCGGGCGGGCGCCTGGTCTGGTTTCAAGGCCGGGAAAACAGAGCTGGGTTCTCACAATTTCGACCCAAAATCCACCAAAACACAAAAATACTCTAAATCAACTCCTTCAACAAGTTCCAAAATGTACCAAAACAACTTATATCTAGGATGGGGATCCAAATACACCATTTATCAACCAAAACCAAGAATCAAACCCAACATTCATAAAATCACCATTTTTGACCAAAACTCAAATAAATTCCAAATAAATTCTAAACTCAACCAAACTTCAAATATAACACATCAAGCATTATATAAACATGATATGAACATTTTAGCATAAAAATGGGGGAAAAGTAACTTACTTGAAAATTCTCAAAGATGACGGAATTAAATTCTTTTTGGTTCTACGCGATCTTATCGACGATCTAAACACATTTCGTATAGAAAGAAATGAGGAAAGATGAGAGGAATGGGATGGAAATGTAGAGAGAAGTGAGAGAGAGAACTTACCCTTCTTCTTTTAGAGAGAGAGAGAAATGAGCTGGGAGAGATGGTGAGGGTGAGGTGAAAGAGTGAGGGAGGAGGAAGAGTAGGGAGGGAGTAGGAGAATGATTTAAGAGAATTTACACTAAGGCCCCCTCCTCTACTAACACAAATGTCACGACCCGAAATCTAAGCTCTATTTTATTAGTAATAAATAATTATTATTTAATTATTTGCTTAATTATTTATTTAAATTATTATTTATTTAAATATTTATGTGTGCATTTTATGTGTTATAATAATTATGCCTAGCATTTTATTTGGGTCATTTGTGCTAATGTAGAAATATTGGGTCTTAGTTGTTAGTGGGGAGTATTGAGTTGGGTAGTATTAGAGGAGGGGGTCTATGTGTAAGTTTTTTTTTTTTAAATCATACTCCTACCCTCTCCCTACACCTCCTTCTCCCTCATACACTCCACCTCCCTCATCATCTTTCCCAGCCATCTCTCTCCCTCTCTCTTGGCTTTGGGTAAGTTTTCTTCCTTTACTTCTCTCTTCATTTTCTTCATCTTCCTCTCATAATCTCTCATTTCTTAAAACATGAACCTTGTTTCGATCGTCGATAGGATCGCGTAGAATCAAAAATATTTGAAATCCATCAACTTTGAGATTTATCAAGTAAGTTACTTTTCCCCCATTTTTATGCTAAATTGTTCATATCATGTTTATATAATGCTTGATGTGTTATATTTGAAGTTTGGTTGAGTTTAGGATTTATTTTGAATTTATTTGAGTTTTTGGGCAAAAATGGTGAAATCTTGAATGTGGGGATTTGGTGTCGGTTTGGGTGATTAAAGGGTGTTATTTAGGTTCCCTTTAGGTTGGATGTTATTTAGAAGCTTTAGAAATGTATTGGAAAGCTTTGAGTTTTATGTTTTAATGAAGGATTGAGGTTTTGGTCGAAAATGGCATTACCCAGCCCTGTTCTTGGCCAGTGCGTAGACCAGGCGCCCGCCCGCCTTGACCCAGGCGCCCGCCTGCACCCCTTTTTCCTGCGACCTGACCTTCTGCCAAACAAGCGCGCGCCTGCCCCTGCCCGAGCGCCCGCCCGTCCGCCTGCTTGGGAATTTTGCCCTTTTGCTTGGTTTATGACTTAGGGCTTAACTAGTGGAGGTTTAATTCTTCTAATTAACTTAAGATAACACCGTGGAACACTTTATTAAGTGGAATTGATTCTTATATGAATAAATATGATATGGAATTTGATTAAGTATCATTTTGGGAATGTGGTCCATCTTTGATGTGTGGTTTATATTGGTTTACCTTTGTGGTGATTTATTTGGATTGGTTCCCTACTTTGGAACCTTAAGTTGTTTATTTAAGCTAGTATTTATTACTTAGCATTTATTTGAAAGTCCAGCTGGTATTTTGTGTGTGTTTGGGCGATGCGAAACATTATGATGGCACGGCCAAGTCCATTGTGATGTTGACCATTGTTTTGCCCCATTATTACCCTCCTCCAGATTGGCCTTGGGTGTGAGAAGAGCTAGCTCTTTTGTGTGCATTTTAGCTTTACTTGGAGCATGACTTTGTGGCATGTCTCCCATCCCTTGTGACACTTCTTTTGGTTATTGGTTCCGGTACCGGGGTTTTCTCTTCGGCTTTCATGCTATTATGAAGATGATGATTTGTTGATTAGTGAAGCTGCGCAGCGATCCTTTATTTGGATGTTCCGGTTTGGAAAACCTTGGCTATATCCTTTGTTATGTGTTTATTTCCGCTGCTATCTGTTATGTGATAAATGCTGTGTGATATTTATTATTGCTTATCGCTTCGTGCATCATAGCATGTCATGTAGTTGCATTAGTAACTTATTGAGATTTATCTCACCCCCTTTTCTTTTATCTTTGTTTTTTTCCTTAACCCCCCCCCCAGGTGCTAAGGATTTGTCTCGCTGATCACGAGAAAGAGGACGTCGAGTGTGGATACATTCTTTTGGGGAAGGTTGTTATAGGTTGGTTTACATTATATAAATGTGTAACCTTTTGGGATAGTTGTACCAAACAATGACGTCACTAAGAATTGTATAGTTCTATTTTGTTGGGCATAAACTTGTGGAAGTTTATGATAAGTTGTAATTGGTTTTTATCAAACTTGGTTTTGTAAAACTTTGGATCATCCCCTTTTGGTTTCAAATGAAATTTTTAACTTCGGTATTTCACAGTTTTGGTTTTAGAGTCGACGTCCAGATCGCGGTCTCGGGCCCGCGGGGTCCGGGGTTGCGACAACAAATGCTTACTCTCCCCACTAACAATTAAGACCCAACAATACTACACTAATCCAAATAAAATGCTAGGCATAAATTATTATAACCCATAAATTGCACACATAATTATTTAAATAAATAATAATTTAAATAAACAAATAAGCAAATAAATAAATGATAATTATTTATTACTAATAAAATAGAGCCTAGTTTTCGGGTCGTGACATTCACTCCCCCTTAAAGAAAATTCGACTCGAATTTTAACGAGACTTACCCGAATTAAAAAGCCACGGATATTTCCTCTCGATCTCATCTCGGAGATCCCATGTCGATTCTTCCACATTATGATTCCTCCAAAGAACTCGAACCAACGCAATGCTTTTGTTTCTCAACTCTTGGACTTTGGAATCTAAAATCCGAACCGGTAGTTCCTCATAAGTCATATCGGGCTCTATATCCTCCGGTACCCTCGGTAGCACGTGAGATGGGTCATGAACATACTTCCGAAGCATTGAAACGTGGAAAACATTATGTAACCGGTCCAAAGATGGCGGCAACGCAAGACGATACGCTAGAAGTCCAATCTTTCCCAAAATCTCAAACGGGCCAATATACCTCGGAGCCAATTTGCCTTTCTTCCCAAACCTACGAATACCCACCTTCGGAGACACCTTCAAGAACACAAAATCACCGGTCTGAAAACTAAGATCTCGCCTTCGGTTATCTGCGTAGCTCTTATGTCGACTCTGGGCTGTTTTCAATCGATCCCGGATAACCCTAACTTTCTCAACTGAATCCTGAAGCAATCAATACCCAAAACTTTCGCTTCACCGACCTCGTTCCAACAAATAGGCGATCTACACTTTCTTCCATACAAAGCCTCATACGGTGCCATCTCGATACTAGCCTAATAACTGTTGTTGTAAGAGAATTCCACTAACGGTAAATGTCTATCCCAAGAATCGGAAAAGTCTATCGAACACGCTCGCAACATATCCTCCAAAATCTGAATGGTCCTCTCGGATTGACCGTCGGTTTGAGGGTGAAAAGCTGTGCTGACTCGCAAATCTGTACCCAAAGCTTCCTGAAACGCCTTCCAGAATCTAGAAGTAAACCTCGGATCTCGATCTGACACAATGCTAACCGGAACCCCATGCAATATAACGATCTCATCGATATAAAGGGTCACAAGCTTCTCCATCGAATATCTGATGTCAATAGGCAAGAAATGTGCACTCTTGGTCAATCTATCCACGATCACCCAAACACTGTCATACTTCCTATGGGTACGAGGTAGTCCCGTAACGAAATCCATGGTCACATGCTCCCATTTCCACTCGGGAATCTCTAATGGCTGAAGTAATCCCGCGGGTCTCTGATGTTCGGCTTTGACCTGCTGACAAGTTAGACACTTCGAAACATACTCCGCTATTTCCCTTTTCATATTAATCCACCAAAATTGTTGCTTCAAATCCTGATACATCTTCGTACTACCCGGATGAATAGTATACCTCGATTTGTGACCCTCATCTAAAACTTGTCTCATTATCACACCAACATCGGGTACACACAAGCGATCACGGAAAGTCAAAACTCCAATCGAACTCAAAGAAAAATCCTCGAAGTTCTTTTCCTTCAATTTACCCATTATCTTCACCAACTCGGGATCTTCTTTCTGAGCTTCCTTTATCCTCTGAATTAGGGTCGGAGATACCCTAATATTTGCAAAAATTGCCCCATGTCTCGATTCACGAGGATACCAATCTCGAACATCCTCAAGCATTTTCCACTCACGGACCATCATCGAAGCCACATATGACTTCCTACTAATCGCATCGGCGACCACATTCGCCTTTCCCGGGTGATAAGAAATCGTACAATCATAATCCTTCAACAATTCCATCCATCGGCGTTGCCTATTATTCAACTCTTTCTGGGAGAAAAGGTATTTCAAACTCTTGTGATCGGTAAAAATCTCAAACTTTGCTCCATAAAGGTAGTGCTTCCATTTGTGCAACGCAAAGACTATCGCCGCCAATTCCATATCATGAGTCGGGTAATTCTGTTCACTCGGGGTCAACTTCCTCGAAGCATAGGCAATCACCTTCCTGTTCTGCATCAAAACACAACCCAAACCCTCTTTCGAAGCATCACTGTAAATTACTAAATCGTCATTCCCATTAGGCAAAGTCAAGATCGGTGCGGTAGTCAACCTCTTCTTCAATTCCTCAAAACTGTTTTGACATTTTTCACTCCACACAAACGGTACATCCTTTCGGGTCAATTGAGTCATTGGAGTAGCAATCCTCGAAAACCCCTCTATAAATCTCCGGTAATAACCGGCTAAACCCAGAAAACTTCTGATCTCGGTCACTGACTCGGGTCTCTTCCAATCCACTATAGCCTCTATCTTTGAAGGATCCACCGAAATCCCATCTTTCGAAATAACATGACCCAGAAACGAAACCTTCTCGAGCCAAAATTCGCATTTACTAAACTTCGCAAACAATTTCTCCCTCGCAAGAACGAATAAAACTGTCCTCAAGTGATGCTCGTGCTCCTCTCGGGATTTAGAGTAGACGAGTATATCATCAATAAAGACCACCACGAACGAATCAAGATAAGGATGGAAAACCCAGTTCATCAAATCCATAAACACGGCCGGCGCGTTAGTCAACCCAAACGGCATAACCAGGAACTCGTAATGACCATACCGAGTGCGAAAAGCAGTCTTCGGAACATCTTCTGATCGAATCTTCAATTGATGGTACCCACTCCTCAAATCAAGTTTAGAAAACACCACGGACCCTTGAAGCTGATCAAATAAATCATCGATATGCGGTAGAGGATACTTATTCTTCACCGTAACCTGATTCAACTTCCGGTAATCGATACACAATCTCAAAGAACCATCTTTCTTCCGCACAAATAAAACCGGTGCTCCCCACGGGGAAACACTAGGGTGGATAAACCCTCGATCAAGCAACTCTTGCAATAGGACCTTTAGTTCCTTCAACTCTGCGGGAGCCAACCTATACGGTGCCTTTGAAATCGGAGCTGTACCCGGCAAAAGATCTATACAAAACTCTATCTCACGATCGGGAGGCATATTATACTCAGAAGAGAAAACATCGGGAAATTCCCTAACTACCCGAACACTCTCCAAACTAGGGGATTCTTTCCTAGTATCAAGCACACTAGCCAAGTACCCCTCACAACCACGGTGCAACAATTTTCTCGCTTTAACATAGGAAATCACACGAATATTTTTACCCAAAAGCATAGCCTCAAAAACAAATTTAGGCATATCAGGGATAGAAAAAGTAACAACTTTCCTACGGCAATCAACAGAAGCATGAAACTTGCTCAACCAATCCATACCCAAAGTGACATCAAAGTCCTGAATAGGAAGGACTACCAAGCCCGCACATAAGACACGACCACATATAACCACATCACAAGCACGAAAGACTCTATTAGTCACCAAACACTCTCCCATAGGAGTAGACACCTCTAACACATAAGGCAATGACTCAGATGCAGCATTTAGCAGAGAAGCAAATTGCACAGAAATGTAAGAATGAGATGATCCTGGATCTACTAACGCTCGTGCGCTCACACTAGATATTGAAATAATACCTCCAATAACTGTGGGATCATCTGTGGCTTGTTGTTGATTCATTGCAAACACTTTCCCTTGGACCTTAGGCTTTCCCATAGCATCCCTTTTCTGACCCTGTAGAGCACCAGCTCCTACCCCAGACGGTTGACCTCTATTCCTCGGACAATCCCTCACATAATGCCCCATTTGGCCACAATTGGTGCACCTTCCCTGTTTCTTCCAACACCGGTCCTCAGAATGGCCTTCCTTTTGGCAATAGGAACAAAGCCTCCTATTTTGGTTCCCTTGGTTCCCAGAAGTGGTACCCGGGTTCCTTGGGATTGGTTTCCCTCGGGACTGAGATTGTCCCCCAAAGTTACCTCGGTTATCAGAACGGGTTTGTGGCTTGCCTTGCCCTCCTTGTTTGCTCGGATTAGTCACCTCTACCTTCTTCTTATGCTCCTCTATATCTTGCTCGATCAAATAGGCTCGGTCCACCGCATCCTGGAATGTCGCAATCCTCTGGGCTATAAGCTGAGTACGGATAGAAGTCTTCAAACCCCGGATGAATCTCATAGCTTTCTGCTCCTCGGTCCGCACAAGATAGTCATAATACCGGGCTAATTCTGTGAACTTAGCCGAGTATTGAGCTATAGACAACAAACCTTTCTCTAAGTTGAGTAGCTCGATCTCCTTTCGGTTCTGGTCCACTACCGGAACGAAATGCTCTTTGAACTTCCGCACGAACAAATCCCATGCATACACGGTGTGAGTGTCATCCCAACTAGCCTTAACTTCTTTCCACCAATGCTCGGCGGCACCCACAAGCTTATAAGCCGCGAACTGGACCCTATCCTCGTCCGTGCACCCAAACACATTATAAATTTTCTCTATAGACTCAATCCATAGTTCGGCCTTCTTCACATCGGGCTCACCGTCAAACTCTCTTGGTTTTAATTTCAGAAACTGCTCCAACCCGTAACGTGGAGGTGGCACATGCTCCTCTCTTGGACCTTGATCATGAATAGCCTTCATGGCGGCCTCAAACATTCCTTGGAACATGGCACGGTTCTCTTCCCGTAGATCATTCTGATTCTGAGCCCCACTAGAGCCTTCGCATGCTCTCCTTCTAGCCATTTCAAACAATTACCTGCATAAGACATCAACCGTTACTCAATCTGAACACAACTACCCTCCTAGGTCATACTAGTCCACCTAGACTTATACTTAGAGCTAAACCATAGCTCTGATACCAACTATCACGACCCCGAACCCCGCGGGCCCGAGATCGCGAGCTGGACGTCGACTTAAACAACAAACTCTAAAATAATGGAGATAAAAATTTCCTTTTATACCCAAAAGATGATAACACAAGGTTTTGTAAATCAACTTGAACAACAAAGTAAAACTAGTATAAACTCCATAAGCTTATACACCAAATTTACAAAATATACAAAACCTAATGACGTCAATGTTTGGTACAAATATCCCCAAAAGAGTTACACATTTATATAATGTAAACCCACCAATAACAACTTGCCCAAACAGCTCAAACCCACTCGACGTCCTATCTCGTGATCAGCGAGTCTAATCCTTTCCAACTGGGGGGGGGGTTAAGGAAAAACAAAGACAAAAGAAAAGGGGGTGAGATAAATCTCAATAAGATACTAATGCAACTACATGGCATGCTATGATGCAATAATCAATAATAATCACATAACACATAGCAATTATCATGTATCAGATAGCAGCGGAAATAAACACATAACAAAGGATATATCCATGGTTTTCCCAAACTGATAAACCAAATAAAGGTCGCTGCGCAGCTTCAATAATCAACCATCAACATCTTCATAATAGCATGAAAGCTGAAGAGAAATCCCCGGTACCGGAACCAATAACAAAGTGATATGCCACAAAGGGCGGGAGCCATGCCACAAAGTCATGCTCCAAACGTCTCAACCAAGGCCAATCTGGAAGAGGGAAATAAGGACAAAACAATGGTCGACACCATAATGGACATCGCCTAAAACCTAGACCAAGTCTTACTCGAAATTCAATTCGGTTGGAACAAACACGAACACATCATAAGATGCCCAAACAATACTTGATCAAATTACATAACTCTATTGTTCACAAAGGAACCAATTTTAATTACTAAAGTGTTCCACAGTGTTATCTTAAGTTAATTAGAAGAAGGAAACCTAAACTAGGTAAGCCATTAGTCTTAAACCAAGCAAAAAGGTCAAAATCCCAAGCAGGCGGGCAGGCGGGCGGGCGGGCGGGCGCTCGGGCAGGGGCAGGCGCGCGCTTGTTTCAACAGAAGGTTTGATCGCTGGAAAAAGGGGTGCAGGCGGGCGCCTGGGCAAGGGCAGGCGGGCGCCTGGTCTACGCATTGGCCAAGAACAGAGCTGGGTAATGCCATTTTCGACCAAAACCACAATCCATCATTCAAGTATCAAAATCAAAGCTTCCCAATACATTTCTAAAGCTCCTAAACAACACCCAACCTAAAGGGAACCTAAATAACACCCTTTAATCACCCAAACCGACACCAAATCCCCACATTCAAGATTTCACCATTTTTACCCAAAAACTCAAATAAATTCAAAATAAATTCTATACTCAACCAAACTTCAAATATAACACATCAAGCATTATATAAACATGATATGAACATTTTAGCATAAAAAAGGGGGGAAAGTAACTTACTTGAATTTTCTCAAAGGTGTCGGAACTCGAAATTTCTTGGCTTCCTACGATCCTATCGACGATCTAAACAAGATTCATGTTTTAAGAAATGAGAAATAATGAGAGGAAGAGAAAGAAAATGAAGAGAGAAGTGAGAGGAAGAAACTTACCCAATGGATAGAGAGAGAGGGAGAGATTGCTGGGAGAGAGGGAAAAGTGAGGTGAGGGTGAAAGAGAGGGAGGTGAGGGGAAAAGAAGGGGTAAGTAGAATGATTAGAGAATTTACACATAGACCCCCTCCCCTACACACTAACACAATACTTACACTCCCTACTAACCATTAAGACTCAACAATACTACACTAACCCAAATAAAATGCTAGGCATAAATTATTATAACACATACAAAGCACACATAATTCATTAATTAAATAATAATTTAAATGAATAAATGAGCAAATAAATAAATGATAATTATTTATTACTAATAAAATAGAGCCTAGTTTTCGGGTCGTGACAGAAAGCCTGTCCTCTAGCTTGCAGAACGATGTCCACAAGCTCCATGTCCGCCATGCCACACTTGTTCATGAAAAGCAAATTTCGGAACAAACATAATGCCAAGAGGTAACATTGGGAATCCACACCGTGACCATGAGTCACCCGACCCTTAAGTCTCCTAGGCAAAGCGTGGAGATCAACATAGCGGTTGTGCATATAACTCTGCGCCTCAGGAAGGCCTATGCTCAATAAGTCCCTAAGAGACTCCGTCGGTACCTTGTCACACTTAGGAGCCGCCATCACTCCGGTCAATGCCATATCTAAGATAGCCTACATCTCTTCTACAGTAGGGACCATCTCATTGAGTGAAAAGTTGAAAAGATGAGTAGAAGGATCCCAGAAACGTGCAACTCCCAACAAAAGATCCCAATCCGGTATTAGATTCTTCAAGGTGAAAAGAATCTTAAACCCGAACATCTCTACGAATCTCTCTTGACGAGGCTTATTGAACGAACGAAAGAACGTTGTAAAGTCACCCTTGTAGCGTTCCACCAATTTCGAGTCTAGAGAAAATTCATCAACAATTATTGATGAAGGGACGGACTTGATTGGGGCCATTGGGAGCAAAAGGTTTAGAATTTTACTCCAAAAGGAAGTTCCCAGAACTGATCTGAAGCTGCATTGGCGTTCTAGGATGGACTAGAGGTCATTATATACAAGTTTGAATACCAAATCCTTGAGGAAAAAGGAGAAACAGTCGCAGATTCATAGGATGGCTCGTACGAGACATCAATGTCTCGTACAAGGCATCTCCTTAGGATAGACACCAATGATTCTGCTCAAATCTCAGGTTGCCTAATGAATCAAAACATGCCTCAAACACCTCAGAAATTCACGCCAGACAGTTCATACATCACCAACAAATAGCCCAACGCGAATCCATCTCAAAAATATCCCTTGGTTGACCAACCGGGCACAGGCTATTTCGTTTACACAGTCAGAAATAAAAAGCTAAAATTAACAAAAGATAGGGGGTTACAAAAGAGCAATCCAAACTAGTTATAGAAGCTGTTGCCTTGGCAAGGCAGTCAGCAGTGCCATTAGCATCCCTATACACAAAAGATAGCCAGTCAGTCTGGGGAATTTCAGAAACAGCAACTGACAGTCACTGATTAGACCTTGTACCCACTTTATTTTCTAGACTGTTTATCCCCCATACTATCCCCCATACTATCCCTATACAGACACTTTATTTTTTTTTGCATATAATTCTAAGGATTATTACTCTATCCGTCCTAAAATATTGTACCTACTTTTAGTAATAATGATCCGAGGCATGGGCACCTCTGATAATAGTAAGATCTCTCATCCTCCAGCCCGAGGAATAGTAAGTATGCTCAAAGTAAAAAAAAAAAACCGAACCAAGGGAATATTGGTGGAGGTAAATAGTTTGACTAGTTGTTATTTTTTGCTATGTAAATCATTCTTTACTTTGTAACAAGGCGTGCTTCATTTGCATTTTTTTAGTATATATTATTTTCAGTTAAATTGGAATGAGATAGGCCAACCGATTGGTAAGGAGTCAATGACTCTTGCACATTATGTTGGGGCTTTAGCTAGGAGGACGTTCCCTATCACTATTACTGATTTTCGCAAGAAGGAGTTGGCTTCGTCTAAGGAAGCATTTTGGGATGAGATTGTGGTTTAATATGATTATTTAAATTATTAAATTTATTTTATACTTGTCAATCAAAATTATCTATCTTTCATATGTTTAAATCTATGCTGCAGGCGACTTTCACAGGGTTGGATGAAAGTCATAAGAAGGCTATCATGTCCCGTGTCGGTTGCTATCACAGGATGTTTAGGACAAGGTTGAGACATCTTGTTAGAGATGCTAATGGTAACTACTCAGCACAACCACCAAATTTGTATCGAGAATTGAGTACGGTGACTCCATATTGGAATGAGTTTGTGGAACAAGCATTAAAGGAAGAATTCATGGTATCATTAATGTTATATCGCCTGTGAAACTTAAAGTTTGTTTGTTTTATTATGAAAAAGGACAAGTTTAGTACAATTGTAGGAGAAAAGCAAGAAAAATAAAAAGAGAGCAGAAGCAATGGAGGCGAGATATAAGAGTGCTTGTGTTGGTTATGCCCGTCTTAGGGAGAAGATTGTAAGTGCATAACATGTGAACTTGATTTTTTTTAAATGCATACCTAACTATTCGAGGTTATGAAGGTCAATGCAGACTGCAGAGAGAATTCAGAAGGGAGAAGAGAATCCAGTTGTGGTAAGTTATTTCACAATTATGGCACATTGGTAAGAAAAATATGAAGTAAACTACAATAAGAAACTATGAATTGCAGCTTTTACCACTTTGTAAAAGAAATAATTCATGCATATCATCAATTATTTTCTCTATAATTTTATTAATTCATCTGTTTCTCTTTCACTTTTTTCTATCCTTCAACTTCTCAATTCTTTGGTCATACGTTTTGCTCAGGTTCATATATCTAAGACTCTAGGTGAAGATGAGGTTACAAATATTGGCACTGATGATTTGCTTGCTCGAACCATACCCTTGGAGTACATTGGACGCGTACGGGGTTATGGTTGGGGCGTTACCAAAAGGTCATTAGAGTCAGCACCCCAGGCCTCTGAATTGGATCAGTTGAAAAAGAAATTTTCTTCTTTAGAAAAAGAGGTGGAAAAGATGAAAGGCAAGGTCTTTCGTGAGCCGTCATCGAGAGGATCGAGCCAAATGGATAATTTTGATATGGATGATTGTGCCGATCCAGATGATCTTGATGATTTTCATGGACATGGTGATCCAGATGTTGACCTTCCAAAGGTCTCGGCTTTTGGACCATCTTTTTTATTTTCTTCGAAATTGATATTCGTTTTCTGTTTTCACTAAATGTTTTCTGATTTGATAATTTGTGGCAGGGTCCGGTCGAGTATTATTTATACCAGGGGACACCTCGTATATATGTTTGGAAAGGGATGTTGCATAATGGTCTTAATGAAACCTGTCATGGTGTTCGCCTCGAAGCTGGTTTTGCGAGAGTTCAATTTGAGGTGGCGGTCGAAGAGGAAAAAGATACAGCGCTACCGGTTCCGTGTGATGAAGCAAGAACTGTTGGAGGAGCTCCCGGGTATTTTCTTCCCTGGCCAAAAACGTTGGCGTCTTTGGAGAAACCGATAACATTTCATCTACTACATTGTGCATTTATTTTCCTCGTCACTGCTGCTACCATCTGCAATACCATACATGTATTTTTTAAATTCTTCCTCCGCCTGTTCCTCATTTTTTGAAGCGTTTGGCGCACCAAACTGCTTCGTCAGGGATTCTAGACCCATTAATCAACATTTAAGTATATCAGTGTTGATTATTAGACATATTTTGTGCATAAATAGACATTCAACAGATACAATCCCCAAACCATTCTTAACCATGGAGCTGACATCCTTTGAAGTTGTGATTGATGCAGCCATTTAATTATTCCAGTTTTGCATAAATGGACATTCAACGCTTAATAAGCATTCTTATAATGATTGTAGATCTTGAAGCCAATGAATACTGTCAAGGGGAAAACAAATCTTCACAAGGAAATTGATCAATCTGGAACGGCAAAGAAAAAGGAGAGAACGTTAGAGTCCACAGGTGGAGCACCACAGAGACCACTAGGTTATCCCCTTCCTGGTGATTCTAGTCACGGTGATGTCATCTTGGTCCTTCTACGTGCTGTCATTCACACGGATGTTGTCAACGACATTGAAGTTCCCATTAAATCATATTTTGATGGACAGTCTTGGATTGAGCACATTGGACGGGAGAACATTATGGAGATTCTGGATGACCAGTGGCTAAGTTCCTCTTCTATTGTCTTATACATATGGTAAAATTGCTACTACTACTACTTAAATATTTTGATTTTCACATTTGACAATATATTTGCTTTAGCTATTATAAACTCATGTATTTTCTCTTAATAAAAGGTATTTGGGTGATGTTTATCTTTCCAAAATTCCTGAGTTAGCTGCCAAGTTTTCTTTTGCTTCGCCCCATACGGTTCCTCCTATAGTAGATATTTCTGCTGCATCCAATTATTTGGCTGATTGTCTGCTGCATTATGTTGGAGTAGACCACCTTGTTTTAATGCCTCATAATGTGGGGTAAGTGAACTAAATATAATATTATGCATTTTATGCTTAGTAAATGTAAAAGTTATTTGAACTTAGAAATCAATAAAGCTTGGGTGATGTTTATCTTTCAACCTTGTTTTAACTAAATATACAGGAAACATTGGGTATTGGTTGCCATCAATACCAAGACAGAGAGCATCTACTATATGGATCCAGCTAAAGATGGAAGAATTTAAAAAAAAATCAGAACTTGAAACAGCTTGTTGAACAGTAACATGTTCTCTTTTAAACTTTCTTTTAATGAAAACTATAATTATACATTTATATATATTTTTGACATGTTTATTTCATATTTTAATAGTGGCATGAGAGCTTTTCGGACCCGTCGTCCAGGGACTACCAAGAAGGCCCTCTTCAACAGTTTCAAATGGAATAGCATTCAGGTAATTTACTTTACAAACTTGTCGATATAGTATAAATTAATTCATATTTTAGAAATTTTTAATACAAAAATCAATTGTTATTAATAGTGCCCGAAGCAACCTGATGGGATTCATTGTGGCCACTATGTTGGATGCTTCATTGAGAGTATATTATTCAGTGGTGAAACAAGTATCCCTGTTTCTGTAAGTAAATCGCAGTTTCATCTCTCAATTCAAATAACCGTGATTTAAATTAAAAAGTTGTTTTGCGGGTGTTGAGTGATATGCCGTTGTTTCATAAAACTACTAATTATCTGGTTTCGCGGTACATCGAGCGTACGCTCGTCGAATTGTGGTTGTTGTGTTGCGTGTGGTACTCCGAGCGTGTACTCGTCGAGTTGTTGTCGTTGTGGTTATTGTGGTTCTGAAATTGTAAATTTAACAGGTTTGTAAAATTGGGATATTCAATTTTTCTAGGGAAACTCTGTCGAAATTTTTGTAAATAAATCAGTATCGATTTTTTTTTGTTTAATGTTAATTATATATTTAATTGAAAAATATATAAGAAAGAAATCTATTCAAATCTAATCTAACCTCAAAGAAGTATGAGTTGCCAGTAAAGTGTATGCGTGTTCATTTAACTGTACTTGTAGAGTTCCTGTAACCAAGTTATTCAACTTCTATATGCATATAAGCCATCCTCTTAAGTGCAACCCCAAGTAGACCCAGCTTTATACTACTAATGACTCTTTTTGCCACACGGTTCTTTTAACAATATCCTATGTCATTAGTTTTGGCTTTCAAAACATCCCAGTAGAGGCCATATCTAATATTTGGTTAAGTATTATCCATTGCTTACAGGAGTCACATTCAATCATGATTTTTACAATACTTATCCATCTCTATGGGATTTTGGCAAAGGTCAGTTTGTTGAAGTGCTCAGTGCATTAGACTTCATATTACGAGTAATTCTTAAAGAGGCATGTTATCGTTTCTAGGACTCATTTGCTACTTTAAAACTGAGTTGCACTCTGGCTATTCTTTGTGCCACTGTGAGTGAAAGTGAAGTTGCATTCTCGATTTACGGTAGAAAGTTAATGCTTTTTGCAGCAACTTAAATACTTCCTCCATCCCAAATTAATTGTTATAATTGAATGCACGGAGATTAAGTAACCATTAGTGTGGGACGGAGAAAGTAACTTTATGAATGTCGTAGGATCCTTAATGATGCTTATACTAACTCTCTCTCTCTCTCTCTCTCTCTCTTTTTCTTGCAAATCTCATGTGGCCACAATTTTTGGTTCAAGTGAAACTAATTTATTTCCTTGCTAGCGTGATAAACTTATTTGTAATTCGTGATTTTTGGTATTAAGAATATCATGTTATATTGTTAGTTAATGTAATATTATGACTGTGTTGTTTAACAAATCTCTTGTAATTTTTTTGGTACAGTTTGTCCATGCAAACCGAATCAAGTGTTATCCTCCTAGCAAAATACATATTTTTCAAGATAATTGGGCAGGATACTTATATAACCGATTTATTAAGGAGAAGATGGCAAGGAAGTAGTAGAAAATAGGTATTACAAAGAATTTCACTTGTGACTATTGTTGATTGTAAGATTAACTATATTATTGATGATCGAGAACAAAGATCTTTAATCTTTGTTAATTTATAACTTTTGTGGATGATTAATTGTAATAACTATTGTTGGTGTATATATGTAATGAAAGGTTGATTGTTATTGTTGAATGAAATGTTTGTTAGTTCATATTAATTTTTATTTATTTCATTTTTTTATATAATTTAATTTAAAATCAACGCACCAGGTAAAAAAAGTGAAATATAGCCTTACATAGCGCTTTTTATGCGCTATTGAAGTAGTGGACATAAAAAGTGATCTTTCTTGGATAGCGTTTCCCATGCGCTGTTGTAGACTCCTTTTTTTTTTAAAGTGGGAGCTTCAAAAGCGCATATTAAGCGATGTGCAAGTGAATCTCTGAAAAAAAAAATTAAAGAGGGAGCTTCAAAAGCGCATAATAAGCGCTGTGCAAGTGAATATCTGGAAAAAAAATATTACAGAGGGGGCTTCCAAAGTGCATAATAAGCGCTATGCAAGTGAATTTCTTAAATTAAATAAATATGATTGATAGCGCTTCTAGATGCGCTATTGTACTATGCGATATGTTAGTTCCGTCACTTAGATAGCGCATAAAAAGCGCTATGTTAACTTCTATAGTGGACGCTTACATAGCGCTTTTATGCGCTATCTAAGCTAAAAACAAAAGCGCTATCAAAGTCCAGTTCTGTACTAGTGAACCCAAAAGAAAAAGGAAAATTGTCTTCGCCTACGCCGAAGCAATAAATACATAGACCGAATAAAAGAGGGTAGAAGGAGATCCTATCTACTCCAACATCAAAAAGAAGGACACGTCGCCAGTGCCATGTGCTCACTCGTCAGTCCGAGGTCTCTTCCCGCAAGAAGCCGACTCTGCTGTCTGGCGAGCCAATCGGCCTAAGAGTCCCACGGTCTCTCTCTTCACCTTCTTGGCATAGGCCATGAACTGGGCAAGCCGTCCTGCAACCTCTCTATACTCGGCAATAGGCACCTGTTGAGAAGAAACAAAGAACAATATTAAAATTCTCAATCAAATGATAAGTGAGAATATGGAATGGCAAAATGACAGAGGAAAGGTCATAAATCGTACCATGGTCGCATCAGCGGGAGGTACGAGTCCCTCAGGCATATCGTAATCGGCGGGAAGGTCCTCGAAGTTCTCTATCCCCCTCAGCTAGGGGTGTAAATGGTTCTATTTAGCTCGGTTTGAGCGATTTTAGAGACCGAACCGCTAGTCATCGGTTTGAGAAAATCTCAAACCGAGCTGAACCGCCAAAAACTCCAAACCGAACTGAACCAAACCACAATGGTTCGGTTCGGTTCAGCTCAAACCGTGGTTTGATATATCATTTCAGACCACGGTCTAAACTGCGGTTCAAACCGCGGCCCAACCACGGCCCAAACCGCAGCCCCAACCATGGCCCAAACTGCAGCCCATGTTCATTGATATTAAACTGTACATAAACACAATTAAAACTAATAGAAGTTGAACCGAACCCCACGGTTTGGTTCAACTAATAGAAGTTGATATTAAACTGTACTTAAACACAATTAAAACTAATAGAAGTTGAACTGAACCACACGGTTATGTAAAATATCGACGGTCCAACAGTTACCTGGTTCGTTTTAGTGGTTCGGTTCCTCGGTTCGGTTTGAACAGTTCGGTTTAGCTCGGTTTGGTTCAACTTCAGTGGTGAGACCGTGAGCTGAACCGAACCACACGGTTTATTTATTTTCAAGACCGTAGCTGAACCACTGGTGTGTAAAAACCGAACCAAACCATACGGTTTAGTTCGGTTCGGTCTCGAACTGCGGTTCAAACCGAACCACTGACACCCCTACCCTCAGCCAAGCTGTAAGTAAAAGAAGCTGGTCTGAGCTGCAGACGGAAAGGGACGTGAGCAACCACCTGAGCATGGGCCTGGTCACCCTCCAGAATCAACTGAGGTATGAGACAAGTAAGAAAGTCCTGATAGTCAGCCTCGAGATGCATGTGGTCAAAGGCGACCTGACCTATAATGATATTCTCTCTCTCCTCATCCTCGATAGCATAAGAGTTGAACATGTAAGCCAGTGGGTCCAGAGGGATGATGAGATCTAGCCTACCACCATTATGTTGACGAGAGACTCGCTCTCCCAAGTAGAAACGTCCCCCACCGAGGCCGATCATCAACAACCTCAGGCCCGCATGCCCGTAAGTCTGATGAATCTCCAAGCTCCTCCAAGTGAAGAGATTCATGTCAACACCAGGAACGATGGTCTGCTCATCAAGATACCGCCTCATCTGCTCTGTAGGAAAATCTGCCCCCTCAGCATGCTCGTCATGGGTATCCCTGTTATCCCTACGCCACCTCAATGTGTCCGGAAACATGACATCATTGTACCGGAGGTCAAAGTTGAAGAGTCTCAACATTGCGTAACCCCAAGCCTGCAAATAGGAGAAGCATAGAAAATGTCAACATATAAGGGCTAAAATGAGTATGCTACTGAGACTGAAAGTAAACTGGGGCTAAAATATATATACAAAAAAAAAGGAAGGCTGCAGAGAATGAGCATTATACCTCCCAAGCATGGCTGTAGCCACCTAAGCCAGCGTTCGCCCGATCCCGCGAACCCTCATCCATGGCCACATAGCAGTGGGCCAAGCCAGCTAAACCCCAACTGGCATCCGTGACATGCTGCATGTCCCTCAGGCAGCTCAAAAGAGTAAACAAGGTAGTCGATGCATAATTGGCAAAAAGCGTCTCAAAGAAGGCCCACCACAGGAAGCCACGGACGGCTACGATACGGGTGTTAACAGATCCCATCTAACCAGCATTAATAGTAACATAAGCATCCACTTTATCCCTCAAAGCCTTGAGAGGGACACCCCTGCCCGAGGTGCGCACAGAGAAGCTCAGAAGGTGCCTCATATCATCACTACTAGGAAGGAAATCGGTATCCACCTCGATCGGCTCGCCGGCAATAGAGAGCCCGGTAATAACATGAAAATCAATGGGAGTCATGGTAACCTCGCCCCACCGTATATGCATGGTATGGGTGCTATCCCACCAGTGCTCCCTAATAACCTGGAGCACATGGGTGTTCCTCCTCTCACCCACCAAGCCGTCAAAGAAAGGCCTGAGCCCCATATTCTCGATCTCATCTTTCAACTCAACATTTAGAGTTTCCCACCTCTCGGAAACCACCCGCACACTGCCCCTGCAGTTGTTAACAGCCCTAATGACTGCAAGCAACAAAGACAAAAGAGACGAATATCAGAAAAGCGGTAAAATCCTCATTTAAAGCATTTTACCCGAAAAATCATAGAATTGTCGAGAACAAAAGTTAAAATCATGTACTACTATTCTACAATGATTATCGACATCGACGAGGATGAAATTCCAGCAAAAAGCCATCCATGCATGACAAACCCTAGCAGCGATAATTCAAGGCGAAAAATTGACAAAAGGTCGACAAAATTGACTGCGAAAGCATAAGGTTGAGACATGAAACAACGAAATTGGCATGAAAACTCAGTCAAAGGAAGAGATCCTTACCCTCCTAGTCCGAACGGCATGAGAAACGTGATCCTCAGGGAACGGGCACAACTCATCCGTTTCCCACCTCTTCCTCTTCATATGCCTACCAAAGAGGTGTTCTTTATGGGATCGATTAGCACCGGCCATTAGAAAGGGTTGGGGATCGCTAGAACTTAGTGAAAATGGATATTTTTGGAGGAAAAAATTGCCTAGGGTTGAGAACTCTCGAAAACAAAATAAGAAAAGTGATTTTGAATTCACTTTCAGCGCCTGATATGCGCCTGTTCTGCGCAGAATCGAGGAACCCTTAGAAAACCCTGTTTTCTTCGGAAATTCCAGAAAATCCCTGCTTTTAACAGAAATATCAAAAAAGCCCTGCTTTTAACAGAAATGTCACAAAAGCCCTGCTTTTGACTAAGAGGTCAAATCTGAACCCGATTCAAGATAGAACATTGAGTCGTCAGCAAATGAATATTTTCAAAATTGGAACAAATGAATTTGTTTCGCAGTACGAATCTATTCTCACCACACATCCAAGATCATGGGTGAGCAACAAAATCTGCATCAGCAAACTTTAAATCCGATGACTGTCCTCAAGACGTATGTTAGTGGCACAGGATTTACAAAACCGGGAATCCCACAACTGTTACCGAGACATAAGTTAGTAACACAGGATCCCCACCATTTAAGAATCCCATAATTGTCATCAAGACGTAAGTTAATGGCATAGGATTCACTTTTTCGACGGAAAGGCAGTCTCATCGGAAGGAGAAGCAAGGTCTGAGTAAATAGTGTCTCCACATCCAGTAATCCCACAATTGTTATCGAGGCGTACGCTAATAACATAGGATTTACACCCCCAGAGTCCTATATTTGTCATCAAGACGTAAGTTAATGGCATAGGATTCACTTTTTCAACAGGAGAGAAAGCTCGTTGGAAGGAGAAGCAAGGTCCGAGTTATTGGCGTCTCCAAAACCAGAATCCCATAATTGTTATCAAGACGTAAGTTAATAACATAGGATTCGCAACATTTTCAACGGAAAGGCAGTCTCGTTGAAAGGAGAAGAAAGGTCCGAGTAATTGGTGTCTCCAAATCGAAGACGGTTCATCATCAACAACAGGGCATGTTCAGAATTGGGTCAAAGAGATTGATTCCTCAGTATGGATTGCAACTGGAAACGGTTCGTCATCAACAAAGGGTATATTCAGAATTGGGTCAAGGACATTGATTCCTCATTATGGGTTACTCTCTAAACTCTAAACTTTACTTACTGCAGTATTGTTTTCAAAAAACGATTTTCAAAATACCTCAAGCCTTCGTTTTTGGGTGTTTTGGAGTCGAACTACGTTTGGTCTGATTTCCTTTCGAGGAATACGTAGGCAGCTTTCTAGCACGACCATACCCAAAGTTCTAAATGGTGTCTTTTCTATCGACGACGTTACTTCATTCATAAGTATCATCATCGAGGGGCTCTGTAGACACCCTATTTTGAATGTTCATTCATAATCACACTACTTCTGTGTCTCGCCTTTGATTTGGGTCGAAACTCGTCAAGTTGGACATGTTTCATTAAGTTTCTAACTGACTCCGTTAGTCAGGGACTAAAGCGAACATCAAAACTACTGCAGAAGGGCATAAATGTGATTCCAGCACAAAGATGCCTCGTACGAGACATTGATGTATCGTACGAGATATCCCCCTTTGACAGTCGAGCTTCAGCAGTTTCCTTGTTGATCACAACCTCATTTCTTGGCAAAAACTCCTTAATTCGGGAAAGTTGGAAAGGACGATCAGAGAGTCCAAATAAACCTCCTTGGAAATCAAGTGTCGCGCCCCAGACCCGTGGTCCTACTTGGCCCCACGCTCGGGACACGATTGGAAGACGTTATAAAACACTTTTAGAAAATTTTTCGAAATACACTTTCATAAAGTTTAACAAAATCCACACTTGAAGTTCAAAGACTTCCACTAACTTTCAAACAAACTTTTCAAACAACTTTCACAAACGAAAGTATTTAGCCCGAAGGCTTACAAACTTTTATACAAATGTACATACACCGACATTATCCAAAATATAGGTGTTACAAGATGATAAAGTCAAGGAAACTCTACCCAAAAGGTTATACATCTAACTAATGTAACATTGACAAAACTCATATCCCAAACTCTTACCACCACGACGTCCTCCCGTGCAATTATCCTATTCCATGGACTCGCCTTTATCTAAAACAGTAAACAAATAAGGGGTGAGAATGAATCTCAGTAAGCTACTAAAATGCAACTACGTTACATGCTGATATGATAATCATAAAGAAACTATATCAACAAATAATCATATAGCATATAGCACATAACATGAAAGGCTCCCTATCGCCAACCGTCTCATACATGGATACTGAGCCAAGGTTCTCGAATCAAACATATAACCATCTGAGAAAACCATCTGAGCAGCATAAATAGCTGAAGCCGGGATCCCGAAAACCAAACCATAACCAATAGAACCAAAGTAACCAGAGAGGGAAATATGACACAAAGTCATAACCCAAATGCTCACTCGAGGGAGCTAGTTCATCCCATCCAAGGCCAATCTGGACTAGGGGTTAAAAAATGGGAAACCAATGGTAGAAGCCTTACAATGAACTTGGCTCGTGTGCCATTATAATCCCTACCACTGCCCGAATCCACAACACAAGACCAGCTGGACTTTAACACTAGCATAGTAATGAATACTTGCTTAAACAACAACCAGAGGCAATGATTACAAAGTAGGGAACCAAGCGAAACACATCACAAAGATTAACCAATCCAAACCACATCAAAAGATGTTCAACCAAATTCAATTAACATTTAGTCAAATTCCACAACTCTTATGTTCACAAAGGAACCCATTTCAAACACTAGGGTGTTCCACAACAACCCTCTAGGTACTCTAGGATATCACCTAAGACCTAGACCAAGATTGAACTTTAAATCACTTGGATTGGAACACTTAACATTTCCAGCAACCCTGGGCGGTCGCCCACACCAGCCTGTGCGGCCGCCCAAAACACTCTGCCCCAAGACAAAAAACTTTCCAGATAAGTGTGCGGCCGCACGCCCTATTTGGGCGGCCGCCCAACACACCCGCTTGGCCCAAAACTTGGTAATTTTTCTCCCTTCGTTTCACCATCCCAAAAGTACTACCCATTAACACTTATAACTTTACTAAGGCTACAAAATCAGTCTCAAAACAACTCTAACACCACTTTGAACCCAACCAAACCAACATACCAAATACTCCCTTTGTCCCAAAATTACAAGTATCACAAATTATCCAAATCACAAAAATAACAAGTACAAGTATCAAGTATAACATATATGACCATTTTAACATTTAAAGGGGAATTAACTTACCTATTTTTGGAAAAAGTATCGCAGAAATATGTTTTGCTCGGGTAGAAATGACCTACTCAACGCCCTGATCATTTTTATATAATTAGATTTTAAAACGGAGAAGTAAATAAAAAGATATAAATCAAAATAGGTTGAACTTACCTTTTTCTCCTAACCCTAGGAAAGTACGAGAGAGATTGCTGAGTAAAATGACTATGAAGAGGGAGAGAAAGATAAACATGCTTTAATAAAAAGATCTTTACCCACTTTTCAACTTTGGTCACCCAACTTTCGTTTTGAACAATTAGACCCCTAAAATTATATTTTCAACAAGGACCCTAAAGTTTCAACTTAATCATTTAACTCCTTTAACCAAAATTTCTATTAACACTTTAACTACCACATATGCTCAAATAATAAGGCAAGTCATAAAAATATTTTCTAACACATAAAATGCACATAAAAGTTCCATTTTAAGTTAAGAAAATTAGGGTGGTTTTGGGGTCGTTACAATCACTCCCCCTTAAAGAAAAATTCGTCCCGAATTTTAGGATAACTTACCTCGATTCAATATCCTCTAAAACTTTAGACATACATGAGAAAAGTCATAAACAGATTTGCGTAGCATCGACACATCTGTTGGGTTTCGTAGATACATGCGCAGCGGAATTAAGCATTTAAAATTTAATGAAACCCAAAGCCCATAGATCCATTCATATGATTAAGTCAAATACAACATAATGAATACTAGAATACTAACCCTTGATGCCTTTGATTTTGCAACCTTTGAATTCGATGGAGGCTTGAAACCATGATCACGACGAACATAGTAAGAATCACGAACTTTGAAGATGATAAGTTTCACCCTCTAGCGGTATCCACACGCGAACGAATATCAAGGAGCTTCTTGATCTTGGTTGCTAGACCAAAATTGTGAAACACGTTTTCACAATTAATATGAACCATATGGAATTTTATTTGTGTATTATTTTGTTCTTCAATCTAGGATGTCTTAGAACAAAATAAAACCTCTCTCAAACTCTTTGAGATTTGCACAAAAGCATTGGAATTATTCTGGCCCGAATTTGGCTGTTTATATACAAGTTAGACCTATTCCAAATAGGAAACTTGTGTCTAAACCTGTCCAAAATTCTTTTCCTAATCAAATCAGGAAACCAGTCCCGTCATGGTGTGCGGCCGCCCAATACCACCTGTGCGGCCGCACATCTATCTGGAAGGTTTCTGGTACTATTTGAGCCAAGTTGTGCGGCCGCCTAAGACCTTTTGTGCGGTCGCACACCTTCACCAGATTTCCCAAATTTCCAAATTCCTCCACAAAGTCCTTCGACTTAATATTCCAATATAGTCCTTATTTGAGAGTCGTTCTATTGTGTGTGACCCTCCAGGATTATACTAAGTTGGCAATGGGTTCAAACATGAAACCATAAGATATGATTAGGTTCTAGCAAACCGTCATACCTACCCAAATAGTGTAACTAGATACAAGTTCGCATTCCTTTAGAACATGTCATAATCCCTTTGTCCACGATGTCATTGAACACAAGTCATGGTCAATAAGTCAACTTGTATTGTTCAATACTTTCTCGATTCTGAATATGTTGATAATCCAAATGACATTGATCCAATCAATCCATTTGAGTTTGGCCAAACATTTCACCAACATCATTCCTTCGAGGGGCCCAAGCTTGACATCTCTCCGAAGAAAGACAAATCCAATTAGCTTATTATTCTTCCCTACGTGAATCCGATTATGCCAATCATACCCTTTATAACTACCGTGTTAAGACAGCGTTTGAATATGTCAAACATAATCTTCATCAAGTGGAAGACTATAATAACTTCATTTCTAAGGATTCAAATGACATAACTAATATGAGATTTATATATGACATCGACCATGACATAAATCTCATACTGCGGGTCATGTCCAGTACTTTGTTCCAAACAAGTACCCATAAATCTAACATGATCATCCCATAATCATTTAGCCTTTATACTAGTGCTTAACAAGCTCTAGGGATGGAGATTATTATATGCAAACACGCGCCATAATAATAATCTTATTATCTCTTTATCATTATGTATAAAATGATAACTTATACAATGTTTAACAAACGTGCCTAGGGCACCAACACCAACAATCTCCCACTTGCCCTAGGCCCAATCTCTAGGTATCCAATACCCATGGACCTAACATGACCATCATGTTTAGCTTGTGAAAGTCCCTTGGTTAGCATGTCTGCAACGTTATCATTAGTTGGTACTTTGCATATATTTACGTCTCCCTTATGAACGATTTCTCAAACGATAAGAAAACGCCTAAGTATGTGTTTGGATTTGGGATGTGCTCTTGGTTCCTTTGCTAGATCAATAGCACCACTATTATTAATAATAAGGTCTATTGGATTAGCAATGCTAGGAACCATCTCAAGTTCAACAATGAACTTCTTAATCCAAACTACTTCCTTTACAGCATCCAATGCGGCAATATACTTAGATTTAGTTGTAGAATTAGTGACTGTACTTTGCTTAGAACCATTCCAACTTACAGATCCACTATTCGACATATGCACAAAACCTGATTGCGATCTATTATCATCTTTGTTGGTTTGGAAGCTTGCATCCGAGATCATCTTCCATACCTTCATAGATCATACACGAATCTTTAGTTCTTCTAAAGTACTTTAAGAATCGCTCACATAGCCATCCAGTGAATCTCACCGGTGTCGGATTGATATCTACTCGTCATGCTCCAAGCATTAGATATATCCGGCTTAGTACTTATCATGGCATCATGGATCCAATTGCCGAAGCAAATGGCATCTCATTAATTTTCTCATGCTCATGTTTTGTCTTTAGGACATTGAGTCTTGCTTAGAGAAACTCCATGTAACACTGACAAATATCCTCTTTTAGAATTTTCCTTGCGGAATCTTCTTATGACTTTGTCAATGTATGTACATTGGCTTTAAACCATTTAGCTCCCTTGATCTATCTCTATAGATCTTAATGCCAATGACTTATGCGGCTCCATCCATATTCTTCATTGCGAAACACTTTCTTAACCAAATCTTTACAGATTAAAGTGTAGGAATGTCATTTTCAATGAGCAATATGTCATCCACATATTAGATAAGGAATAGCACCATGCTCCCACTAATCTTCTTGTATATACAAGATTCATCTTCGTTCTTGATCAAGGCAAACTCTATGTCTTATCAAAACGGAGATTCCAACTCCCAAAAGCTTGCTTCAATCCATCCAATGAATCTTCGCAACTTTCATACCTTTTAGAATTTTCTTGACTATCAAAACCTTTAGGTTGTATCCAATACATCCTTAAGTGAGTTCCCTTTGAGGAACGCTTGTTTTGACATCATTTTGTCAAATTTCATATTCCAAATATGAACATGTGACTATGAAAATTCTAATAAGTTTCTTGCTACCCATGTAAATTTTTCTCCAAGAAAAGTCATTCATCTCCTTTGGTTTTTACACCTTAGGTTAGAATGATCAAGTTCCAAACTTGAATATTATACATGAATTGCCTTTTAGATTTTATGACTCCAAGCCATTAATCTAAATGTGGAGTTGATATTGCATCTTTGATAGGTGGTAAATACTTCATTCTAAATGAACTTTACCTCAATACTTTCTATTTCGAAATATCCAATATTTCTTCTAATAGATTGTATTCTATCATGTGTGCAAGTACTTGTATATCTTGAACGAATTTTCACAACCCCTTGTGAAAACTTGTTCAACTTCCATCATAGGCTAAGTACTATTTTCTGGGTCTCGAACCATTCGAGATATGTTTTACTCCTACTGATTCTTTTAGAGATAAATGACTTATCAAGAAAAGCACCATCATAAGAAACAAACCATTTGTTTCTTATGAGTAAAACATTATCCTCAAGTTTCATTAGGATATCTCATGAAAATATATTTGTTAGATTTAAATGTGAGTGTGTCCCAGATAGCTCCTTTCCAAAAGGTCTCTTCATCTTAAATCTTTATGAAAGACAAACCGAGTTTTCTTTCACCATTTAACCTCTTTTGATGGAACTCAAATTAGTGTAGTTATAGCGGTTTGTAATACATAACCCCAAAATTAATAATGGAAGATCAATTTGACTTTATCATCTAATGAACCATATCCAATAAGGTTTTTGTACTTCCACGTAGACACATCATTTAGAATGGTGTTCTTAGTGAAGTTAATTGTGAAACTATTTCACAATTTTGACGATGACCGACAAATTCTTGATTTAATTGTTCATCATCTTGATCGAATCAGATTCTTTGAATAATTTTACCAAGTCCAACCAAAATTCTCTTTTAGCATTGCTACTTAATGCACCATATACATTGACATGTATTAGGTCAGGTAAGATATTAGCCTTTCACTATTCATAGTAAAAGATGTCTTGGTCCAAGTAAATAAGATTTGCATAGACATAGATCATATGATTCCAAATCATATGACTTTAAAACTCCGTCCCATGGAATTTTAGATATGCATTTCTCATTTATTTGATCAAAACAATAATGCATAAAGAATTTTAATTATTTATGTTGTAGCCTTTATTACTTTGTTCTTCAAGATTTAGGATGTAAGATTTATTTATATGATAACACAATGAAGTAAATCATAATAAATAAAGCACCTTTCTTATTCCAAATAAGAAATAAATATCCTTCATTATCTTATAACAAAATAATATTTCCTACTTCATTAGTAAAGCCATTTACAAGTGTTCTTATGAATAATGTTGCAACTCTTGCATCATTACCATTCATAGATCAACCTTTACTATAAGTAGTCTTTCAATTTACTAATTATTCTGGTATCCAATACCCAATAATTAAATTTAGAAAGATTAATTTATAACATAAATATCCCAAGTGGTAGTCCCACTACCATTCATTTTATTGATCGTCCAGAATTTTGACTGCAATTTTAGATGGTCAATCCAATTGCCACTTTACCAAATTGCATCAATTAGATTTATAATTTTAACCATAATTATTTCCTTTAGGTTTGACAACTCTTGTCTTACCTTTCTTTTGGCACTTGGCCCTTTTCCATCATAACCATGAGCATTGGAGAACCTTTCTCCACTTTCTTCATCTCCATAGTTTTAAGCATATCATGCAACTCGGAGAGATTCTTTATTCATTCCATAGCATGTTATAGTTCATCACAAACTGATTATAACTCTTAGGCAATGAATTAAAAATAAGATCCATGGCTAGCTCCAATCCAATTGGACAACCAAGTTTCTCAAGATGCTCTACGTAGCCTTTATCTTAAGCATGTGAGGTTCCATTCTTTGCCCTTTACTCATTTTGCAATAAGTAAATGCAACAATGGTTTTATACCTCTCTTGCTTAGATTGCTCTTTGAAACATGTAAATCAACTCCACACCTATTTAATAGGCTTTCACAAGTTCCAAACTTTGTTGGAGTTTAAGAGCACATAATCGTGAGCATAAGACAACTCACATTCCTAGAATCATACTCTTGATTCTTGTGATTGTCTACTCCGGCATTAGGTTCTTAGGAATAAGTCCATCAAGAATGTACAACCCATCTTCTTGCCTTAGAACCATTCTTAGGCTCAGGAACCAATCCATGAAGTTTGTACCATTCTTTTGAAGCATTATCCTTATCAAGGATTGATCGCAACGAAGTTAGTTGTCATTATCTACAACTCATGCAAAATTTCCAAAATTTTACAAGTACCAATCTCATTAAAGAGATAAATAATGTATTTTCCAAAAATACTCCCACTAAATTATATAACCTTCTTATACATCCAATGTATAATACAATTTATATGGGCTAAGATCCAACTTTAATTTGATTTCAAGTCCGCTAAGGCGGATTACACAAAATCAAATTAATTAGGTAGACAACCCTGTCAATCATATCCCATATGACTCTTAGATCCTTTTCTGAGATTCTTTTAAATTGGGCTAAGATCCAACTTTAATTTAACCTTGAGTCCGCTTTGGCGGACCGCTCAAAATCAAATTAATTAGGTAGACAATTTCTTGTCAATCATATCCAATATGATTCTTAGGGATCCAATTTCAAAAGCATGTTTAATCTCATCTTTGCCTAGGCCCAAAACTGTTTTGATGCCTTGTTAAGTCCAACCATTTTAAACGTATAGTTGATGTGCCTCACTAGGGCGTGCCCACATCATCCATCGTTTTCATACATGGATAAAGTCAATGTACCTCGCTAGGGCGAACCCACATTAAAATTACCCATGCACTAACAAGTGTTTTAATCATGGCATAGCAAGAGGACTTAAAACTTTCTTGAAGGTTCATCACTATATAGCATACAACACATTTATGAGCACACAAGATAAACATGTTACGCATCAAGTTTAGCCACTAAATTAATAATCATTAATTTAAGCATAATATTTATGTGTCATCAGTTTCTCTATAATTATGAGGATGAGACTATTTGAACTTTGGTTATCATCTCCAAATCAAGACAACGAGAAGTGCGGCCGAACTAAGCCATTGGCAACCACAATTCCGCACTAATTCAAGAACAAAGAAAGTAGTCCATGTGGCTGAAACTAAGCAATAGATGGTCTCGATGAACGTAGGCCAATTGCATTCACACTTCCACATGGATCTCCAATCATTGAATCAAGAACTTTTCTTCTCAATTTTAGCAATTATGAACTCTTCATAATTCTAACTTCGTTTTATCTTTGAAACTTTGATTGCAATCAAGTTTGGGAAACACAATCTCGATGAACGTAGATTAGCCATCCAAACCTTGAATCAATCTCAGAATCAAACGACTAAAACAAATAGGAATTCAAACCAACTAAATCCACCCCGCGACCAAAAAGAACCCCAACCCAGATCAGAAGGTCCGGCCGGGTCCTTACTTTGGTCCGGTGGGACCTACCTCAAAATTCCAGCTTCGGACCATCACTGTGCGGCCGCCCAAGAAAGACTGTGCGGTCGCCCAAACATGTGCGGCCGCCCATGTTTTTCTGTGCGGTTGCACAGTAGCTTCAGAATGATTTTTAGAGTTCGAAAACTTGTCTCAAAATTTTTTTCCCCGATTATTAAAACTTTGATCCAATCAAAAAATAATAATCAAACAATTCAGAATCCAACATAATTTTTAGTGCGATTCAATAGTGCGATTAAAGTTGTAAAACAATAAACCACATAGAATCATATAACACATAAACATCATGTAATCTAATATTCATATCATGCTAGGCATACAAACAATTTATATACACACAACATGATCTAAGTATTGAAATAATCAACATGAACGGGGCTCTGATACCACTGTTGGGTTTCGTAGATACATGCACAGCGGAATTAAGCATTTAAAATTTAATGAAACCCAAAGCCCATAGATCCATTCATATGATTAAGTCAAATACAACATAATGAATACTAGAATACTAACCCTTGATGCCTTTGATTTTGCAACCTTTGAATTCGATGGAGGCTTGAAACCATGATCACGAACATAGTAAGAATCACGAACTTTGAAGATGATAAGTTTCATCCTCTAGCGGTATCCACACGCGAACGAATATCAAGGAGCTTCTTGATCTTGGTTGCTAGACCAAAATTGTGAAACATGTTTTCACAATTAATATGAACCATGTGGAATTTTATTTGTGTATTATTTTGTTCTTCAATCTAGGATGTCTTAGAACAAAATAAAACCTCTCTCAAACTCTTTGAGATTTGCACAAAAGCATTGGAATTATTCTTGTCCGAATTTGGCTGTTTATATACAAGTTAGACCTATTCCAAATAGGAAACTTGTGTCTAAACCCGTCCAAAATTCTTTTCCTAATCAAATCAGGAAACCAGTCCCGTCATGGTGTGCGGCCGTCAAAAACGACCTGTGCGGCCGCACATCTATCTGGAAGGTTTCTGGTACTATTTGAGCCAAGTTGTGCGGCCGCCCAAGATCTTTTGTGCGGTCGCACACCTTCCCCAGATTTCCCAAATTTCCAAATTCCTCCAAAGTCCTTCGACTTAATATTCCAATATAGTCTTTATTTAAGATTCGTTCTATTGTCTGTGACCCTCCAGGATTATACTAAGTTGGCAATGGGTTCAAACATGAAACCATAAGATATGATTAGGTTCTAGCAAACCGTCATACCTACCCAAATAGTATAACTAGATACAAGTTCGCATTCCTTTAGAACATGTCATAATCCCTTTGTCCACGATGTCATTGAACACAAGTCATGGTCAATAAGTCAACTTGTTTTGTTCAATACTTTCTCGATTCCGAATATGTTGATAATCTAAATGACATTGATCCAATCAATCCATTTGAGTTTGGCCAAACATTTCACCAACATCATTCCTTCGAGGGGCCCAGGCTTGACATCTCTCTGAAGAAGGACAAATCCAATTAGCTTATTATTCTTCCCTACGTGAATCCGATTATGCCAATCACACCCTTTATAACTACCGTGTTAAGGCAGCGTTTGAATATGTCAAACATAATCTTCATCAAGTGGAAGACTATAATAACTTCATGTCTAAGGATTCAAATGACATAACTAATATGAGATTTATATATGACATCGACCATGACATAAATCTCATACTGCGGGTCATGTCCAGTACTTTGTTCCAAACAAGTACCCATAAATCTAACATGATCATCCCATGATCATTTAGCCTTTATACTAGTGCTTAACAAGCTCTAGGGATGGAGATTATTATAAGCAAACACGCGCCATAATAATAATCTTATTATCTCTTTATCATTATGAATAAAATGATAACTTATACAACGTTTAAAAAACGTGCCTAGGGCACAAACACAAACATGGAACACATTATAAACCTTGTCAAGAGAAGGAAGTAACACAAGATGATAAGCCCAATCTCCAACTCTTCCCAAAATCTCAAAAGAACTGATATATTAAGCAAACTCCACGAGAAGTAAATGTATATCCCACGAATTCTAAGAATCAACTGAACAAGTTCTCAACATATCCTCAAGAATCTGAATGGTTCTTCCTAACTGACCATCTGTTTGAGGATGAAAAGTCGTTCTATATCCCAATTCTGAATTCAAAGCCTTCTGAATTACTTGCTAAAATCAAGATGTAAATAAGGAACCCATATCTAATACCATGCTCGTAAGCATCCCATGAAATCGAACTATCTTCTGAACAAATAAGTAACAACTGGAATTAACATTTATGCCCTCAAAATAGATAAGGTGAGAAAACTTGGTAACCAATCCGCTATCAATCAACATCATTGGTCTCATCTATTCAGTGTAACTCCTTCAATGAAACCTTTCGCAATAGATTCATATCCACTCAGAAATCTCAATACTCTACATTTACTTGGATTCATAATTAAATTGGTCTTGTGTATCTCTTCAAGTACCTATAGTTGAATTCCGTTATGCATGTTGGTTCCACTAAGTATCGACTACATACTTTGCTACAAAAGTTAAAGTTCCATCACTAGCAACGAACAAAGTCATATTGTCTATCATCATTCATTCCACTATTAATTTTCTATAGTTGAAATCATTCAATAGAGTAGAAACTTAAAGCTTCCACAATTGCAAAATCACACCATGTCTCAACTCACAAAGACTCCAAAATGTTAATTCCTCTAACATTCCCCATTTAGTTTTATCAAACATGAACTATAAGTCAATGTATCCTCTAACACATTACCTTTCCCTGATGATATAACATGGTACACTACCTGCATTATCTCATGTGTAACTCTCTTTGAAAAAACCAATACTTCAACTCTCATGGTTGGTAAACACTTCAATATGGCTCTATAAAGGTCATTCACTAATGCCATGGATGTATAATCGCAATAAATCTCAAGTTATGGGTAGGATAATTTTGTTCATAAGGAATCAATCTTCTCAAAGCACACATTGTTACCATACAATTCTGAAGCGATGAACATCTCAATCATTCTTTAAGGCATCACCATGAATAATTAATTTATCAGATCCACTATAATGGTAAAACTCGACATATCCACTAGAAAATAGCAACACTGATCATATCCTCTAGATAACTGTAATACTAGTCAAATCCATTAAGCAATATCAATACTGAAGTTGTCATCAACTCTCGTTTCAACAATTAAAAACTCGTTTCACTCTTACCAATCCATCGAGAAAGTGTATCTTCATGTGTCATATAGTTAACGGTTTAGCTACCTTAGAAATCCATCAATGAATCTCTAACCATATGCCAATCTCAACAAGTTACATACCTCTGCTACTGTAGTAGGATTTTTCCAATTACTGTTGCTTCCATATTTAAAGAATCAATAACCATGCCTGAATTGAAACTTCCTCAAAATAATATATCCTCTAACAAGAAGACATAATGCCTTGATTTCACAACTGTTGCCTCTCACAAAGCAATCAAATTACGGCTACAGATACAACTCAGCATATCCAACAATACCACTGAAGTAGTTGTTAATTCAAACACTATGACCACAATTTATGATGCCCATACCTGGTATGAAAAACCGTTTTTAAAATATACTCAACTCAAAATTTCAACTGATGATAATCACTTCAAGTCAACCACTGAATAAACCACTGATCTCTGAAGTTGATCAAATATATCCCCCATATAAAATAACAAGTGATGATTCGTTATAGTCATCTGGTTGAGCTCTTAGTATTCAATATACAATCGCAAAGTACCATACCTTTTCATAATAAACAATACTGATACATCCCACGTAGATATACTAAACGTAATGAATCCCTTGTCAAGAAATATCTCAAGTTGAATCTTCTAATCCTTTAACTCAACCAATGTTATGGATATATTGCACTAGATATCAACACTATAGCATTATACCGAACAACTCAAGATAATCCAAGGTTTTCATCAATCATGTACTACTCAATAGAAAACATATCTGAGATCCCACAAAGGAAGAGTACATTCTCTAGTTTAGCTATAGACACTCTGCTGCCAACCCCATAAACCAAATACCAGGCATAACCTTGTGATAAAAAAATTTTCAGACTTTAATGCATAAATAGCATGAATGCTAAACACATATATCTACCATGCTTAATTAAAGCACACTAGCATATAAAACTCCACCACAATAATATCAAAATCTTGCTATGGCAAAATAACTAAACCAACAAGTAAAACATGCTCACCAATTTGCACATCACAAGTGCGCAACACTCTATCAATCACCAAACACTCCCCCTTAGGATAGACACCTCTAACACCTAAGGTAGAGACTCAGGAGACACATGTAATCGAGAAGAAAAATGCACAGACACATAAGAATGCGAAGAGCCAGGGTCTATAAGTGTACGTGCCCTCAAACTAGACACAGAAATTATACCTCCAATCACATTAGAAGGATCTGAAATCTGTTGTTGATTGATGGCAGAAACACTACCTTGTACCTTAAGCTTCCCTGAAGAATCCCTCTTCTGGCCCTGAGAAGACCCAATTACACTTCCCGATAACTAATTCTTAAATCTAGAGCAATTCCTCTGAAAGTGACCCAACTGACCACATCTCATACATTTGCCTTGCTTCTTCCAACATCTTTCTTCTAAATGCCCTTCCTTCCGACAATAGCTACATACTCGTTTGCCTTGAGTTCTTCTATTCTGTGGCCCTTGAAAAGATTCCTTAGCTTGCGAAGATGTCCCTTGGTATTCTTTACTATCACCACGCTGGGGTTGTGGTTTTAACTGTCATCCTCGTTTTGTCACATCTGAGGCTTCAACCTTGCTTTTATGCTCAACTATATCGTCAATTGTTTTCATTACAGTTTCAAACATACCTTGGAACATTGTTTGAACCTCTTCTCTAGCATTACCCAGCCCTGAAGGCCCCGACTGATCACCCTCTGTTCCAACCATCTTCAGTGATTACCTGCATAAAACACTCAATGTTACTCACTCTCTACCCAACTACCCTCCTAGGTCACTTAGTCATTCTAGACCATCTACAACCTAGCTCTGATACCAACTGTCGCGCCCCAGACCCATGGTCCTACTTTGCCCCACGCTCGGGACACGATTGGAAGACGTTATAAAACACTTTTAGAAAATTTTTCGAAATATACTTTCATAAAGTTTAACAAAATCCACACTTGAAGTTCAAAGACTTCCACTAACTTTCAAACAAACTTTTCAAACAACTTTCACAAACAAAAGTATTTAGCCCGAAGGCTTACAAACTTTTATACAAATGTACATACACCGACATTATCCAAAATATAGGTGTTACAAGATGATAAAGTCAAGGAAACTCTACCCAAAAGGTTATACATCTAAGTAATGTAACCTTGACAAAACTCATATCCCAAACTCTTACCACCACGACGTCCTCCCGTGCAATTATCCTATTCCCTGGACTCGCCTTTATCTAAAACAGTAAACAAATAAGGGGTGAGAATGAATCTTAGTAAGCTACTAAAATGCAACTACGTTACATGCTGATATGATAATCATAAAGAAACTATATCAACAAATAATCATATAGCATATAGCACATAACATGAGAGGCTCCCTATCGCTAACCATCCCATACCGGTTAGAAATAACGACCAACTCATCAGGCAGCACATAAGGGTAAATTATACACTCATATATAGATACTGAGCCAAGGTTCTCGAATCAAACATATAACCATCTGAGAAAACCATCTAAGCAGCATAAATAGCTCCGAAAACCAAACCATAACCAATAGAACCAAAGTAACCAGAGAGGGAAATATGACACAAAGTCATAACCCAAATGCTCACTCGAGGGAGCTAGTTCATCCCATCCAAGGCCAATCTGGACTGGGGGTTAAAAATGGGAAACCAATGGTAGAAGACTTACAATGAACTTGGCTCGTGTGCCATTATAATTCCTACCACTGCCCGACTCCACAACACAAGACCAACTGGACTTTAACACTAGCATAGTAATGAATACTTGCTTAAATAACAATCAGAGGCAATGATTCCAAAGTAGGGAACAAAGCCAAACACATCACAAAGATGAACCAATCCAAACCACATCAAAAGATGTTCAACCAAATCCAATTAACATTTAGTCAAATTCCACAACTCTTATGTTCACAAAGGAACCCATTTAAAACACTAGGGTGTTCTACAACAACCCTCTAGGTACTCTAGGATATCACCTAAGACCTAGACCAAGATTGAACTTTAAATCACTTGGATTGGAACACTTAACTTTTCCAGCAACCCTGGGCGGTCGCCCACACCAGCCTGTGCGGCCGCCCAAAACACTCTGCCCCAAGACAAAAAACCTTCCAGATAAGTGTGCGGCCGCACGCCCTATTTGGGCGGCCGCCCAACACACCCGCCAGGCCCAAAACTTGCTAATTTTTCTCCCTTCGTTTCACCGTCCCAAAAGTACTACCCATTAACACTTATAACTTTACTAAGGCTACAAAATCAGTCTCAAAACAACTCTAACACCACTTTGAACCCAACCAAACCAACATACCAAATACTCCCTTTGTCCCAAAATTACAAGTATCACAAATTATCCAAATCACAAAAATAACAAGTACAAGTATCAAGTATAACATATATGACCATTTTAACATTTAAAGGGGAATTAGTAACTTACCTATTTCCTGAAAAAGTATGCCAGAAATATGTTTTGTTCGGGTAGAAATGACCTACTCAACACCCTGATCATTTTTATATAATTAGATTTTAAAACGGAGAAGTAAATAAAAAGATATAAATCGAAATAGGTTGAACTTACCTTTTTCTCCTAACCCTAGGAAAGTACGAGAGAGATTGTTGAGTAAAATAACTATGAAGAGGGAGAGAAAGATAAACATGCTTTAATAAAAAGATCTTTACCCACTTTTCAACTTTGGTCACCCAACTTTCGTTTTGAACAATTAGACCCCTAAACTTATATTTTCAACAAGGACCCTAAAGTTTCAACTTAATCATTTAACTCCTTTAACCAAAATTTCTACTAACACTTTAACTACCACATATGCTCAAATAATAAATGAAAGTCAGAAAAACATTTTCTAACACATAAAATGCACATAAAAGTTCCATTTTAAGTTAAGAAAATTAGGGTGGTTTTGGGGTCGTTACATCAAGTCTTTGATTTCCATCCAAATTAAACCCTTTGGCTTAACCCTAAAGTCATAAAACCCTATAAATATAGTTGTTCTTGTCTAGAATGACTAATGGTCAACTCGTAAAGGTGTCCTAAAACCCTACACACTCAAAATCTCTGAAGAAGGCTCTCATAATCAGCCTCCTCCTCCTACCCACAAAATTTAGAAGATCATAACTCAAGTCAAGCCAAGTTATTTGGATCATCAAGGCCTTTAGTCAAGGCCGTCCAAAGGATTCTCTAAGAATTCTTAGGTAACTCCTTTGTTTTTCTTCTCTTCTCATCTCCTTCTTTGCTTTGAAGTAGTGTGATTCCATTACAGGATCAGCCTAGAGCCTCTCCAATTCATGGAGATGGTCTCAAAGCACATGATCCAACATCCAAAATAAATAAGAAATTATTTATTTGGTTTATTTCACGCATATTTTACATGATTTTGAGGGAACGATGATGATTTCTTAGCAAGACCAATCCTAGATTGGGTGAATTGGGTGCTCCTTGACCTTCCCAATTCATAACTTAACCCCCGAATCCATATTTCTCGGTCTGTGTTCCGTTAAACATGGTGGCGCCTCACAACAAATGAGCAATAACAACTCCCTTACAAACTGAACCGAGTGGTGCAGAGACCAGGGGAGGGGCGCGTGCTCATAGTATCACATACACATGATCATCGATTAAACTTATACTAGTTCTTCATAAGTACTAGGGACAGGGATTATTATATGAAACATGCAAAAAACATATTATAATCCAAATTGTTATCTCCATAACAAATGACAACATGATGTAACGGAAGGCCTTTCTCAAGGGCCTATAATCTCCAACATATTAGAGATATGACTTTGAAAGACAAGTCAAAATTTTGAGAAGACGAAGAAAAGATAGAGCAACACTTGATTGGCGGAGCAGAGGCAATGCCTCGGTCGAGCAGAAGGGTGATGAATGTGGTGTTGTCTGATGAAGCTGTACTCAGGTGAGTACTAGAGAAGACACAGCCGAGTAGCCCAGATTGGACTGTAACCAACAAGTGGGACAACACTAAGATGCTACTCTCTAATTACATTCTCTTATTACACCTCTAGGGTTAGTACAGTTAAGAATTTTGTGATAAAAAATCGTGCAAAGTAGATTAAGGTGATCTTCTGGTGTAATCTTCTGTAATTGTTTCTCCGACCATAATAATATTTGTTTTTCCTTTGCCCGTGGACGTAACCAATATGTTGTTGTTGAACCACGTGTAGACACCCCGCCTTGGACCGCTCACCCAGATTGCACGCTTAATTTATGTTTTTACTTTGTTTTAAGTGTTTTTCGTTTGTTTCTGTTACTTCCGTTAAGTTCCTGACTGACTCCGTCAGTTCTGGGGGCTAAATTGAATAACAGTTCTAACTTTCCAGTCCATTCGGTCAAAAAAGCCTTTTCAGAGTCGGGCGCCTCCACCCTTTTGGGTCTGAGGCGCGCGCCTTCCGCCCCCATGGGAGGAGGCGCACACTTCTGGGCGTCAGTTGCAGATTTTTCTCCAAGAATCCCTCCCTTGCTCATCAATGCCGATTTTGCTCGGGAAATATCTGTTTGTTGACACTGTTTTGGCACCAAAAACACCCCTCTTCACCTATAAATACCCCCTATTTATCCATTACAAAGGACACCACTTTTGGATCACAACTAATGACCAAGAATTTTGATCACAAACTCTCACAAGGCATTTCCAAAAGCACAACAAATTTCTTGAAGTTCTTGAAGGCTTTAGGTATTTCTTCTCTCTCTCTCTTTCTATCTCTCTCTCTCTTTATCTCTCTACTTCATCTCCTTCTTCTTCATTTTTATTTAAACGTGCAATTAACCCAACCATTTTAGGACATGGCACCAAAGGTTGCTTCATTTCATTGAAGTTAACCAAGGAGTTATCTCCCTACATTCAAACCACCCTATTATTCAAACCAAGGAGGTATTTCTTGAAGTTCTTGAAGGCTTTAAGTACTTCACATTCCGTAACCTAACCCCCGAACCTCATAAACGAATCTCTAGTTTTCGTATAAAAAATTAGGCTATATTAGGTTTTTCTTATGTTCCTCTAAAACAAAAGTGGCGACTCTAACAACTAAAACCAATTAGACATCTTAGGATAGACCACCGCTCGAGCCTAAATCCATGGCCTCGCCCCGGGGTATCGAAAGTGGCGACTCCACTGGGGAGATTCGAGGGTTAAACTTGCTTTAAGTTGTGTTCTACATTGTCTTGTGGGCATTCTGGTCTCTGATGCTGGGAAGCGTGCGCCTCTGGCCCTCTTAGCCTAGGGTGCGCACCTCCTACCTTAAAGTCCAGAAGCGCCCGGCCTGCATGTGTTCTTCCTATTTTTGTTTTTGGTGCTAATCATTTCTGCAGGGGGTAAAAAGCATTATTTAGATCTAGGGCAATCCCCTAAGTCCACTGTCTCACAGGTGTCGCCCAGAAGTGGTTGCCTTCTCCTTCCTTTGTCCAAAACACGCGCCTCCCATCATGCAGGCCAAAGGCGCACGCTTCACAGCAGTTTTCTAGGACATGAATAAAGTCCAAAATTGGACAAAATAATGGGGTGTGGGCACAGTTGCCTGCATCAGACTAGTTTAGACCCGCTCTGTGCTATATGTGTTTTATTTTTATAAATAAAAATAACATTTTGTCACTTCGTTAGACCTCACACTACGTTGCACTAAAATTCCTATCAATTGCTCACTATCGAGTCGCACAAGTCCATAACCCCAAACCCGTTGAGGCCCATCCTAGAGAGTTTCAAGCTCCACCCGACCTTGACTCTGTTGGGTATGCCCACTTATATCTCATGTTTTTAATGTTAGATTTGATTGATACATTATCTAAGTTATATTTTTATGGACTTTAGGACCCTATGTAAGAAGTATGTATACTTCAATTTTTTAGATAGTCCATTTTATAGACTAGGCTTTGTAATAGGATTAATGCCAGGAATTTTCTAAGTGTTAGTAAGCTACAGCGTGCTTCAAACTCAATATAGTGCGCCTAGTACAAGTTGGTACACCTCATGTATTGGTGCGCCCTATTCTATTGACGCGCCTAGCCAAAGTTGTGCGCGTAAACATACTCTATACGCCTAAGACTTTAGTGAGCCTCTTATCTTAGCGCGCCTATTTGAATTATAGCATGCCTAGTTATCCTAGTGTGCATCAATGTTCATAGCGCGCCTATCATTTGATGCGCTCCATACAACATTTCAACACAGAGAAAAATTTGAAGGCTTATGAAGATATGAATACTCCAGTATTCAAACTCAAAGCCAGAATCCAACGGTGAATCAAAGTTTTGAGAAGCACTCAAGATTAAAACATCTGTCCTCAACGACTCTCAAATACTTTGTGTCTAACGGCTATAATTGGACATGTGCTCCAATCAACGAGCTACAACACATGGATTCTCAATGGCTACATTTCTCAAGGTCACTATAAATACCTCATGACTTCAAATCTTTGAAGTTGCTAGAATTTACGCTTTGAGAGAGAAGTTTGAAGATTTGAAGATTGTTCTTATATTTCCCAGAATTTCAAGATCACCTTCATATATTCATCACTAGCCCAGATCCTAAAAGCCTTGTAACACCTTATTTTTCTTGTGCTCTCAATCTCATAGATCTAAAGAGCCTTGAAACTAAGAACACACACTCACCTCTTCAAGTTTGATCACTTAGATCTTTCTTGAAGAGATACACTGGTTTTAGTCTAGGATTTGTTCTTTCATAGATAATACATCTTGAGTTGATCATACTCACAAGTTGTAATCTGTAATCAAACTCATAATATAAGATCACTATTAGAAATCTAAGACTAACCATCTTGGTAGAGGATGTAGATGTTTTCACGATCGAACCTCTCCAAATAGCGCGCCTTTACTATTTGCAATTTACTTTCAAGTTTTCAATTCCATCTTACTATTTACTTGTTTGTCATTTGCAGATTTTGAATATTGTTGTGTTTGTGAGTTATTGCCTTAGTTTCTTTTTACACACTCTTTAAGCCAAATTACTTAGTGTGTGTGTGCGCTCCTTTTCATTGTTTGCGCTCCTTTTACTTAACTAAATTCCGTTGTGTATTTCACTCTATCTTTGGAGCGCCTTTCATAACGCTTAAAGGACTTAGTGCGCATTTGCAATTGAATGTTTAAGGGTTAGAAAAGAATTTCAAAATAGCTATTCACCGCCCCTCTAGGTATTTTTCATACCCTTGTTTCCCTTTGGGACCAACAGTCTCTCTCGAAGCGGTAAACCTCAGCCCGTGGCGTAGTTCATGACTATATGCCGGGGGTGGCCTTTAAACCTCTCTTTAGCCGAGCACAAGCCAACACATTCTAGTTAAGGTCTAACACTCCGTGACTAAGTCGGTTTTCGTGTATCGAGATTTTCCTAAACTAATGTCCTCAAAACATACATGAAACAAGTGGTTATTATGGACAAAATAAAACTACGTCCCCACATGTATGCTTTGCGACGTTAATTTAGTTTAATCCCGTCATATTTAGGTCTCACAAGCATGGTGGAATCCGATTTGTATATGAGGCCGCAATATGGTCTATATACTAGTGTGATGATTTCACTACTTTTCTAGAAACCCCAAAAAGGACTACGTCCTTCCGACTTAATAATAATAAAACAATAGTCTTTTTTTTATGTGGTCCGTGTCGTGTGCCCATTGTGTGTTCAAGCCTCTCCAAGGACCGAAAGTGTTACTCAAGACTGACAAGGGTCTCTTCTCAATTTAGGTCCGATTGGTTCTCTCCGCATCTACCGCGACTCAATGGAAGACTAGTTTGTGAAGAGATCACTCCAACAGTGTCAATGGCCGGCCCTTCTGCAAATGACTCCAACACCAACAATGCCTTGTCCTTCGAAAAACTCACTGCCTTGGTACAATCTCTCCAAGAACAAGTCTCCACTCTCAATAAGGAGGCTCAAACAAAAGATGACTTATGGCAAGCTCACCTAGACAGTGAAAGGGAAGCTCATGAAACCGAAATGGACCGAATGAAGGCTAAACTAACCGAGCTCTCCAAAGGAAAAAGCAAGGCCGACACCGAAGAGTCCGAATGGGTTAAGGGTTTATTTGAAAGCCCGTATGTTAGCGCCCGCAAGAAGAAAGAAGAGACTAAGTTCGATGACAAGGACAACAAGATGGTCGATTCAATTATGGCCTATATCGACCAACGGTTTAATGGGCTCAACATGGGAAAAGGTTCCGACACAATCCTTTATCAATCATCGATTCTCATGAGCACAATGGCCGCTCTCCCCGATGTAGATACCCCGGGGGACCACGGCTTGGCTAGAGCGCGTGAATTAACCTAGGATGTCTACTTGATTTTAAGAGTCGCCACCCACGTTTTAGAGGAACGCGAGAAAACCTAAGAAAGATAGCCTTTTTGTACGAAAACCAGAGATTCGGGAAGAGAAGGGTTCGGGGGTTAGGTGACGGAGTGGGAAGTACTTAAACACCCACTCCGCCCCGCTTATGCGGGTCTTGCTACTTTGGTGTTCTAGTGCTAATGTCCTTCAATTGATTGATATAAAAAATGTGCTAACAATTGAGATGAGAAGAAAAGGGGAAATAAAAAGAATGATTTTATTAATTAATTTATGCTAAAAGATTACATGTTGAATATGCTAAACAATTACATAAGAAATGAAATGGAATTTAATTAGTGTTTGGAATGTTGGAATGTAACCTTGACCAAACTTCAATAGTGAAGTGGCCTTTTGGTTGTATTCCTTTTATGGAGATTGCATACTAGTAAGACATAAATAAAAGAGAAAGAGAAAAGTTGTTCCTTTAGAAAAGCGAACTTGAAACCTTGACTTGAAAGTGGAGCTGTTGTAGAGAAATGGTTGTGTAGGACTTTGTGTAGAGTTTCGTTGTTCAAAATCTTGTTGGGAGAATTTGTGTAGAGTTTGTGTAAAGAGAAAGTGTTCAAGGTCTAAAAATGAGGCCAGGTCCCTTTCTAAGGTAGAAGAAGATGGCTTTTATAGGTAAAAATAGGAGGGAAAGTTTGGAGGGAAATTGGTCAATCCATGTGAGATGGAATTAACCAATCACAAATAAGATAAATAAAATAATAAATAAATAATAAAGAGAAAATCAAATAATAATAAAAAAGAATATTTAGTTTTTATGAAGAATGGCTAGAATAAAAGATTGGGAGTTATGAAATAAGGGGGAATGAATGTGGATGTAAAAATGAGGTTTTGTGATCAAGAAGAGATTTTCTAAATAAGAAAAGGGAGGGAAAAATGGTGCTATCCGTTACTGCCAAAGCGGGAAGCGCGCGGGTCTGGCCTATTGGACCAAACGCGCGCGCGACCCATTTTCAATGTCGAGTCTTATTATCAAATAAAAGTCGTTCTTGTCCTCATACACTCCTCCAAGTTGTTCAATTTAATTCTTGGCAAAATGATGAAAAGATGTCTAAACAAGTTTTAGAATGAAGGCCATCGGTTGAACGCCTAGGGGCTAAACATCAACGATGGCATCAACAATGAAGACATCAACAACGACGAAATCAAGAGAAAGAAAGGTGGAGCAACGATCATGAAGCAAAGTTTTCAAAAGGGGATAAAAAAAAAAAAAAAAAAAAATCCCCCTTCATTCAAAGAAGTTCACAACAACAATATCATTCCACCAAACGAAGGACGAAGCAACATCGACAACAATCACGACGAAGCAACAATTCATCACGGCGAATGGAGCATCCACAAGAACTACGGTGACCTGAGCCTCTACACTGGAGGAACGTAGGCAACCTTCGGGTCCGGTCTCATGCAAGAAAGAAAGAAAGATGTTTAGCCCTAGCGCGTTATGGTGATCGGCCTTCATCTCGAACTTGTCATGACATCTTTGTACGATTCATTTGCCAATGAATTAATCACTAAAATATTGTACAACTTTCTTAGATTTGGAATCGCTTTCCGTTCCTTGTCGAGTCTAGGGGTTTCTCTTCTTTTTGCGATACTCCCAGTTTCTTGCAATCAAACTGGGGCTTTCCTTCTCTTCTCTCTTAATGACTTACTTGCGTTCGTGAATCATTCAATAAAAATACATGTCAATACTAGGGACCACTTCCCTAGTCAAGTCAATGTCACTCACCTTTAGTGACAAAAGGTCTCCACCGCAAAATCACATGTCTTATCTCCTCAGCTAGAGTCAATGCACACTTCCTCATTAATCGAGTAAAAAAAAAAGACGCAAAAGAGATGCCCGCTAGATTGAAAACCCGAAAGGGCGGTCTAGGCAAAAAATAGGGTGCGTCATAAAAAAATGAGAGAGTGAGCATTGACTCTAGCTGAGGAAGACAACTACACGAGCTCTACATGGGATCTCCTCAACAAATCAATTCCCCACCGAGTCAACTTTGGGGATTGCAAAAGGCTTGACAAGATATGGCACCATCAAAGGTTGTCTTGGGTTATCGGCATCATTCTCCAGCAGTGTGCATTTTTTGGTTCATGAAAAGAAGGCCCGTGGTAACCAAGACCCATCCGAGAACGAGCCCATCATAAAAGGGCACGAGGTTGCACGAATAATCCCTAGCTAATCAATTGGCTTGGGCAGCAAATAGCAACAACATGTGTCTCAGTTTTCAAAGCTTCTGCAAGTATGTGCTTCTAAGTACGCCAAAAGGCTCCCGACAAATGGAGTAGCTCTTGCCATGTCCTCTCATGTTTGTTCCCTCGCACGAGGATGAGTCACTCTTGCTTTGCTCAACAAATGGTGACACCCTAGGGGCTATGTGACTTAAGAACAAGGGCTTCTTTTGCTTCATTTGACAATCAATAAGCCCTAGGGGCTATGCTCGAGAAAGATGTGTGAGACTATCCTCAAAGTCTCTCAAAAGGGATGTCAAAAAATCCCTCTTGTCATGTGTGCCCCCAATCAAGGATGGACCTTTATTGCAATCAATGATGGCACTCTAGGGGCTACGGTCAAGTCATAAAGGCTCCCTCGGCAAGAAGAAATTCACTTCAATGTCCCCAGCAACATTTGAAGCTTCATACCGAAAGGTCTCAAGGGGCTTCACAATCTACAAATGTTTTAGGCTACGGCATTACAGTGATACAAGCAAAGGGCAATATTGGGGATTCGCAATTAACAAGCTTTTTGGGCAGTGGTACCCGAGCAATGCAATTTGGGAGTATTCTTATGGCTCCATGAAAGGGATCAAACTTCAATGGTCCCTCAACACTTCCAGTCAAAAGGCCTCTTGGTTTTAAATGAAGGCTCCGATGATATGAATGAATTTGATGATTCTTATTAGAACTCACAGCGAGATTCTGAAGGAAGTCTTAGAGAAAAGGAAAAAGATTCAACATGCTAGACTCACCCGGCTGAGTTATGGCGGGCAATGCCAATATGTTAACTCTAGAGACAGAGTTACGGCCAATCCCAATGTTTCTACAATACAGCACCCTTTTCTCCAAGATCAAAAGTATAGGCTGCATCCGAAGATCCGCCGTCGGTTCAACTCAAGAAGACTCGACCAAACATACCGTTCGAGACTTTATCACACCAACACCTTATCATCTGCAACAACATCACCATCTCCCACGAGACATCTCCCGAAGACCATACTACACTTCCAACATGGGCCTTCCGCCATTTGGGTATCAACCACAAAAAGGGCCATCCATCTCCAAGCAAATGAAAGAAGGAGATCACCTTCAAGAGTCCTACCCGATGTGGCATCCGCTCTCAATACAAAGCAAAGCCGATTTGGGGCTTCACATCGAAAGGTCTTCACATCCCAACATCTCGAAACCCACATGACATTTGGGGCTTAGCAATCTCTCAAAGCTTGGTATCAATGATCTTCTCTTGGGGCTTGCCCACGTCGATAACAAAAGACAGTTTATTTGAATGGGCTAAGAGTTGATTCATCTTGGGGTTTCATAAGCCACTCAAAGTTCAGCATTTGAGGGGATTTAAAGCCAGCAACCCCTTGGCATCTCGGCATCAATAGTCCTTTTGAAGCCCCATAAACGACAAATCTCTTGGGGCTAGACATCAATTTCGTTGGACACCACGGCAACAACGACAGAATTCAACAAGGCAATCCGGACTTCGATTGAACATGACTTGATCTTGGGTTGGCTTTACAAACACACAATGGTTAAAATGGTTCACCCACGAACTAAAAAAAAAAAGAATCTTTTTTCTCACATGTGTGCATATTCTTTCCCTTCTAATCTTAAAAAAAAAAAAAAAAAAAAATTCTTTTTCTTTTTCTCCTTCTATGTGCAAAGTATGTGCTCTACTTTGCTTTGCTCCTAGCTTTCCTCCCCAGCAATTTCCATCATCCTTGAACTACGCTGGTCTGATTCCTTTCAAGGGATACGTAGGCAGCCTTTTGGCACGACCAACCCGTCATCCAGAATACCATCTCGCCGACACTCCTTCAAAGGCAAGAACAATTCATCGCCATCAACATCATCATTCTCCATCCAAAGCATGGACATTCTTTATCAAAAGCAGCAGCATCCTTCAGCAATCCATCCCCAATCAAGCGGCAATGGTAAGTGAAGGTATGGACATCATTTATCTCTCTCAAGCAAATATCTGCTTTCAAAAATCACTTCACACACAAAATCACTTTACTTCTCCCTCATGCAAAAGTGCTTCAAAATCACATCACACCACAAGCACAATTTCTCTCTTCATTTCACACTTCATGCATCTTCTTGCACAAACACATATACCTGCCAAGCACACACATAACAGGTACCACCACGAAGTTAACAGCATCCGCTACTCAAGGCACTTCATCCCCAGCAGAAAATGGTCCACAGTCAACCATGCCCGCATCCCCACGATAAAGCCAACAGCAACTGCAGCTCTAGACAGCAATTTGGTCCACGGGGATCCTGCATCAGCAAATGGATCCCGCATTCAGCAACAGATCCCGCTCCAGCAAACGGATCCCGCTCCAGCAAACGGATCCCGCATTCAGCAAACGGTTCCCGCATTCAGCAAATGGATCCCGCATTCAGCAAACGGATCCCGCTTCAGCAAACTGATCCCGCATTAGCAAACGGATCCCGCTTTCAGCAAACGGATCCCGTATTCAGCAAACGGATCCCGTATTCAGCAAACGGATCCCGCTTCAGCAAACGGATCCCGCCTTAGCAAACGGATCACGCCTCAGCAAACGGATCACGCCTTAGCAAACGGATCCCGCCTCCAGCAAACGGATCCCGCCTTAGCAAACGGATCCCACCTCCAGCAAACGGATCCCGCACCAGCAAACGGATCCCGCACCAGCAAACGGATCCCGCCATCAGCAAACGGATCCCGCTTCAGCAAACGGATCCCGCCATATCCTTTCTATATCAATAAAGCTGCTCACACAGGGAGAGCACCCCTATCCTTTGAAAATTTCAAATTCATGTTTTATCGAGTCTTTGTTTTCTCTTATCGATGTCCTCGGCTGTTGTCTTTCTTTCGTCGACGCGTTTTGCTTCGCAATTCACGTCGCCGAGGGCTCTGTAGACACCCCGCTTTGGACCTCTCACCCCGATTGCATACATAGTATTTTTATTTAACTTGTTTTTGTTAATTTCTGTTACTTCCGTTAAGTTCCTAACTGATTCCGTTAGTTTTGGACTAAACTGCATAACAGAGTTAACTTTTAGAGTCATTTCTGTCGTTTTAACTCTCTCTTTTTTTTATTCCTATTACTAGGTAGAGAAAGAGAAACGGAGATTGTTGTTGTAGTCCCCATTGTCATTGTAGCCTTCCTTGCGGCATGATCTCTTGTTGAAACCCTATTTCAAATCTGAGCCCCTTCCTTGATGAGTTCTTGCATGTTCTCACTCTCTAACTGTTGTTCTTCACCCACGGTAAATTCACCATTGTCAATCAAGTCTTGGACGATGTCATGGAGGGAGAAGCAATCCTCGGTGAGATGACCGCTACATTGGTGATAGTCACACCACTTGTGGTGGGCATGGTTGCGACGTAACGGTTGTGGTTGCTTGTACCCTTGGAGAGGAGAAACTTGTCCCTTGGTTTTGAGAGCTTTGTAGGCTTCGGTGACGGACATGCCATTGAGAGGGGTATAGACACGATCGTTGGTGGCACCTTTGTGACTTTTGAGGGGTGAGCCACTTGGGCGTGCTTTACCGTGGACCTTTGCCTTGCTGTCGGTGAGCTCTTGTAAACGAGTCTTAAGTTCGGACACTTCTTCCTTGTGAATTTTCCTCTCGAGATCAAGACGGTCTTGCCACAAATCATCCTTGCGGCGGGCATCCTCGACAAGTCTATCCATTTGTTCCCCCAAGGCTCTTATTATGTTGAAGAGCCTTTCGTTGGACACGGAGATGTTCTCACCCTTGTTGTTGTTGCTGTTGGAAGCCATTGGACCTATTGAGAGAACATGGTCGATCTTAGGTTGGCCCCACAAACATATTTTGGGTAAAATAATTAACCCACAAACAAAGGAAAAAGACTCAACCACATAAGAAAAATGACTCTTTTTTTTTAATTACAAAGTCGGAAGGACATAGTTCTTTTTGGGGTTTCTAGAAAAATAGTGGAATCGTCACACTAGTATATAGACCATCTCGCGGTCCCATATACTCATCGGATTCCACCACGCTTGTGATTCCTACATGTGTCGGGATTAAACTAAATTAATGTAGTAAAGCATACATGTGGGGACGGATTTTTTTTATTTTCGTCCAAACTAACCACTTGGGGACTGAGTTTTATTTCATCCAAAACAACGAGTGGCATGTATGATTTGAAGACATTAGTTTAGGGAAATCTCGGCACATGGAAACCGACTTGAGTCACGGAGTGTTAGACCCTAACTAGAATTGTGTGGTTTGTGCTCGGCTAAAGAGAGGCTTAAAGGTCACCCCCGGCATGTAGTCGTGAACTACGCCACGGGCTGAGGTTTACCGCTTCAGAAGAGTCAAGGTCGAGTGGACCTTGAAACTTCCTAGGACGGGCCTCGACGGGTTTGGGGTTGGACTTGTGCGACTCGATAGTGAGCGGTTGATAAGAATTGTGCGCGTAGTGTGAGGTCTAACAAGTGACAAAATATATTTTTTTTTCAAAGAAAGAAAAAAAACAAATAAGCACATATTTACAACTTTCGAATCACCCGTGTGACCGATAAAAATGAATAAACAAAAGTAAAAGGGGGTGTATGCAGGCCCGGTGCCCACACACTGTCAAAACTGCCTATTCTGTTCACTGTTCTGTTTCTGGGAAATGACCAGAAGCGCGCGCATTCAGATGCCTACTCGGGAGGCGCGCGCGTTAGACTGAGAGAAGTGGAGGCGCCCGCTTCTGGGCAGTACCTGCAAATCAGCGGGTTCAAGGGATTGCCTTGACCCTAAATTATAGAACTTTTTCCCCTGCAGTAAACGTTAGCACAGAAACATGGAATTGAAGGACAAGATGGGAGGCGGGCGATTCTGGTAATTAGGGTCGGACGCGCGCGCTTTAGGCCAGCGGCGCGCGCTTCCTACCCTTTTTACCAGAATGCCCAAAAAATAAAATAAAAGAACACCAAAAATGAAAAACGCAAGTTAAACCCTCTATGTCCCCAGCGGAGTCGCCGCTGTAGATACCCCGGGGGACCACGGCTTGGCTAGAGCGCGTGAATTAACCTAGGATGTCTACTTGATTTTAAGAGTCGCCACCCACGTTTTAGAGGAACGCGAGAAAACCTAAGAAAGATGGCTTTTTTGTACGAAAACCAGGGATTCAGGAAGAGAAGGGTTCGGGGGTTAGGTGACGGAGTGGGAAGTACTTAAACACCCACTCCGCCCCGCTTATGCGGGTCTTGCTACTTTGGTGTTCTAGTGCTAATGTCCTTCAATTTATTGATATAAAAAATGTGCTAACAATTGAGATGAGAAGAAAAGGGGAAATAAAAAGAATGATTTTATTAATTAATTTATGCTAAAAGATTACATGTTGAATATGCTAAACAATTACATAAGAAATGAAATGGAATTTAATTAGTGTTTGGAATGTTGGAATGTAACCTTGACCAAACTTCATTAGTGAAGTGGCCTTTTGGTTGTATTCCTTTTATGGAGATTGCATACTAGTAAGACATAAATAAAAGAGAAAGAGAAAAGTTGTTCCTTTAGAAAAGAGAACTTGAAACCTTGACTTGAAAGTGGAGTTGTTGTAGAGAAATGGTTGTGTAGGACTTTGTGTAGAGTTTTGTTGTTCAAAATCTTGTTGGGAGAATTTGTGTAGAGTTTGTGTAAAGAGAAAGTGTTCAAGGTCTAAAAATGAGGTCCAGGTCCCTTTCTAAGGTAGAAGAAGATGGATTTTATAGGTAAAAATAGGAGGGAAAGTTTGGAGGGAAATTGGTCAATCCATGTGAGATGGAATTGACCAATCACAAATAAGATAAATAAAATAATAAATAAATAATAAAGAGAAAATCAAATAATAATAAAAAAGAATATTTTGTTTTTATGAAGAATGGCTAGAATAAAGGATTTGGGAGTTATGAAATAAGGGGGAATGAATGTGGATGTAAAAAGGAGGTGTTTGTGATCAAGAAGAGATTTTCTAAATAAGAAAAGGGAGGGAAAAATGGTGCTATTTGTTACTGCCAAAGCGGGAAGCGCGCGGGTCCGGCCTATTGGACCAAACGCGCGCGCGACCCATTGACGGTGCCGGAAGCGCCCGCGGGCTAAAACGACAGAATGACAGAAATGACTCTAAAAGTTAACTCTGTTATGCAGTTTAGTCCAAAACTAACGGAATCAGTTAGGAACTTAATGGAAGTAACAGAAATTAACAAAAACAAGTTAAATAAAAATACTATGTATGCAATTCATGCCCAATGTTTCACATTGAAAAATACATATGGGCCATGTTTCTAAAGAAGGTCTCTCCAAAGGTGATGGCACAATGTTTCCAACTCACTCTCGAGGGGGCCGCCAAAGATTGGTATACAACTCTTCCTCTTGCCACTCATCTCGATTGGGACACCACTATGGTTGCCTTCAAATCACAATACCAAGGCAACACTACGCACCGCCTAACAAAGAAAGAACTCGAGAAGACCACCCAAGGGGACAATGAGTCCTTTATTGACTTTAGAAGGAGGTGGAATGATAAACTTGCCGAAATTGTAGAAAGATCCAAAACAAGAGAGCAAATGGACATCTTCCTCAAGTGTTTAAAAGTTGATCTCTGCACCCATTTAAGTGGGGGGTGCTACTCCAATTTTGCTCAAATGTATGAGGCAGGGGTCCGTGTGGATGAGTTTCTCAAGGAACTCAAGAAAAGCACTCCCAGTTTCCCCTACAAAACCGTCTCTAATGCAACAAAAGAGGCCTAAGTCAATGCTGTCACTTCCGACAAAGGGAACTACAATAGGGTACCTCCGCCCCAAGGCAAGAAGTTCCAAAATGATCGTGTCTACACTCCCCTGCAAGGCATGACTCAAACTGAGGCTTTCGAGGCTCTTGTGGCCATGAAACAAATCACACCTCTGAAAGACTACAAGCCCAAGGTAGTCTCCACTAATCACGCTCACAACAAATGGTGTGCTTATCATCAATACAGCGGTCATACCACCGAGGTGCTCCACTATCCATGACCTCATCCAAGACCTCATTGACAAGAAGGAATTTATAGTTCCAAGTGAGGGTGATGTCAATGTAATAAGGTTAGGAGAGTTTGAAGACTTCACCCATTCAAATCCAAATGTGAATGAGGGCTCTAATGCTATAAATGAAATTGATGATTCTTGTTACGTTGTTACTTATGATGAGATTATGAGTCATAGCGAGCAACACCCAACATTTTTGCAGCAAGCACCTCTTCTCGAAGATCGAAAGCACACAATCCACCCAAAGATCCTGTTTTAGTTCTACTCAAGAAGACCCAGGCAAACATATCCATTTGGGACCTTATCGCATCATTAAAGAAACAACGAGACCTCATCATCAATAAACAAGTTAATGACAATTCAAATTATGATGAAATAGACCATGAAAATGAAACATACTTAAATGAATTAGCTCAACATGTCCGTAGTCGTGGTGAAAATGGTCTAGGGGCTGATGAGGAATTACATGTTGTTAACCTGGGTACCGAGGAGGAGCCGAAGGAAACCAAGATAGGAAGCTTCTTCAAAGGGGAAGAGAAAGACAGACTGACTGTACTGTTTAAAGAATTCGTGGATGTCTTCGCATGGTCGTACAAATACATGCCGTGTTTAGACAGAATGGTTACCGAACACAGGATATCAATCAAAGAGGATGCCAAGCTGGTAAAACAAAATCTTAGAAAGATCAATCCCGAATGGTCTCTACAAGTCAAAGAAAAGATAGAAAAGCTTCTCAGCGTGGGGTTCATCAAAGTTATTGAGTATCCAACGTGGTTAGCAAACATTGTGACAGTCAGAAAGGAAAATGGCAAAGTCCGTATCTGTGTGGACTTCCATGATTTAAACAAAATCCTCACCAATAGACGACTTTCCTTTGCCAAACATTGACATGCTAGTTGATTCAACTACCGCTTACGAGGTCTGATCGTCCGTGGATGGTTTCTTCGGATACAATCATTCTTATGGCTGAAGAAGATCAACACAAGAGGGCTTTCACAACACCGTGGGGCACTTTCTATTACACTGTCATGCCGTTCGGTTTACGGAATGCAAGGGATACCTACCAAAGGGCAGTTACAGACTTGTTTCATGATATGATTCATAAAGAGATCAAGGTCTACGTGGACGACATGATTATCCACTCAAAAGGGACCGATGGTCAACATTTGATCGATCTGCGCAAGTTCTTTGAAAGACTTAGGCAACACAACATGAAGCTCAACCCCGTAAAGTGCACTTTTGGGGTCATACGAGGCAAACTTCTTGGTTACATGGTTACCGAAAGGGGAATTAAAGCCGATCCTTCAAAGATCAAGGCAATCATTGACATACCTTTGCCAAAGACACAGAAAGACATCAAAGGCTTCATGGGTCGACTTTAGTACATCAGTCGATTCGTGCACCAGCTCAACACAATGTGCGAACCAATCTTCAAGCTAGTTAAGAAGAATGTGGCTCTCGAATGGACTGACGCATGCCAAGAAGTCTTCGATCAAGTGAAACACTACTTGAAGTGCCTTCCAGTTTTGGTCCCTCCGCTTAAAGAAAAGCCTCTTCTGCTCTACAATTAGTACCCGGTCTGAAAAATGAATTGTTAGGCATTCTAGAACTCACAGGGACCTCACAGGTATTTAGAAACTACGCAGGACTTATCCAGAATTTCCCAAAAAACACGGATAATGAGATAAACGCATCTGATCAAATTATTTTCGAAGATAAATGCAATCTAGGGTTTTCCAGAGTCCAGATCTAGCTCAAACCTTGTGAACCACGCCAAACGACATGATAGGCCGGGCGTCCAATCATGGCCCATCCGCGCGGCCACTTGTTCCGAGCCCAAACCCCTATAAATAAGTGCCCTCAGTTCATAATTTCAACACACAATTCTCTCCTCTAAGTTCCAGAGTCAAAACTGACGAAAGAACTCAAAGTCTAAGATTTTCTAGCAATCCCGAAGGTTCGGTGAATCTACAAGAATATTCGATTTCATTCTTGCCAAGATTGGTGAAACTTCTTAATATGTTCTTACTATGTTATTAGGTTAGATCTATTTTATACCTATGCTTATTATGTTATTCATATATTCATGATGGTGTTCATAATATGCATACTAGATCTAGGGTTTATGCATTCATAATTGCTAGATTTAGGGTATTGATCTTCTCTTTTACATGTTTGTTCATATGTTCATAGATCTAAACTCATGTTATATTGCTATAATTAGGGTTTTAATCTTATATGTACATGTTATGGCCTATGATGATCTAATCAGATCTAGGAACTACTTCTAAACCCTAATCTTTAGGTAAATACTTTCATGATCATTAACTCTCCTAGGATGAGTGACGATGATAACACATCGATCATATCGATGTTGTAATCATCACTCTAGGATGTGATTATCTTGCATGATTCTTTTTCCTCCCCCTACTATATGCATGATCCCGCTTCCTCTCTATATTCTCCACTCTGTGTGCTAACTACGCTGACCTGAGCTTCTCATACGAGAGGAACGTAGGCAATCCTCGGATCCGGTCTAAACCACTAACACACAGTAACACACTTTAATCATGATAGAAAGTCCGACTGCTCGGGCGATAGGAGTGATCACTGTAATATTCTTCTCTTATCGTAACTTGACCCCCGAACCCTCATACTTGTAAATAATAGTTTTTTTCAATGTTTTAGCTCAATAAAAAGGTGTGACGACTCTAATAAGTTAAATGCTAACTTGAATATCATGTCCCATAGATAAATAAAATAAGATAAATAATATAGAAACTTCTCATGCGTCGCTGCATCGGAATGGGGTATTCACAGTGACGACTGTGCTGGGGACTACCTTTGAAACTTTTTCAAACATAGAGGGTCAAACTTTCATCAATATCATAATTGTGCATATCTTTCACTTACCACCCTTGTATTTTATCTTCTTGCACATATTCTTTGTTTCCTTTGTACTTTAATGTGTTGAGCATATTAACTGCTAACCCCCTATACTATATTACTTCTTGCATTGCATACATGTAAATACAAAAATCTATTTTTTCTCTCTAAAAATAACTAGTCTTTGTCTGCACAATACCACTAGTCCGTGTCACACTGCACACCTTACTCCGAATAATCCGCTGAGTGCACAGATTTTGGCGATCCTGCTGCCTCTTTCTTTGTGGCACTCGGATTATCTAACTCGCCATGTATGCTTGCGAGCGGTTGAGGTTTAACCTTGTCCGTGTCTGAACCATGCACTCTTTTATAGTCTAGGACACTCCAAACTTGGACCGGTTGGTTTGACTAGCTTTTCTTTATAGACAAATAACGTGTCGTTCATGCCGTCATCCATTATGTCATTAATGAGTCGAGATCTTTCGAGAGAAAAGCACAAAAAACTGATTCCTTACGAGGAACGTGCATAATGTAAGCCTAGTGAAACTTTGTACAAAGATCTCTACTCGTTAATAACTTAACGGAAGTAACATCGACGTTGCGATAAGTGTCTTTAAACAAGGGTTAGTTGTCAGGATCCGTTAGATCGGTGGAATCCGCTTGCCCTATAGGACTCTCGCCCAAATCGTCCGTTTGGGGGTGTGCAATACAGGTGAAAAACGAGGGGTCTATAGACGTAGTGATGGCCTCCACTGATCTAGGTTTTGTAGATAGCAACCTAAAAAGGGGTATCCCTTCCAACCAATTAGGATATAAATAATGTATCGTTTTGTAAATAACAAAATACATTGCATGAGACTTTCCCGTCCTGAACTTCACCTACTCTACCTCTACATAGAAGCAAGTTTGGGTCTGTTCTGGTGCTCGACTGGAATGTTCAAGCCTTCTTCAACCTCCGTCTTCAGACTCTACTCCGATAATTTCTCCTTCATCCAAGTCTGCTACTCCCAACACCTCTGTGCCGCAAGTCTCCGCTCCTCTCACTGATCTCGAGATCGCTGCCGGCATCAAGCTCTCTGATGTCCCGCAACATCTCTACCACTTCCTTTCTGGTCTCATGCTTAAGATCACTAAGCTTGAGGATCAAATCCGCGCCCTAGATAATCACAACCAAGAGCTCTAAGGTCATCTTCAAGCTGAAATGAAGAAGAAAGGAGTCGAGACTAGATTCCTTGAGGAAGACACGGTCTTTATCGAGGATGAAGAAGTGCCCACTACTTATCCCACCAATGAAGACGCTGTTGGGTATGCCCACGTATATCTTAGCTTTTAATGTATAGATTTGTACATCACCTAAGTTTTATTTTATGGACTTTAGACCCATATGTAAGAAGTATTTATACTTCATTTTTAGATAGTCCATTTTGATAACAATAGGCTTAGAGATAGGGCTAATACTTCAATGTTCAAGAAAAATCAAGATCATCTACATGTCCATGCGCCTATGTGCCTATGCGCCTATAAGTGCGCGCGCATAGTTATGTGCCTAGCATGCTTTTACGCGCCTAATTGTTATAACTCAACACTTAGAAGATTTTCTGAAGATATGAAGACTTGATGAAATTCAAACTACGCCCAAGATCTAACGGTGGAAAAATAACACGAATGCACCCAGATATGAGGACATCTGTCCACAACGGTCATATTGATGTTATGTGTCTAACGGCTATAAAAGGACACGTGCTCCTATCTATGAGCTCCAGCACATCTGTCCTTGATCTTATCTACAAAGGATTCCCAACGGCTAATTTTAAGAGATCACCTATAAATACCCCATAACTTCAACCATTTGATGTTGCTAAGTTGCTCTGAATTTTTGCTCTCAATTATTCGTTGAAAATTTGAAGATTGCTCATTGAATTCCCAGATTCCTCAAGAACACCTTCATACCTTCATCCTTAGCCCAGATCCTCAAGCAAAACACATTAGATTTCTTGTTCTCTAAATCAAACAGATCTAAATAGCTTTAAATCTAAGAACACACACGTACATCTTTAAGTTTGATCATTTAGATCTTTCTTAAAACTTGTAAAACCTACTCATATTATAAGATCTCCATTAGAAATCCAAGACTAACCATCTTGGTAGTGGACGTAGATCATTTCCCGATCGAACCTCTCCAAATAGTGCGTATTTATTTCTGGTCATTTACTTTCAAGTTTATCTCTTATCTCACTACTTGCTTGTTTATTCATTGTAGATTGAACGGATTGAATATTGTTGTGTTTGTTTCATATTTGCCTTAGTTCCATCTTACACTCACTTTGAGCCAAAATCTTTAGTGTGTGTGTGCGCCCCCTTTAAGTACTTTGCGCCTATTTTACAATCTTAAACTCCACTGTGCATTTCACTCACTCTCTTAGGCGCATTTCAATGCTCTTATTTGATTAAGTGCACATTTGCAATTGAGTTTACAAGGGTTCGAAAAGAATTTCAAAACAACTATTCATCCCACCTCTAGCTATTTTTCTTACCCTTGTTGTCCTTTGGGACCAACAGACGCTATCCCCTTCAACCACCCCAACTAAAACAAGGTTCCTCCTCTAGTTTACGGCATGAAACCAACCACCAGCAAGCATAAAGGTCCTTACGAGACATCCACCAAGATGATGGGTAGTTACTTGTCTGCTACCAAGTTGCCTCCTCCTTTGTTGCCATTAAGTATTGGTGCCGCCATTCCTGCAATATCCACCACTCCTCCTGCTACTCAAGTCAACTTCGACTCTAATATCTCCATTCACCCTCTAGTGGTGTCCATGCAAGAATAGATCCATCAACAGTCCGACACAGTTAGTAAGCAAGCCGCTCATGTCGTCAAGACTATCAACCCAAGCAATGTGGGTGCTCTCCCTAGCGACTTCAAAATGCCGAAGGTCTCCACCTTCCATGGAACCTTTTTCCCTAAGACTCACTGTTCTAGCTATATACTAGCCATGAGAGCTCGAGACTGCACCAACAAACAAATGGCTCGAGTCTTCCACACCACTTTGTACAGAATTGCCCTCCGTTGGTTTCTGGGTTTGGACCCCGCTGAATGGGAGACATGGGATCAAATCACCACCATCTTCTATGAGAAGTATAAGTCAAATCTTGACTGGAATGTCAACCACACTTATTTGGAGAATACTATGCAAAAGCCCATCGAGCCTATTTATGAATTCTACAAGAGGTGGAATCACAAACTAGCAAAAGTACAATATCCTCCTAAGGCGAAGGAAAAAAAGCAAATCTTCTTCAAATGCTTGGTGCATGAGCTTAGGGTAGAAATCGGTAATGGGTACTTCCCTAATCTGAGAGAACTGGTTGATGCTGGAGTAAGACACGAAGCTAGTATCACTGGTGTTACTAAAGAAATTCCTAAAAGTGGAAGCAACTCCTTCCGCTACAAGGCTCCGACAAGCATCGCTCCTAAAGACAAGGAAATCGCCGGTCAAGTAAGCACGGTTCAAGAAGAATCCTTGTTTGATGTCCAAGCTGTTACGAACAACTCCCCATGCAAAAGAGAGTACTTTGATGACTTCAGCATGCCTACTGACCGAGTGTTTGAGGTCCTAATAAAGAAGGGTTTGATCAAGACACTTGAGAACTACAATCCTGCGGCTAAAAGAGCCGACCTTGATGTAACCAAGTACTGCAAGTACCACAAGTACCCTGGTCACAACACCGACAACTGCCTGTAACTGAAGCGTGCCATCCAGAAGCTAATTACCGAAGGCAAGATTGTGAAGCCTAAATGGCCAAACAATGTAGCAAACCCACTTCCCAACAACGGCGGCGTGAACATGGTTTATATGGACCAAATCGGTATGCTCTAAATGGTTGACACTTTTGCAGAGCTACAAATTGACATGGACACTCTATTATATGGATTATCAGCAATGAGGATGCTCCAGCCATTGGAAGGTTACCAACCTCATCTGGACAGCGATCCAGAGAAGTCATGCATCTACCATCAAGTCACCATCCATGCTAAGGAGGAATGTTTTGCTATAAAAACAGTCATTCAAAAGCTTATCCATGATGGCTTAGTAGAGGACCCTAGGACTGCTCTCGCTAGTGCAAAAAAGGAGAAAGACCTCGCTAATCTGATTGAAGTCAATGTGGCAGATGGCGAGGCACCAGAGGTTGATTCAGATTGTACTTCAGAATTTGTTAATGGTAGTAAAATTCCTTATTACACTCTGTCTTTAACAAAATCACTTTCTCTTTCCCCAAACGGAAAACACAAGAAGATGATAAAATCTCCATCATCCTCAATCAACTTCGTGGCTATGATTGAAGACAAAACCAACAAAGTCGACCGAAAAACATTAGTATCACCTATGATGGGCAAGCTAAAGAATTGGTGTACATTCGGCGGACCTGTGGCAACAACAAAGTTCATGATCGAGAAGCTAGGACTTACTGTTCCCCTTATCACGTCCCCTATCGAGTCTACTGCTAACTCCCCAAAACTGTCCCCATCCTCTAGGTCGTCTAGGTCCGATGTCCTCTAAGTCTAACGACCTCACGTCGATAGACTATGAAATATTCGCTAATGCAATCTTTCCCTTTGCGCTAAATGAAACACTTGACCTCTTTGAGTATCCCACCATAGCCACTCTTATAAATGATAAGTTAACTAATCAACCTAATGATATACACATGGTTAATAATGATTCATTAAAAGAGGTTGACACAGACAAACTAAATGACGAATAGTAAAAGAAATATCAGAACATGTTATTAATCAAAGGGAAAATCGAGCCCAAGCTGCCGATGAGGTGTTAACATGTGTGAATTTAGGAACCGAAGACGAGCCAAAGGAGACACAGATTGGAAGATTCTTTCAAGGCAGATAACAGGAAGCACTAATTGAGATGATAAACTCAAATTATAAGAAAAAGAAACAAGAAGGAAGATTTTGGTTAAGAGTTTCATACATGTGGGACAGTGGCTTGCTGGATTTAGTGATAGGAATTTCATATCTTTTCCATCCTCAAGCGATGAATTTGGCGTAGAGAGGGATGAACAAGAAGAGAAACTTCATGTTTAGAAAATAAACAGTTCTTGAACTTCTATTCTTGATTGAATAAAAACTGATTACAAGACTCCTATTTATACTACTTGTAATACCTAAGAATAAGGAAACTTATTTTATCTAGGAAACAATATAATTTAAACTAGGAAAGAGATATACCTAATCAAAAGATGATCAACAGAATATCTTGGAGATACGGGGAGATAATATCAAATCCTCCATATCCTCCTATGCGATATCATTGATAACATTTATGATTTTCTACACTCGCCCTCAAGTTGGCGCGTGTGAAGGATACAAATGCCCAACTTGAAACTTAAAAAACCTCAACCATTCCAACCAGAGACCTCTGTTCACTTGCGCCTTGTCTGCAAGGTGTCTCATAATCTGTGTTTCCCCTTCACGTCTTCTTACGTCCTTCAGATAGCAGTTTCCTACAGTATAGAACATCTTTCCACAGCACGTACACTTGGGCTTCTCTGTCTGCAGAACTGATTGTACACTTTTCTAAACAACTGATTGCACAACTGTCACGACAACTGGTTGACGGCTGCTTACCGGCTGTATATATTTTTTTCGTTCCATGCTTCGCTCTGATTATAGCACGCTTCAGCTTATCTTCCATGTGCGAACTTTTACTCCCAACACGTTTTGCAAGTCTCCTAAAATCTCTTGTGCCGTCTTTGCAAGCTTGAGTTTATTTTTAATTCCCTTCTTCATGAAATCCTTCACCATCGCATCGCACCGTCTTCAAACCCTTGGTTCTAAAACTCAGATTTGATCTTGTTGCTGCCGTCATTGTTGTGGGAAGAAGGAACAATAAACGAAAACTAACAAAAAAGAAACCGAACAAAAAATTCGATAACTAAGAAAATTTTGCGGAAGCGATTTAGGATCTCACAGCTCTGATGCCATGATGAATTTGGCGTAGAGAAGGATGAACAAGAAGAGAAACTTCATGTTTATAAAATAAACAATTCTTGAACTTTTATTCTTGATTGAATAAAAACTGATTACAAGACTCCTATTTATACTACTTGTAATACCTAAGAATAAGGAAACTTATTTTATCTAGAAAACAATATAATTTAAACTAGGAAAGAGATATACCTAATCAAAAGATGATCAACAGAATATATTGGAGATATGGGGAGATATTATCAAATCCTCTATATCTTCCTATGCGATATCGTTGATCACATTTATGATTTCCTACATCAAGGATGGGGACCCATTTTGATTAATAAGACTAGCTGAGATTCAATTTTCAAAGTAAATTAAAGAAAAAAAGAAAAACAATCTTCACTTTTTAACAATCAATGATCACTTTAACTGTATCATACAATTAAACATGTTCAAAACTAATGTAACAAAAGCAATAGCCTCATAACCAACTAATTACAATATTTTCTTTACAGAAAAATAAAACAAAACACCAAAAGAAAAATAATTTTTGCACTATAACAATTGTAATCCCTCTGTTTCAGAACTGAATCTTGATCAAAGTTTGCATTTAATTTTTTGGTGGTCAGCTAAACTGAATCTTGATCAAAGTTCAATTTATATTTGAGTAGTCACGAAATTTTAAAAAACGATATTCATAGTGTCCTTTGTAATGCATCAATTTTCTTCAAAGTATATGCACAAAACTTTGCTCAAAGTTTAATTAAGTTGAGTATTAAGTCAAATGGGAATATCTTTTTGGGACAGAGGAATAGTACAAGAAATAATTGAAATACACTGTTTTTAAGAATGAATAACAAAAACATAACATCAGGGCTTTGGAAGGGGTTTTCAATTATTTTGATTAAAATTAGCTCAAGGGTAGACGTTTTCTCCAGTAGAAATCAATATACTTAGACCTAATTTGAATGAATCCCTAGAAATCAGAACATAAAATATAAAGTACACAAGTCAATAACCCTAAAATTACACTTCTATTCACTATCTTCAACACAAAATGAGAATAGATCCATTAAATTCAAGGCATTCGAAAAAAAATATCCAATTTTTAAGACCTAATTTGTTAGGGCTTTAGAATTTTGGGGGGTTTGAGATGAGAGAAAGATAACAAATCAATGATGAACGGAGAGAAGGGGAATGAATACCTGTGTGAAGCAGCAATGCAGGTGGTGGAGTGGTGGCTTGGTGCGACTTCCTCCTGTGTCGTCTCCGAAGTAGCGTCGATCACTCCTCCCAAGTCTCTTTCCGTCAAGAAAGCGCAATTTGTAAATCGAGAAGTGGAACCTAAGAATGCTGTGTAAATTATGTTTATATAGATAGGGTGTCATTATGTCAATGTAAATTTTGAGGGGGGTCAGTTGAATTTTTTCAGGGGCTCAAAGTCCAAATTATATAAAACTTGAAAGGGTTAAACAAGAATAAAGGGAAAAGTCAGGGGGTCAATTGACCCCCGCATCATAACGTGGATCCGCCCCTGGGCGCAGTCCTTTGATGTCTCACCTGGAGACGAACCCTCGGAATGCAATTGCGATTGTATTTGTTGCGGTGGTATCGGATGCCAAGAGACTCACTCCTTTACATGTTATGTGTGTGTCTTTGCAGATATATTTGTTTGTGTGTGAAGAGAAAATTGTGCTTGTGGTGTGATATGATTTGAAAAGCAAAGATTTGCATGAGAGAGAAATTTTGCAAGGATGGAGAAATTTCTTTTGTGTGTGATGTGATTTGAAAGGAGATTTGAAGGATGATGTGTTTGAGATTATGCCCTAGGCCCTTGAGAAAGGCCTTACGTTGCATCATGTTCTCATTTGTTATGGAGATAACAACCCTGGATTATTATATGTTTTACATGTTTATTATAATAATCCCCGTCCCTAGTACTTATCAAGGACTAGTATAAGTTTAATCGATGATCATATGATGATCATGTGTATGTGATACAAATTAAACTTATGGGTACTTGTTGGAGAAAAAATACTGGACTTGACCCACCTATGAGATTTATGTCATGGTCAGATGTCATAAATTAAATCTCATATAGTTATATCATTTGAATCCTTAGACCTGAGATTATCATGGTCTTCCACATGATGAGCATTATGTTTGACATACTCAAACGCTACCCCTAACCGGGTGGTTATAAAGGCTACGATTGGCATAATCGGATTCATGTAGGGAAGAATCATAAGTCAAGATGAGATTTGTCCCTCTCTCAAGAGAGATATCTTCTTGGCCTCTCGATGAGTGAGATTGATGATAGCGTACGGCCGTACCCAAATGAATTGAAGTGTTCAATGTCATTTTCTCATATCCATCTACTCGGAATCGAGAAAGCATTGGACAACATAAGTTGACGTGGACCATGACTTATGTCCAATATGATATCACGTGACAAAAGGATTGTGATATGTTCTATGAGGATAACGAACTTCGTTAAGTTATATTAATTGGGTAGTCATGATGGCTTGCTAGAGTCCTCTAATGATTTATGGGTTTGACCTTGGTCGGACTCATTACCAACATAATATAATCCTATGGGGTCACACACAAAAGGACGAATCAAAAAAAGGCAAAAGCTGAATTCCTAACGGACACGGCCGTGCCAGTTATAAAGTACGACCGTGCGGATTAACAAACTCGACCGTGCCTTTATTCAATTGTGGCAAGTCAAGCTCGGACCAAGTGGCACGGCCGTGCCATTTGGTGAGCATGACTATGCCAAAGTTCCTGGGGCCAGATTTTGTGCAGTTTAATTGGGTGACGGGATTTAAGTCTTCTAGGTCATTAAGGGTTAATGACTAGGGACTATAAATACATATTTTTATCAGCCATTAAACTAATGCAACCTATTATGTTTGAGAAACATAATTCTTGATCCAAGATTGTGAATCAAAGATCAAGAACGCATAAAATTCATATAGCCTTGAAGATTAGAAAAGTGTGTTTTCTAATGGGTCTACCAATCCAGATCTAGAATGGTTCTAGATATTCGTTCGCGTGTGGATACACATAGAGGATGTTTTCTTTAGCATCTCAAGTTCGTGTTCCTGTGATTGTGATACGATGAACGCGAAGAACGAGGAGATCAAATCTAAAGCTTGAAGACTTGAAGATTTGAAGATCTGAAAAATTTAAACGCTCTACAATGGTTAGTATTCTAAATTCATCTTGCTATTAATTTAATCATCATGAATGGATCTTGGGGCTTAGGGTTTTGTTGATTTATATTGCCGTCTTCCGCTGCGCATGTTGCCTCAAAACCCTACAGTGGTATCAGAGCCCCGTTCATGTATGGTTATTTTAATATTATCATGTTTGATATATGATTTGATTATATGATCTAGCATGATAGAATTTAGAATAAGAGATTTATGTGAATTGTTTGGAGAAACAATTATATATTTGATATAGTATGATTATGAACAAGGTTTTCAAGTTGCTTGATTAATATGATTAATCTATTTATCGGATCATCAATTTCTTTAATTGGATTATTGAATTGATGATTCTTGATCTTGAAGAACAAATTATTTGTTCTTAGGGTTTGATGTTTATGATAATTTGATTATCATAAATAGTTGAATTCTTAAAGGATCAAGATTTGATAAATTGCGATCGTGCGGTTCGCTTGCAATACACGTTTTGTGCAGAATTTTCGTCCAGAATTTTCCTGCAAATTACGTGCAACACACGTGCAGTCCAGAATTTTGTGCAGAATTTTTATGCAGTTTGCGTGCAATGCACTAATTCGTGCAGATTTTCGTGCAGTTCGCGTGCATGCAGATTTCTGAATTCGTGTTTTTCAGACTTGGAGATTCATAGTAGAATACGTATTATTCATGGAATTGGATTCTATGAAGTAATGCATTCTTAATAGAGTTGGACTCTATGAAAGAATTCATTAATCAATATGTATTGTACCTAGAGTGGGACTGTATGAAAATCTAAAATTCATAATCATATTCACATAGTATCCGTTCATTAATTAATTGGATTAATTATACATTTGTTATGCGCGTTGCTATATGAAAGAACATTCTTGAAAAATTTAAGTCATGTGCCAATCCACTATTAAAACACTTGTGAGTACACCGGGTAGTTTTATGCAGGCTACGCCAAAGCGAGGTGCATTGATTCTATCAGTGTATGAGCAAGATGAATGAATCAGAGTTCCTATACATTTAACGTGGTTTGACTTAATTAGGCTATCAAAATAGTTTTGGGCCTAAGGCACAAGATGAGATTAAAACATGTTTGACATTGGATGTCTAAAATAATCTCATAAAAGATATAAGAGTCATATATGATATGATTGATAAGAGTTATCTACCTAAATAACTTGGTTTTGAGTAGTCATACCAAAGCCGACTCAAAATTAAGTAAAATATGGATCTTAGCCCACATAAATTATATTATACAATTGTTGTATATGAAGGTTATATAATTTAGTGGGAGTATTTATGAAATACAAATAATTAATCTCTTAAATGATTGGTATGAAATATAGGTGTATATTTATTTGCATATTTGTGTAGAATGTTATATCATATTTTAATTATGTTTGTTACTGCGATCTGTTCTTAAAATGAAAAAGTTAAATGAGAATAAAATTAATTTCTTTGATTGGATCATGAGATTAAGAATTGTTCTAAAGAAAGAACGGAAATTATACATTCTTAATTTAATCCTAAGTAACCTAAATTGCAATATTAATGTGATTAATATGTTCCGTAGGATCATCAAAATTTAATTTGATTAACTTGTTGATGATCTTAGATTCGTGAATAAATTGTTTATTCTTGGTTTTGATGATCATGATGATTGGATCACTATGAACACCAAATCCTAATTGAATCAAGGAAAGTAATTTTAAGGAAAATTTTGGAAATTTAAAATCTACCGCTTTTATGATAAATATTTTTTTAGTTGAATTTAATTGTCAGATGGCTGGTTTTAGAAACCGTATTTCCTGAAATTAAATGTCAAGTTCAAAACTACTTTGGGTTGAATCTAGTTTCAGATGTCTGGTTTGCGAAACCGTGTTTCCTGAAAAGTGATGTCAATTCAGAATTCAGAAAATTGAAATCAGAATCCTGAATTGTTCTTGATTGCTGAAATCAATTAAATTGATGAGACATGGAATTTAGAAACAAGACTACAGAGTCGTACGGAAATGTGGATGCCTTTTGGCTTAGTTTCGGCCGTACAGTTTGTGCTTTCAATATCTGAACTAAAGTGCGGAAAGATGATGATCTAAGTCAAAAATTTGATTTTTGACTTAATGAATTTCTAAAAGGAAAGAGGATTAAAAGTATCAAAGGTAAGACAAATGTTGTCAAACCTAAAAGAAATAATTGTGGCTAAAATAATAACTCTAAATAATGTAATTCGGTAACATGGAAATTGGATTAACCATTTTAAAATTGCAATCAAAATTCTGGATGATCAAAGAAAGTGAATGGTAGTGAGACTACCACTTCGGACATTTATGTTATAAGATTAATCTTTCTATTTTTAATTATTGGGTATTGGATACCGGATTTGATCCCACATTTATAAAAATGTGCAAGAATTAGTAAATTGAAAGACTACTTAAAGTAAAGTTAATCTACGAATGGTAATGGTGCAAGAGTTGAAATATTGTTCGTAAAACACTTATGAAGTGGCTTTATTTAGTAAGAAGAAAGTATTATTTTGTTATAATATAATGAAGGATATTTATTTCTTATTAAGAATAAGAAAGTACTTTATTTATTATGATTTTCTTTATTGTATTGATAAATCATATAAATAAATCTAATATCCCAAATCTTGAAGAACAAAATAATGAATAAGATTATAACATAAATTATTAAATTCTTAAGGCATTACTGTTTTGATCAAATAAATGAGAAACGCATATCTAAAATTCCATGGGACAGAGTTTTAAAGTCATATGATTTTGATTCATGTGATATATGCAAATCTTATTTACTTGGACCAATACATATTTTACTAAGAGTAGTAAAAGGCTAATATCTTATTAGACCTAATACATGTTGATGTATATGGTGCATTAAGTGGCAATGCTAAAAGAGGATTTTGATACTACTTGGCAAAACTATTCAAAGATTCCGATTCGACCGTGATGATGAATAATTGAACCAAGTATTTAACAATCGTCTTTAAGATTGTGAAATTGTTTCACAATTAACTCCACCAAGAACACCATTTTGAATGATGTGTCTAAATGGAGGAATTGAACCTTTTTGGATATGATTCATTAGATGATAAAAGTCAAATTGATCTTCCATTATTTATTTTGGGGTTATGCATTGGAAACCGCTATAATTACACTAATTTGAGTTCCATCAAAATAGTTTCAAAGGAACCATATGTGATATGGAATGAAAGAAAACTCGGTTTGTATTTCATGAAGATTTAAGAAAGTGAGATTTTTGCGAAAAGACTTGTTTGGAACAAGCTCACACTTAAATCTAATAAATGTATTTTCATGGGATATCCTAAGAAAACTTGAGGATATTATTTTACTTCTAAGAAACAAATTGTTTGTTGATAATGGTACTTTTTGTTGGGTTTCGATCAAACATGCGCAGCGGAATTTAGCATTTAAAATTTTGAAACCCAAAGCCATGGATCCGTTCATATGATTAAATCAAATACAACATAAGAATAAAGGAATAAACTAACCCTTGATGGCTATCAAATTCTCTTGGTCTTTGGTGGAGGTTTGAAGACTTGATCACGATCACAAAGCTTGAACACGAACTTTGAAGATGATGATTTTCACCCTCTAGCGGTATCCACACTTCGAACGAATATCAAAGGAGCTTCTTTGATCTTGGTTGCTAGACCAAATTGTGAAACACTTTTTCACAATCAAAAGAACTATATGTAATTTATTTTGTGTATTATTTTGTTCTTCAACCAAGAATGTCTTGGAACAAAATAAACCCTCTCTCAAACTCTTTGAGACTCACAAAATCATTCACTTAGAGTGCTGGCCGAATTTGGTCTTTTATACACAAGTATGACCTATTCCAAATAGGAAACTTGTGTCAAAATCCGTCCAAAATTCGTTTCCTAATCAAATTAGGAATCTGCCACCCGACAGTACTGTGCGGCCGCCCAAAAACCTATGTGCGGTCGCACAACTATCTGAAACAAAACTGGTACAAAAGTGGGCTAAGTGTGCGGCCCCCCAGTCCATTATGTGCGGTCGCCCACTTCCCCAGAAAGTCCAGAATTTCCAAAATTCCAATATAGTCCTTTTAAAGATCCGTTCTATTGTGTGTGACCCTCTAGGATTATACTAAGTTGGCAATGGGTTCAAACATGAAACCATAAGATATGATTAGTTTCTAGCAAACCGTCATACCTACCCAATTAGTATAACTAGATACAAGTTCGCATTCCTTTTAGAATATGTCATAATCCTTTTGTCCACGATATCATTGAACACAAGTCATGGTCAAAGAGTCAACTTGTTTTGTTCAATACTTTCTCGATTCCGAATATGTTGATAATCCAAATGACATTGATCCAATCAATTCATTTGAGTCCGGCCGAACATTTCATCAACATCATTCCTACGAGAGGCCCAAGCTTGACATCTCTCCGAGGAGGGACAAATCCATTTAGCTTATTATTCTTCCCTACGTGAATCTGATTATGCCAATCATTCCCTTTATAACTACTCGGTTAAAAGTAGCGTTTGAATATGTCAAACATAATGTTCATCAAGTGGAAGACTATAATAACTTCATGTCTAAGGATTCAAATGACATAACTAATATGAGATATATGTATGACATAGACCATGACATAAATCTCATACAGCGGGTCATGTCTAGTACCTTGTTCCAAAAAAGTACCCATAAATCTAACATGATCATCCCATGATCATTTAGCCTTTATACTAGTGCTTAACAAGTACTAGGGACGGAGATTATTATAATTAAACATGAACAACAATAATAATCAAAACATCTCTTTATTAATATGAAATAAATGATAACAATTACAACGTTTATTAAACGTGCCTAGGGCACCACTACCAACAATCTCCCACTTGCCCTAGGCCCAATCTCCCATGTATCTAATACCCATGGACCTAACATGACCATCATGTTTAGCTTGTGGAAGTCCCTTTGTTAGCGGGTCCGCAACATTGTCATCAGTAGGTACTCTGCATATATTTACGTCTCCCCTATCAACGATCTCTCGAATGATATGAAAACGCCTAAGTATGTGTTTGGATTTCTGATGTGCTCTTGGTTCCTTTGCTTGAGCAATAGCACCATTATTGTCGCAATAAAGGTCTATTGGACTAGCAATACTAGGAACCACTTCAAGTTCAGTTATGAACTTCTTAATCCAAACAGCTTCCTTTGCAGCATCCGATGCAGCAATATACTCAGCTTCTGTTGTAGAATCAACGGTTGTACTTTGCTTGGAACTCTTCCAGCTTACAGCTCCACCATTTAACATAAACACAAAACCCGATTGCGATCGGCTATCATCTTTGTCAGTTTGGAAGCTTGCATCCGTGTAAGCATTTACAACGAGATCATCTTCCATTCCTCCATAGACCAAAAACGAGTCTTTAGTTCTTCTTAAGTACTTAAGAATCGCTTTTACAGCTATCCAGTGATTTTCGCCAGGGTCGGATTGGTATCTACTTGTCATGCTCAATGCATAAGACACATCCGGCCTAGTACAAATCATGGCATACATGATGGACCCAATTGCCGAAGCATATGGAACATCATTCATTTTCTCACGCTCATCTTTTGTCTTAGGACATTGAGTCTTGCTTAGAGAAACTCAATGTAACACGGGCAAGGTGCCTCTCTTAGAATTTTCCATACGGAATCTTCTAATGACCTTGTCAATGTATGTACTTTGGCTTAAACCAAGTAGCCTCCTTGATCTATCTCTATAGATCTTAATGCCAAGTATATATGCGGCTTCACCCATATATTTCATTGCGAAGCACTTTCCTAACCAAATCTTCACAGACTGAAGTGTAGGAATGTCGTTTCCAATGAGCAATATGTCATCCACGTATAAAATAAGGAATAGCACTATGCTCCCACTAATTTTCTTGTATACACAAGGCTCATCTTCGTTCTTGATGAAACCGAACTCTTTGACCGATTCATCAAAACGGAGATTCCAACTCCTAGAAGCTTGCTTCAATCCATAGATGGATCTCTGCAATTTGCATACCTTAGAATTTTGTTCAAAACCTTCTGGTTGTGTCATATACACATCCTCTTGTAGTTTTCCATTCAGGAAAGCGGTTTTGACGTCCATCTGCCATATTTCATAGTCATGATATGCGACAATGGCAAGCAAAATTCTTATAGACTTGATCATTGCTACGGGTGAAAAGGTCTCATCATAGTCAATACCATGAACATGCCTATAACCCTTCGCTACAAGCCTAGCTTTGTAAGTATGCACCTTCCCATCCATGTCAGTCTTCTTCTTGAAGACCCATTTGTATCCTATGATTTTTACACCTTCGGGTGCATCAATCAAATTCCAAACTTGATTGTCTTGCATGGATTGCAATTCGGATTCCATGGCTCCAAGCCACTTGTCCGAATCAGGAGAAGACATCGCCTCTTGGTAGGTTGACGGTTCATCATTCTCAATGATTTCCACGTCATTACTATCCGTTACGAGAAATCCATATCTCTCGGGCTCGGATCGTAACCTACTAGATCTGCGAGTTGCTTGTGTATTTTGAACAGGTTCCACAACTCCTTGTGGTTGTTGTTCTTGTTCCACTATTGGTTCAATGTTATTTTCTGGGTCTCGAATTTCTTCAAGATTTATTTTACTCCCACTGATTTCTTTAGAGAGAAACTGTTCCTCTAGAAAGACACCAGTTCAGGCAACAAACACTTTGTTGTCCTTTCGGTTGTAAAAGTAATATCCTTTAGTTTCCTTAGGATATCCCACGAAAATACATTTATCAGATTTGTGTGCTAGTTTGTCGGAGATAAGTCTCTTGACATAAACTTCGCAACCCCAAATCCTCATGAAAGACAAACTAGGTTTCTTTCCACTCCACATCTCATATGGACTCTTTGGAACCGATTTAGTTGGAACTTGATTTAGTGTAAAAGCAGCGGTTTCTAGGGCGTAACCCCAAAAGGATATTGGAAGATCAACTTGACTCATCATTGATCGAACCATGTCTAACAAAGTCCGATTTCTCCTCTCAGACACACCATTCCATTGTGGTGTTCCGGGTGGAGTCAATTGTGAAATTATTCCACAATTCTTTAGATGATCATCAAATTCTTGACTTAAGTATTCTCCACCTCGATCTGATCGAAGTGCCTTTATACTTTTTCCAAGTTGTTTTTCTACTTCATTTTGAAATATTCTAAATATCTCGAATTCTTCACTTTTATGTTTCATTAGGTAAACATACCCAAATCTACTATAATCATCAGTGAAGGTTATGAAGTATTTAAATCCTCCCCTAGCATTGCTACTTAATGGTCCGCATACATCGGAATGTATCAACCCCAATAAGTCGCTTGCCCTTTCACCCAACTTGGTAAAAGGTGTCTTAGTCATTTTTCCAAGAAGACATGACTCACAAGTATCATATGACTCTAAGTCACATGAACCCAAAAGTCCGTCCCCATGGAGTTTTGAGATACGCTTCTCATTAATATGACCAAGACGGCAATGCCACAAATAAGTATGATTTACATCATTAGGTTTAGATTTCTTATTTACATGATAGACATTATTTTCATTCTTGACATCCAAGATATAAAGGCCATTAAATGAATTAGCAATACCATAAAGCACATCATTTAAATAAAAAGAAAATTTCTTATTCTCAATAAGAAACTTAAAACCTTCATTATCCAAACAAGAAATTGAAATAATATTTCTGCTTAAATCCGGAACATAATAACAATTGTTCAAAACAAGAATTAATCCGGAAGGTAAAGTGACTTCATAAGTCCCTACGGCTAATGCAGCAACTCTTGCTCCATTTCCCACACGTAGATCTACTTCACCTTCTTTAAGCAGTCTCCTATTCTTTAGTCCCTGCACATTTAGACAAATGTGAGAACCACATCCGGTATCCAATACCCAAGAATCAGTGGTGGAAAGGAGAATATCTATCATATAGATACCTGAAGTCGACGCAGCCTTGCTGCTCTTCTTCTTCTTTTGCTCTTCCAAGAAAGCCTTGCAATTACGTTTCCAATGACTAATTTCTTGACAATGGAAACAAATTGCATCCTTTTGTGAATTGGGTTTTGCCTCAGAAGCCTTGGCAACCTTTGCCTTGCTTATTTTGGGTTTGATAACTTTCTTACCCTTTCCTTTGACATTAGCCTTCTTCCCATCATGAACCAAGAGCACGGGAGAACCTTTCTCCACAATTTTCATCTCTGCAGTTTTGAGCATCCCATGCAACTCAGAGAGATTCTTATCCATTCCATGCATGTTATAATTCATTACAAACTGATTATAACTTTTAGGCAATGAATTAAGAATGAGATCCGTGGCTAGCTCCAATGGGATTGGATAGCCAAGTTTCTCAAGGTGCTCTACATAACCTTTCATTTTAAGAAAGTGAGGACTCACTTGTTGCCCTTCATTCATTTTACTAGTAGTGAATGCAACAATGGTCTTGTACCTCTCTTGCCTAGCTTGCTCTTGAAACATGGTTCTCAACTCCACGCCTATCTCATAGGCTTCCAAATGTTCCAAACTTTGTTGGAGTTTTGAACACATAGCAGCAAGCATGAGACAACTTACATCTCTAGAATCATTACGATGTTTCTTCTAATTGTCTCTTTCTACCCTAGGGGCAGTAGGCGGTGGTTCAGCGGGGAGAGGCCCATCGAGAATGTACAACTTATCTTCTTGCCTAAGAACGATTCTTATGCTACGGATCCAATCCATAAAGTTGGTACCATTCTCTTCGAGCTTATCCTTCTCAAGGATTGATCGCAACGACATTGATTGAGTGTTATTAGTCATTATCTACAAATATGCAAAAATTTCCAAAATTTAATAAGTACCGATTTTCATTAAAGAGATAAATAATGTATTTTTCAAACAAAATACTCCCACTAAATTATATAACCTTCATATACATCCAATGTATAATATAAATTAAATGGGTTAAGATCCAACTTTAATTTAATTTCAATTCCGCTAAGGCGGATTACACAAAATCAAATTAATTAGGTAGACAACTCTTGTCAATCTTATCTCATATGACTCTTAGTTCCTTTTATGAGATTCTTTAAGAAAATCCAATTTCAAAAAGCATGTTAAACCTCATCTTTGCCTAGGCCCAAAACTGTTTTGACGCCCAATTAAATCTAACCATTTTAAACGCATAGTTAATGTGTCCCGCTAGGGCGTGCCCACATTATCTATCTTGCTCATACATAAATAAATTTAATGCATCTCGCTAGGGCGAATCTACATTAGAGTCACTTATGTACTAACATGTGTTTTAATCATGGCATGGCAATAAAAGACTTAAAACTTTCTTTGAAGGTTCATCACATATAGCATATAACACATTTATGAGCACATAATATAAACATGTTACACATCAAGTTTAGCCACTAAATTAATCCCCATTAATTTAAGCATGGTATTTATGTGTCATTAGTTTCTCTATAATTATGAGGATGAGACTATTTCAACTTTGGTCATTATCTCCAAATCAAGACAACAAGAAGTGCGGTCGAACTAAGCCATTAGGCAACCACAATCCCGCACTAATTCAAGAGACCAAGAAAGTAGTCCATGTGGCCGAAACTAAGCAATAGATGGTCTCGATGAATGTAGGCCAATTGCATTCACAATTCCACATGGATCTCCAAACTTTGAATCAAGAACTTTGTTTCTCAATTTTAGAAATTATGAACTCTTCATAATTCTAACTTCGTTTTATCTTTGAAACTTTGATTGCGATCAATTTTGGGAAACACAATCTCGATGAACGCAGATTAGCCATCCAAAACTTGAACCAATCTAGGAATCACAAGACTAAAACAAATAGGAAAATCAAACCCCAAAATCCATACACAAACCAACTACCCAAAACCCATTCCAGATCAGCAAGTCTGGACTGGTTCTGTTACTGGTTCTGTTGAATCTTTCGAAAAATTCCAGATTATGGTTTTCAACCAAAATCAGACTTTCTGATCACCTTGTGCGGCCGCCCAAAAACCCTTGTGCGGTCGCCCAAAACTGTGCGGCCGCCCGAGGCGTTTTGTGCGGTCGCCCAGTTCCATCAGAATGTGCAGAATTTTCAAGTTCGAAAATTTTGTCTCAAAATTGTTTTTCCCCGATTATTAAAACTTTGATCCAATCAAAAATTAATAATCAACAATTCTGAATCCATCATAATTTATTTATTGCGATTGAATCGTGCGATTGTGCGATTGAATCGTGCGATTAAAGTTGCAAAACAATAAACCACATAAAATCACATAACACATAAACATCACATATTCCAATATTCATATCATGCAAGGCACATAAACAATTTATATACACATAACATGATCTAGGTATTGATATAATCAACATGAACGGGGCTCTGATACCACTGTTGGGTTTCGATCAAACATGCGCAGCGGAATTTAGCATTTAAAATTTTGAAACCCAAAGCCATGGATCCGTTCATATGATTAAATCAAATACAACATAAGAATAAAGGAATAAACTAACCCTTGATGGCTATCAAATTCTCTTGGTCTTGGTGGAGGTTTGAAGACTTGATCACGATCACAAAGCTTGAACACGAACTTTGAAGATGATGATTTTCACCCTCTAGCGGTATCCACACTTCGAACGAATATCAAAGGAGCTTCTTTGATCTTGGTTGCTAGACCAAATTGTAAAACACTTTTTCACAATCAAAATAACTATATGGAATTTATTTTGTGTATTATTTTTTTCTTCAACCAAGAATGTCTTGGAACAAAATAAACCCTCTCTCAAACTCTTTGAGACTCACAAAATCATTCACTTAGAGTGCTGGCCGAATTTGGTCTTTTATACACAAGTATGACCTATTCCAAATAGGAAACTTGTGTCAAAATCCGTCCAAAATTCGTTTCCTAATCAAATTAGGAATCTGCCACCCGACAGTACTGTGCGGCCGCCCAAAAATCTATGTGCGGTCGCACAACTATCTGAAACAAAACTGGTACAAAAATGGGCTAAGTGTGCGGCCGCCCAGTCCATTATGTGCGGTCGCCCACTTCCCCAGAAAGTCCAGAATTTCCAAAATTCCAATATAGTCCTTTTAAAGATCCGTTCTATTGTGTGTGACCCTCTAGGATTATACTAAGTTGGCAATGGGTTCAAACATGAAACCATAAGATATGATTAGGTTCTAGCAAACCGTCATACCTACCCAATTAGTATAACTAGATACAAGTTCGCATTCCTTTTAGAATATGTCATAATCCTTTTGTCCACGATATCATTGAATACAAGTCATGGTCAAAGAGTCAACTTGTTTTGTTCAATACTTTCTCGATTCCGAATATGTTGATAATCCAAATGACATTGATCCAATCAATTCATTTGAGTCCGGCCGAACATTTCATTAACATCATTCCTACGAGAGGCCCAAGCTTGACATCTCTCCGAGGAGGGACAAATCCATTTAGCTTATTATTCTTCCCTACGTGAATCCGATTATGCCAATCATACCCTTTATAACTACTCGGTTAAAAGTAGCGTTTGAATATGTCAAACATAATGTTCATCAAGTGGAAGACTATAATAACTTCATGTCTAAGGATTCAAATGACATAACTAATATGAGATATATGTATGACATAGACCATGACATAAATCTCATAGAGCGGGTCATGTCCAGTACCTTGTTCCAAACAAGTACCCATAAATCTAACATGATCATCCCATGATCATTTAGCCTTTATACTAGTGCTTAACAAGTACTAGGGACGGAGATTATTATAAGTAAACATGAACAACAATAATAATCAAAACATCTCTTTATTAATATGAAATAAATGATAACAATTACAACGTTTATTAAACGTGCCTAGGGCACCACTACCAACACTTTTCTAGATAAATTATTTATCTCTAAAAGAATCAGTGGGAGTAAAATATATCTCAAATGGTTCGAGACCTAAAAAATTACATTGAACCTAAGATGGAAGTTGAACAAACTTTCACAAGGTGTTGTGAAAAACCGTTCAAGTTACACAAGTTGCTTGCATAAATGATAGGATACGATCTATAACAAGTAACATTGGATTTCTTGTAATAGAAAGTATTGAGGTAAAGTTCATTAAGAATGACATATTTACCACCTATCAAAATGCAATGTCTGCTCCATATTAGATTAATGGCTTGGAGTCATAAAATCTAAAAGGCAATCCATGTATAATAATTAAGTTTGGAAGTTGATCATTCTAACCTAAGGTGTGAAAAACTGAAGGATGGAATTAAGTTTTCTTGGAGAAAACTAACATGGGTAGCAAAGGAACATACAAATTAAGCAAGACAAAATGTGAAAGGTTGACTCATATTTCAACTATGATAAAACTTTCTCACTCGTAGTCATGTTTTAAGATATTATAATTCTCATTTTCATATCTTCATATTAGGAATATTAAATTTGACAAATATATATCAAAACAGCGTTCCTTAACGGGAACTTACTTAAGGATGTATTGGATACAACCTAAAGGTTTTGATAGTCTAAAATTCTAATAAAGTATGTATGTTGCGGAAATCCATGTGATGGATTACAGCAAGATTCTTGGAGTTGAAAGAATCATTTTGATGAAGGGTTCAAATCGTTTGAAATTCATCAAAGATGAGACTTGTGTTTGGTAAGAAATTAGTGGGAGCATAGTCTAATTCCTAGTCTTGTATATGTGGTTGACATACAGTTCATTTGAAAGAGTTTCTTAATGAAGGACTTAGGAAGAAGCCGCTTACCTCCTTGGGATTTATATCTTTTGATATAGATCTAGGAAGTTGATTGGTTTGTGTCAAAGTACTTATAAGGCAAAGTACTGAATTGTTCAGTATGCAAGACTCTTGGAGAAGAACTTGCAAGATTATCTGATGACAGTATTCTTGGAAAGACTTAGTCTTAGTGGAAGACTAATAAGCAAGAGTACATGATTAGGATTCCACATGCTTCGGCAATTGGATCTATCATGTATGTCATATTATGTACTTAGACGGGATAACTCGTATACTTGGAGTATGATGAGAACAAACTAATCATATCCTAGTGAAAGTCACTAGATAGTGATCAAGAATGTCCTTATGTACTTAAAAAAACTAAGGATACATTCTTGATGATTGTTGACATAGGAGATGATCTAGTAAATGGTTACATAGATGCATGCTTCAACATCGACAAGGGTAATTTAAATTGCAGTATAAACATATGTTTAAAGTAAGTGCTATTAGTTGGAATAGTTCCAAGCAAATACACTATAAATTATTCTACGAATAAAATTGAGTATTTAGTTACATGAGTTGTAACTAAGGGAGTTGTTTGAATATAGATGTTATTAGTAAAACTAGAAATAGTTTCTAGTACTACTAATCCTATGGAGCTTTATTGTGAAATAATGGTTATTCCACAAGCTAGGTGGCCAAAGGCTCATTTATGATCCAAGCATACATTCAGACATTTCCATCTCTACGAGAAATCGTTGACATGGGAGATGTCAAAATATGCAAAATACCTTATGATGATAATAAGGACAATCTTCCTACATAAGATCCTCCACATACTGTTATGATGGTCATAAGCTAAGCTCAATGGTATTGGATACGCATTGATTAGGCCTAGTGCAAGTGGGAGATTGTTAGAGATTATACCCTAGGCCCTTGAGAAAGGCCTTACGTTGCATCATGTTCTTATTTGTTATGGAGATAACAACCCTGGATTATCACCTATGAGATTTATGTCATGGTCAGATGTCATAAATTAAATCTCATATAGTTATATCATTTGAATCCTTAGACCTGAGATTATCATGGTCTTTCACATGATGAACATTATGTTTGACGTACTCAAACGCTACTCCTAACCGGGTCGTTATAAAGGTTACGATTGGCATAATCGGATTCATGTAGGGAAGAATGATAAGTCAAGATGAGATTTATCCCTCTCTCAAGAGAGACATCCGCTTGGCCTCTCGATGAGTAAGATTGATGATAGTGTACGGCCGTACCCAAATGAATTGAAGTGTTCAATGTCATTTTCTCATATCAATCTACTCGGAATCGAGAAAGCATTGGACAACAAAAGTTTACGTGGACCATAACTTATGTCCAATATGATATCGCGTGACAAAAGGATTGTGATATGTTCTATGAGGATAACAAACTTCGTTAAGTTATATTAATTGGGTAGTCATGATGGCTTGCTAGAGTCCGCTCATGATTTATGGATTTGACCTTGGTCGGACTCATTACCAACTTAATATAATCCTATGGGGTCACACACAAAAGGACAAATCAAGAAAAGGCAAAAGCTTCAGTTATAAAGCACGACCGTGCCAATTTACACGGCCGTGTGGATTAACAAACTCGGCCGTGCCATTATTTAACTGCGGCAAGTCAAGGTCGGACCAAGTGGCACGGCCGTGCCATTTGGTGAGCACGACCGTGCCAAAGTTCCTGGGGCCAGATTTTGTGCAGTTTAATTGGGTGACGGAATTTAGGTCTTCTAGGTCATTAAGGGTTAATGACTAGGGACTATAAATACATCTTTTCATCAACCATTAAACTAATGCAACCTAGTATGTTTGATAAACATAATTCTTGATCCAAGATTGTGAATCAAAGATCAAGAACGCATAAAATTCATTTAGCCTTTGAAGATTAGAAAAGTGTGTTTTCTAATGGGTCTAGCAATCCAGATCTAGAATGGTTCTAGATATTCGTTCGCAGTGTGGATACACATAGAAGATGTTTGCTTTAGCATCTCAAGTTCGTGTTCCTGTGATCGTGATCCGATGAACGTGAAGAACTAGGAGATCAAATCTAAAGCTTGAAGACTTGAAGATTTGAAGATCCGAAAAATTTAAACGCTCTACAACGGTTAGTATTCTAAATTCATCTTGCTATTAATTTAATCATCATGAATGGATCTTGGGGCTTAGGGTTTTGTTGATTTATATTGCCGTCTTCCGCTGCGCATGTTGCCTCAAAACCCTACATGATGTTCATATCTTCACTTCCCATGGCCGCTTGATGGATTTCTGATGTTGCGGAGGATGCTTTGATGGAGAATGTTGGTGAGATGGCATTTCTGGATGATGGGTTGGTCGTGCCAAAAGGCTGCCTACGTATCCCTTGAAGAGAATCAGACCAGCGTAGTTCAAGGATGGTGGAAAATGCTGGGGAAGAAGCTTAGAGCAAAGCAAGATAAAACACATACTTTTTATACAAGGAGACAAAGAAAATTTATTTACAAAAGAAAAATAAAAATCTTTTTGTCTCTTTTTTTTTTCTTAAAAGATTAGAAGGAAACGAATATGTACACATGTGAGAATTTTTTTATTTTTTTTTTAGTTCGTGGGTGAACCATTTTAACCATTGTGTCTTTGTAAAGCCAATCCAAGATTAAGTCATGTTCAATCGAAGTTCGGATTGCGTTATTCGAATTCTGTTGTCGCTGTTGTGCCCAACGAATATTGATGTCTAGCCCCAAGAGATTTGTCAATTATGGGGCTCCAAAAGACCTTCGATGACGAGATACCAAGGGGTTGTTGATTGTAAATCCCTTAGAACGCCTTTGATGCTAAACTTTGAGTGACTTGCATAGCCCCAAAATAAATCAGCTCTTGGACCATTCAAATAAGTTGTGTTTTGTTGTTGATGTGAGCAAGCCCCAACAGGAGATTATTGTAGATACCCCGATCTCGCACCCCTTATCAAACCTCTTTTAATTGGTCTAAACCCTAAAATTGACCTAGAGCCCTCGATTTGGCTATGCGGGAGTTCCGTGAGCCTTATCGGTGCATCGAATGGATTAACGGACTTCAAATTCATGATCAGAGCGAAAAAACGAGTAAACCAGCATGTACTTCAATTTTTGAGCCGAGGGACCCGAAATGGGGCCCGCACCCTTAGAACTGCTCGTTATTATCCATTCTGCGCATTAAAAATATATAATTTTCATTCCTTTCTAATTAACATATTTCAGATAGACGTACGTGACCACGGGATTATTTCAAGCAACTTTCATGTTGGGACCGCGGACAACCGAGACACCGTTATGTGCGCATTCGGACAAATCTTGGACTGTTACGGAACCAATACCAGAAGCAAATTGTGGCTCATTCACATCAAAGCATTCAAGCAAGAGTAATGATGCCCAACCACATTGCAGCAAGTGGATGAAGGTGGTTGGCTAAGTGGATAGAGAATGGTCCAATCAGAGCGCGACACGTGGCAAAGTCAAATCTCCCCGACCACCAGTCCAAGCCGTACGGCTACTATGGGAGCTCCAGACCTGCAGTTTGTTCTTCAACAACTTGGCCATTCACATCAACTTTAATCCCTTTATAGCTGCAAATGGACGGAAAAATTGGCCCCTAAATGACCTCTAAGACCTAGACAAGGGTAGTAGATGATCATTACAACCTCCCTCCTCCATATACTTACCTCCCTCATCCATTATTCAAAGGAGAGTTACACACACATTCACACCACACTCTTGCTCTATCTAAGCAAAAAAAGATCTCTCAAACCTCAGTTCATAAACCACCACAACACCACCATAACACCACCAAAAACACACACCAAACACAAGCAAAAACAACCCACTCAAACACTCTCTCAATCTAAGGCAAACACCTTAAGAAAAGCAACAAAAAAGTCTTACCTTGGAAGGAAAGGAAGCACACTTAGGTAATCTCTTGTTCTTGTAAAGTTCATCCATGTAAAATGTAGATCCTTATGTGATTTGGAAAAGGGTCTAGCCACTTGTTAGGCTAGACCCCCATTTGATGTGATGTAATGTTGATACTCTTGTTGTTTTTCTCTCTAAATGATGATATACCATGATTAAATGCTCAAATGGATGTTGTTTTGTGTTTTTCATATATAGATATATGTATATCCAAAGTTTCATGTTCACATTATTTCATTTGAGTGAGTTTTCATGGGTGTTTTCATCCCTTTCGTAGATTTCCAGCAGACTGTCCATCTGCACCTTTCTGTCTTGTTGCTCTCTTTGTGCATAGAAAAATTGGGTTTTGGTCTTATACCACAAAAATTATTTTGTCCTAAACAAACAGAGGAATACTAGCATGTAAATATCTTATTTTTACCCTGATTAGAAGAGGTTCTTTCCATTTTTTGTTTCAACTCTCTGTTCTCAGATTAGCATACTTCCTGTTCTGACACCAAAATGTCAGAGGTATTTTTTGTGACTTAAACTTTCTCAATGGCCTTGAAAATTTCCATATATAAACTTTGATATGTTAGGAATAACTTTAATGTTTGGTATTTCCCATGATTTCCCTTTTTTCATGATGAAAAAAGTGAGTCTTTTATGGATACATGAATATCTGTCAGACTAGGCTTTTGAAAGTTCTATCTTGCATGCTTTGTTTGGACACCATAACCTGCTCCTAAAATCAGAGGAAAATTCATGGTTGATACTTGATGTGTTAGGGACTTTTACTAACATTCACTTTCCAGATTGTGCAAGTATAAGAGCAGGTACACAAAGAAGAAGAGCACAGCAGTCCCTAAAATGTTTGGGGACGGAGTTTGGACATTATTTTTTATGGGATTGTTTCCCTTTTTGTTCACCATTGTAAATATTAATCCCCCACACCTTTGTGTGTTTCCTTTACTGGATATGAATGTTAAACCATTTTCAAAACCAAGTGAGAGTCCACCCAAACCGACTCTCATTTGTGAATTAAAGCAAACATACCTAGATTAGGAAGACCTCCTCATATATTAATCACTATTTTTGTTAGGGCATAAAATCAAGGCATAAAAGCATAAAATGAATGTACGTGGCATACATACTAGAGACCATCACGGGCGAGGAGAGTGCCTAACCCCTTCTCTTTCTCGTAAATTAGCCCCGAACCCACTTTCTCTAAATAAAAGGTTTTGTCTTCATTTTTCCTAAAATAACGTGAGGTGGCGACTCTTGACTGTTTTGATTCCATCGAGAGGAAACCATTGTGTGGGAACCGAGCACATTTACAAAAGCGCATCAACACGAAAATGGACCCGAATCGCTTTCACGAGCGATCATTTCGGTGTTCGGCATTTCGAGCGCGGGCTCTCACAGTGGCGACTCTGCTGGGGACATTTTTTAAGTGGGCTAGACTCTAATCTTTATGTGTGCCATGTTTTACTTGCCTTGCTTGGGTTGTATATATTTATGCCCTAACCTTTGTTTTGTAAGGGCATCCTTTCTCCTTCACCCTCTTATTTGTATATATATGCATGCGTGGTGGGTGATTCCCTTAAAAAAGGAAGAAAAAAGAAAAAATGGAAAAAAGAAAAAAAGAAAAAAGAAAGAGAGAAAAATATTTTCTTGTTTTCTTTACTTGCTTTCAAAAAATCATTTTATGAACTTATAGATAGCTCACACACATGCACGTTGTTGAAAAAGACGTCTCGTAGAACCGTACAAACCCGAGAATGTAACCCGAGGGTATAAGGGATCTCATCGACTTCCCTATAGGGCCCGCGATGGACATTCTCACCCCAAAGCGCGCCTATTAGTCGTTGCGATGGGTGTAAGCCAATCTTCCCCTTTACCAAGCCACGATGTCCATATTTTCAAAAAAATGACACGTCTAGACTTCATGCCGGTTTTTGTCTAGCAATTTCACCTCAATCCTATGCATTTCCCAAAAGGTCATAAACAACCTACATTGTGGAAATTCATTGAAATGCTCGGATTGACTTTACATTGTCAAGACCCTCCCTTAGACCGTAACCGAATGGTGGATCCCCGAAAGAGTATAGGCCCTTCGCTAGGGGCTTGGATGGCCAATAGTACAGGTGCAAAACGTTGGTCCTATACTTTGGAGACGGTATCCACTATTCCAGGATTGAATGAAAAACGTGTCAAAACAAAGCAAGGTGCTTGTCCGGCATTCATAGGTTTGTGCGTTGCTTGCGCTTCAAATTTTGAAAAAAAAAAGAAAAAAAAATGCTTCTTTAGTTCATAAAGCTTCACTTCCCAGAAAATCTAAAATAGGTTTTCTTTTTCATCTGTCTTGTAGAGGGAGAATTCTTCTTGTCCTCTAGCGCGACATTCAAGGTCCGTTTCAAGCATCAATTTGATCAAATCTCTACTCCGGTCTTCACCATCAATCATGGCCAACAAAGGACATACATCATCAAACTCAACTGAGGGCTCGTCCGACTTTGAGCCGGGTTATGCAATGGAGCAATGGTTAGGGAAGCAAATGACAGCCCAGACAGAATACATGAGGAGTATCTTCCAAGGGCATCAAGAGGAAATGATAGACCGTGTGACAGCCCTCTTGCAGAATGAAGGCCACATGGGACTTAAGGACTCCCATTCACTTGTTGTTCCAAAAGCCATGGAATCCCGTGTTCAACCACAAGAAATGGCCACCTTGCCCAAAGATGGAGCCTCTCACCAAGTGCCATACACTTGTCCAAACCCCACTCAAGACACCATCCCAACTTTTACCTCCTTCCTTGAGATGGCCCAGCACGTTGATACCAAAACCCACTCCTCATACCTTGGTTTCGGGAAATCCTCAACGGAAAGTGCAATGTGTATGACCAAATTTGAACATGATACAAAGTCTTGGTTCTCATGGTCTCGTAACCAAAACTTAACTTTCAAGAATACTCCCCAAATTCTGGGATTTGCTCCAAGGAGGGATAAGTTTAGTTTGAGGAGGTTTAGCCGCCATGATAGGCATTTTGATGAGCTTGATGCTCCAATGATTACGGTTTTCCATGACCTCATGAGCAAAGGCTTTCTGAAACCGATGGAAGGATACAAGCCACCGAGTAACCTACCCAAGCGATGGGAGTCTACTGCCTACTGCCAGTATCATCAATCAAATGGCCATGACACCAACAATTGTTTCTCTCTCCGGCATGCCATCCAAAACCTCATTGATGAAGAGGTCATAGAGAAGCCCACATCGGCAGCAAATCGGGTGTTTGATAACTTCGGTGCCCCCATGTCTAAAATCTTGCGTATTTTGGTTGCTCACGGACTTTTGAAACCAATAGAGAAATATCGATCACCCCAACCATTGCCTAAAGGTTGGGATGTCCTGGAGTACTGCAAATACCACCGATATCCGGAACATGATACAGATTCATGCTGGTCTCTTAAGAATGCAATTCAGAACCTCATCGATAATGAGGCAGTTGGTAAAACCTCAGACCTGATTTTGATATGGGAATGTTTTTTCCTTGGGCTCACTGACTCCCGAGCCACCTGTTCGCTTTTCACTCTGACGGCGTAGGTAATAAACGAACAGAATTTTGGTTTGCTAGCTTGCAAGGCTGCAACACTTTTGCTCACTTTTGGAGATTTCTAGCTTCCGGTATCTAGATCTCTTTTTGCTTGTGACTGGGCTTACCGCCCCTACTCCTAATCCTGTCCCTTTTGCGTATCGCTTAGTAATGTGCTCACACATCTTCTTTGTCTTCTAAGTCTAAGAGTGTGTCGTTGTCTTCGTGCTTTTATTTTCTTGCATGTCATGTAATATATGTTTTCAGTCAATGAACTTGCCTTATAACCAAGTGCCTTCTTAATCTGAACCCGCAAACAATTAATCTCACCTAATAAAAGCAATCAATGAAATCTGAACAAATTTTAGACTGTGATTAATTGAGATGGGAACTAGGGCCGAAGGCAATCAACGAAGTTCACGAAGGCGATCGACAAAGTCACCCAACGAACGAAGATTTCAGGGTGCAATCAAGGGCATGATCAGAGAGGCCAATCAAATAGTAAAGGCAGAAGACTATCACACTGATGCAAGTGCAAGTGTCGGCGATTTCCCTTTAATTTATGATGCATTGTAAATTCTCGCATATTGTATGCTTATGTTTTTGTAAAAATTGTTGTATCCTGCACGCTATGATGTTTCTTCTTGAGTGCAAAAAAAAAAAAAAAAAAAAAAAAATCAAAATAGAGCAAAAAAGGGGAGGTCAAAAATAAATAAATAAATAAATAAAAAAAAAAAGAAGAAGAAGCATTATTCATTTATTTTGGTACATATTCCATTTGCTTTATTGTTAATTCAATTGTTTTAGAAAGGATATCGCGACACTACAAATTCATGTGTGTGCCTTCAACGACGGCAGTTGGCAATTAATACCGAAGACTTCATCGCTCGTATCACAAAGGCGATACGTAGACCGAGGGTCGGACAATCTTATGTGACATCACCAGCTTCAAGGAGCACCGCGCATACGAGGCCAATCGGCACTAAAGAAGATCTCGATCTTTCAACTTTGGGCAAAGCACCATCAACGACGACAACTGGTGGCTTTTGTTGGAGACCAACATGCTCTACCAACTCCTTACACTGACGTAGCCTAAGAACCAAAAAAAAAAATCGTGCAGCCTCCAAATGGTGTGATCAAAATCAGGAAAAGGAGATGACGACGAAGGCCTCTCACCAAATGAGGTCAACCAGCGGCGCGAATCATATCTCTTGCCGAACGATGTTCTCATGACGATTTGTCACGGTCTAATTTGTGTTCAAATGATTTGTCAAGCTTATTAAATCAAAAGTAAAATGCTAATCTGATGCTAGAAGGGTCCATTTGATTTTGAGGCACTTGACCGTTAACGCTTGTTCAAGTCTTGAGTCTTTGATTTCAATGTGTGAGTATGCATATTTTCCCTAGTCTAGGGGCTTCCCTTTACTCTCGTCCTTCCGTCATTTCACTTCTGCGCAAACACGATATCGGAGATCCCACTGGGATTTCCCTTTGCTTGCCAAAACTCTGGCCTCGTGCCTTCCCCTACCAACTCCTGCAAGTTGTCACAGCAAAAGAGACAAAGGAATTCTATTCCTTAGATTTCAAACTCTCAATGTCGGCAATTGATCTTGAATGAATGAACACGAACTGGGGCTGCATATCAGAGTCTTGGGTCAGTTTCAAAAGCAATGATGTGGCTTCATGACAATAAGATTTGTTGATAATGGTTTGCTCCAGGTAACACGGAAATTCAGATGGCAAAACGCCAGGGTACAAGACAACTCTCATTGACAGTTGATATTTTGAAGGGACTCAGAAATGCAAAGATTAACTTTTGAGAATCATCATCAGTTTCAGTAACTCTCAAGATTGAGAACATTAAGGATATAGGACAACTCTCATATACATTTAGGTCCCTTAATGTGTGGATCATCAGAACACAATGCCATCTCGAATTGATAGTATGGCCCGCAAAGCTCAAAGCTCGTTTTTCGGCAACATCAGGATTGTGTCCCGCCGAATAACTCTCAAAGACAGTTGACTCCCTACCGATTGGGTATCGCATGTCAGAAATTGTGAATTGCCTCCGACAGAGAAGCATCGAATGACAAGACAACTCTCATAAACAGTTAGCTCCCTTAATGTGTGGATCAGCCGAAACGCAGTGCCATCTCGGATTGGCAGTATGACCCGCAAAGCTCAAAGCTCGTTTGTGTCCGGCCGAACAACTTTCAAAGACAGTTGGTTTCCATAAAGAAGGAGTATTGAATTTCAAAATCAGTGAATCATGATTAACAGCAAAGCATCGAATGCGGGATGAATCTCATAGACAGTCGGTCCCTTATGTGTGGATCATCAGAACGCAGCGCCATCTCGAATTGACAGTATGGCCCACCAAGCCCAAAGCTCGTTCTTCGGCAACATCAGGATTGTGTCACACCGAACAACTCTCAAAGACAGTTGTCTCCCTACCGATTGGGTATTACATGTCAGAAATTGTGAATTGCCTCCAACAGCGAGACATCGAACATTTGAATAACTCTCATTGACAGTTAGAGCCCCTAACGGTTGAAATGCCAAAACATGAAGTTGTATCGAAAATTGGATCAATATGAGATCCACTGTTCAAGTGCAACAAGAGCTGCATATGCCAAATTCAGAGGCTTGTCCTATATTGACTGGGGCTTCCATAGCCAACATCTGAGGTTGATCCTTGGAAGATACCGGGGCTTCCGTAGCCAACATCTGAAGTTGATCCTTCCAAGACACTAGGGCTTCAGCAACAAGAGTGTTGGGGGTTGATATCAGAAAGAACAATTGGGGTTTCTTCAGCCGAAGACTGGGGCTGACCCAACCATAGCATCCGGAGATATACCGTTGAGTAGTCTTGATCAAATGGGTGTTCGGAATTGACCTTTTGAGTTCTCGCGCTAGGCTTTCGGCTCGGCTTCACCATACACATCTCCATATTCCTCATTTTCACAAAAATGCAAAATTGACAATAAAGTGCAATCCATTTCATTCATGATTCTCCCTCTATTCATTCATAAATTCTCAATCACTAATTCATAATAAACAAAGTTTGAAATGCAAGCAATGCACAAGTGTCAAAAAAAAAATAGAGAAAAGGAAAAATCAAATGCAAAAAAAATCGTCATGCAAAAAGAAAAAGTGAAATTTGGCGTTCACCCTTCAAAAGAAAAATGGTTGCAAAATGAAAAGAGAATGTATTCTTGTCCCAATCTTTCTCTGAATCTCTCGATCTTAAAGATTTTAATCCATGTATGTGTTCTAAAACTTTTGTTGCACATGAGTGATACTCTCGAGCACATTAATGTTGAAGATATATTTTGCTTGCTCTTGGAAATCTCTTGCAGGTACACATCGCACACCCTGCCACATCATGGTCCTCACAAGAAAGTCCATCATCAACATCAATGTATATTTTGCTTGCTTGAGAAAATCTCTTGCAGGTACACATCATCCATTCTGCCACATTATGGTCCTCACAAGAAGGATCCTCGATGAAGTCGACGCTCATGTTTCTGCATAGGGAATGAAATTTCCTAATGCCCTTTCTGCAAAATCAGTTTGAGTTGCCAAAGTTGAACTACGTTGGTCTGATTCTCGAAAGAGATACGTAGGCAGCATGAATTTTCAGGCACGACCACATACTTGCAAAAAATCTTATGCAGGTACGAAGTTGGAACCACACAACGAATCACATCTTGGTTTGACAAAGAGGTTTCTCATTGCAAGCGATCAAAATCCCACAACAATGGCAAAACCAAAGAGGAAACTTGCTTGTCACAACAGACAATGTTGATCGTGTCATTTCTCCTGATATACGTGAGACTTCAGTCAAAATTGAATGATTCCAACCCGGTATCAATTGCCAAGAGTCGCAGCGACTCCAAAAGTGGAGTAGCTTGATTGTGAAAGAATCAAAAACACTTTTTGGGTGAACAGAGATCCAGAATGAGGTTGCAGCACTCAAAACGGTGCCAACGTACCACGCAAAGTAATGTTTCAGCGAATCCGAGAGCGGAGAAGCTTGATTGTGAAAAAATCAAAAACCCTTTTAGGGTGAACGGGAATCCAAAATGAGGTTGCAGCACTCAATACAATTCCAAGAGGCCACGCGAAGAGATGGTTCGGTGCTTAACAAAGCACAAAAATCTCATCACACAGCAAAGTGAAAGCAGGAGAATCTGGACACATCTTAACATGCAGTGTATCCTTGAAATTATCCTCATGATAGTAGTCTTGAAGTTCTCACTCTCAAAATCATTCTAGGCTGAGACGCCTCTTAAAGTTCTCATAATCAAAATTATTTTAGGCCGAGACGCCTCTTAAAGCTCTCATAATCATTTTCGGCCGAGACGCCTCTTAAAGTTCTCATTATCAAAATCACTTTAGGCCGAGACACCTCTTAAATCTCTCAAAATCATTTTCGGCCGAGACGCCTCTTAAAGTTCTCATTATCAAAATCACTCTAGGCCTAGACGCCTCTTAAAGCTCTCAAAATCAATTTCGGTTTGAGAAAATTTAGATCTCACCGTTGAAATTATGTTGTTCCTTCCCCCAGAGTCAGATGCGACTCGACTTAATGTTTAATTAGGTCACCTCCTAGATTTCGAGGTGTCTTTCCCCAAAGAGTCAGATGTGACTCATCTTGATGTTGAACTTAGGTCATCTCCCGGATTTTGGGATGTACCTCCACTCGGATTGTACCTTGCGTCAATCCTTAAGTAATGTTGATCTTAAGCCTTCTCTTGATTGATTGAGTTGGTTCGCGCCAGAACTACGACTCGACTTGATTCCCATGGAGGGATACGTAGACAGTTTACCCCGGTGAACTCAGTCGCCCGTTTTTACAAATTGTTGGTCGAAGACCGATCCCCAGAGTCATAACTACGACTCGACTTGATTCCCATGGAGGGATACGTAGGCAGTACACCCCGGTGAACTCAGTCGCCCGTTTTTGCAAAATATTAGTCAATACCAATCCCCTGAGTCAGAAATGCGAATCATCTTGATGTTGAATTAGGTCATCTCCCGGATTCTGAGATGTACCCCCCGCTCCGATTGTACCTGTAGACACCCCGCCTTGGACCTCTCACCCCGATTGCATACATAATATTTTTATCAAACTTATTTTTATTAATTTCTGTTACTTCGGTTAAGTTCCTAACTGATTCCGTTAGTTTTGGACTAAACTGCATAACATAATTAATTTTAGGGTCATTCTGTCATTTTTCACCCGCGGGCGCTTCCGGCACTGCCAGTGAGCCGCGCGCGCGTCCCGCCCCAAAAGCCGGACCCGCGCGCTTCCCACTTTGGCAGTAACGGATTGCACCTTATTTCCCTCCCTTTTCTTATTTACAAACATCTTTTCTTGATCACAAACAACCCTTTTTACATCCACATTCATCCCCCTTTTCTCATTAACTCCCAATCCCACACTTCTAGCCTTTTCATTAAAACAAAATATTTCCTTTTTATTTTATTTGATTTTCTTTTATTTCTTTATTTATTATTTTTATTTATCTTATTTTTGATTGGTCAATTCCATTTCACATGGATGATCATCTTTTCCCTCCAACCTTTCCCTCTCTTTTTTACCTATAAAAACCATCATCTTCTACCTTGGAAAAGGACCCAATTTTTGAGACTTGGAACTTTCTCTCTACACAAATTCTATATCATTTTCCCTACACAAATTCTCCCAACAAGAGTTTTACACAACGAAACTCTACACAAATCTCTACACAACAACATCATTTTCAAGTCCAAGTTTGAAGTCTTCTTTCTAAAGGTACAAGTCTTCTTTTTTTTTTATTATATTCATGTTCTAGTCAATGTATGCAATCCCCATTAATGGGACATGACCAACATGACTACTTCACATATTGAAGTTAGTTAAGGTTATCTCCCTACATTTTAATCTCAACTTTAATTCACCATGTTAATTTCTCTTCATCTCTTAATGTAATTCTTTAACATTACTTGGTACATGTAATCTTTATCATTAAATAAATAAAACAATTCTATTTTATTTCCCCTTTATTTCCCCTTTTCTTCTCATCACAATTGTTAGCACATTTCTATTTAATTAATTGAAGCACATGTAAATATTAGAACACCAATAGTAGCAAGACCCGCGTAAGCGGGGCGGAGTGGGTGTTTAAGTACTTCCCACTCCATCACCTAACCCCCGAACCCTTCTCTCCTGAATCTTTGGTTTTGTACATAAATTAGGCTATTTCTAGGTTTTTCTTATGTTCCTTTAAAAACATAGGTGGCGACTCTAAACAATCTAAAACAAGTTAGATATCCTAGGATAATTCACCGCTCTAGCCAAGCCGTGGTTCCCCGGGGTATCTACAGTGGCGGCTCTGCTGGGGACGATTTAGAGGGTTAAACTTGCGTTCTTAACTTTTGGTGTTCTTATTACTGTTTTCTGGGCATTCTGGTAAAAAGGGTAGGAAGCGCGCGCCTCCGGCCTTCTTGGCCTAAAGCGCGCGCGTCCGACCCTTATTACCAGAATCGCCCGTCTTCCTTCTTGTCCTTCCATTCCATGTTTCTGTGCTAACAAATTCTGCAGGGGAAAGCATTTTTATTTAGGGTCAAGGCAATCCCTTGAACCCGCTGATTTACAGGTTGTTACCCAGATGCGGGCGCCTCTGCCCCTCTTTGTCTACCGCGCGCGCCTTCCGCATAGGCCACCCAATGCGCGCGCTTCTGAGCGCATTCCCAGAACAGAAACAGTGAACAGAATGGACAGTTTTGACAGTGTGTGGGCACCGGGCCTACACAGAACATCTTTTATTTCCTGTTCATTTTTATCGGTCACACGGGTGATTCGAAAGTTGTAAATTATGTGCTTATTTGCTTTTATTTCTTTTTTTTCTTTTGAAAAAAAATAAAATGTTTTGTCACATGTTAGACCTCACACTACATGCACATATTCTTATCAACTGCTCACTGTCGAGTCGCACAAGTCCAACCCCAAACCCGTCGAGGCCCGTCCTAGGAAGTTTCAAGCTCCACCCGACCTTGACTCTTCCGAAGCGGTAAACCTCAGCCCGTGGCGTAGTTCACGACTACATGCCGGGGGTGACCTTTAAGCCTCATATTCAAGCCGAGCACAAACCACACAATTCTAGTTTAGGGTCTAACACTCCGTGACTCAAGTCGGTTTTCATGTACCGAGATTTCCCTAAACTAATGTCTTCAAATCATACATGCCAACTTGTTGAAATGGACGAAATAAAAACTCCGTCCCCAAAAGTGGCCATCTTGGACGAAAATAAAAAATCCGTCCCCGCATGTATGATTTACTACATTAATTTAGTTTAATCCCGTCACATGTAGGTATCACAAGCGTGGTGGAATCCGATGAGTATATGGGACCGCGAGAAGGTCTATATACTAGTGTGACGATTCCACTATTTTTTCTAGAAACCCCAAAAAGGACTCCGTCCTTCCGACTTTGTAAATTAAAAAAAAAAAAAAAAAAAAAAGAGTCATTTTTCTTTATGTGGTTGAGTCTTTTCTTGTTTGTGGGTGAAATCATTTTACTCAAAAGGTGTTTGTGGGGCCATCCTAAGATCGACCGTGTTCTCTCAATAGGTCCAATGGCTTCAAACGGCAACAACAACGGCATTCCCGTGTCCAACGAAGGGTTATTCCGCATGGTGAAAGCATTGAAAGAGCAAGTTGATACACTAGCCGAGAATGTCCGCCGCAAGGATGATTTATGGCGAGCCCGTTACGAGAATGTGAAAATGGCCCACAAGAAAGAAGTTGCTAAACTCAAGAACCAATTGAAAGGGCTCACGGGTGAAAGAAAGGTCCAAAGCATTGATACCGGTTTGGTCAACACTCTCATGTCCTACATTGACCAAAGGCTTAGTGGGTTAAATTTGCACAAGGGCCCAAACACCGATCCTCATCAAGCTTCTCTCCTCATGAACACAATGGAGGCTCTTCCCGAAAAGTTCAAGATGCCCGATATTGGCAAGTTCAACGGCAACTCTTGCCCCAACGCTCATGTCGACTCCTACATTTGGGCCATGCTACCAAAGAAAGTGTCTCCTCAAATAATGGCACAATGCTTCCCGCTTACTCTCGAGGGGGTCGCAAAAGATTGTATATGGGTCTTCCAGTTTCCACCCGGCTCAATTGGGATGCCGCTATGCTTGCCTTCAAGTCACAACATCAAGACAACTCCATATTCCGCCCCACCAAGAAGGAATTGGGGAGCACCGTGCAAATGGGTGATGAATCATTTGGGGACTTCTATCGCCGTTGGAATGACAAGCTAGCCGAGATGGTTGATAGGCCTTCCAAGAAGGAAAAAATGGACATCTTCTTGAAGTATTTGAAAATGGACTACCGCACTCATCTTAGTGGGGCTTTTCACTCCGATTTTTCAAGCATGTATGATGCGGGGGTTAGAATCGACAATTTGCTCCGAGAAGTGGCCGAGTCCTCCTATGACACAAGCTTCAACGACAAAGGGTTCCCAAGCAATGACATGGAAGAATGTAGTGACATGGAAGACTACAACGACAATGAGGACTACAAAGACATGGGGGATAACGACAACAATCTCCGTTTCTCTTTCTCTACCTAGAAATAGGATTAAAAAAAAAAAGAGTCAAAGTCCTCTTTTGTGTGCATTAATGTTTTCTCTCGTCCCATGTTAAGTGTCGAGTCTTCTTATCAAATAAAAGTCGTTCTCGTCCTTATACACTCTTCCAAGTTGTTCGATCTAATTCTTGGCAAAATGATGAAAAAATTGTCTAAACAAGTTTTAGAACAAGGCCATCACTTGAACGCCTAGGGGCTAAACATCGTGACGAAGGCAACGACATCAACAACAACGACGAAGACAAAGCCAAGACATCAAAGGTGAAGCAACAACCATGGAGAAAAATCAAGCAATGTTCAAAGGGGGGATTAAAAAAAAAAAAATCCCCCTCAATCAAAGAAGTTCACATCAAGATCAACATCATTCCATCCACCAAAGGAGGACGAAACTACACGACGAAACAACAATCCCATCCCGAAGAATGGAGAATTCACAAGAACTACGGTGACCTGAGCCTCTACACTGGAGGAACGTAGGCAACCTGCGGGTCCGGTCTCATGCAAGAAAGAAGATATGTTTAGCCCTAGCGCGTTATGGTGATTGGCCTTCATCTCGAACTTGTCAAGACATCTTTGTACGATTCATTTGCCAATGAATTAATCACCAAAAAGATTGAACAACTTTCTTAGATTTGGAATCATTTCGCGCTCCTTGTCGAGTCTAGGGACTTCTATTCTTCCTGCATACTCTCAATTTCTTGCAATCAAATTGGGGCTTTCCTTCTATTCTCTCTTAATGACTTACTTGCCTTCGTGAGTCATTCAATTCAATAAAAAAAATACATGTCAATACTAGGGACACTTCCCTAGTCGAGTCAATGTCACTCATCTTTAGTGACAAAAGGTTTTCACCGCAAAATCACATGTCTCTCATCCTCAGCTAGAGTCAATGCACACTTCCTCATCAATTGAGTCAAAAAAAAAATTATGAAGACGCAAAAGAGATGCCCGCTAGATTGAAAACCCGAAAGGGCGGTCTAGGCAAAAAACAGGGTGCGTCATAAAAAAATGAGAGAGTGAGAGAGAGAAGGGAAAGAGAAATGGAGATCCCCGGCCTCTAAAGAAGACAAGTTCTACATTGAATCTCCTCAGCAAGTCAATTCCCCACCGAGTCAACTTTGGGATTGCAAAAGGCTCGACAAGATATAGCACCATCGAAGGTTGTCTTGGGTTATCGGCATCATTCTCCAGCAGTGTGCATTTTTGGGTTCATGAAAAGAAAGTCCGTGGTTACCAAGATCCATCCGAGGACAAGCCCATCATAAAAGGGCACGAGGTTGCACAAATAATTCCTAGCTAGTCAATTGGCTTGGGCAGCAAATAGCAACAACATGTGTCTCAGTTTTCAAGGCTTCTTCAAGTATGTGCTTCTAAAGTACGCCGAAAGGCTCCCGAGAAATGGAGTAACTCTTGCCATATCCTCTCATGTTTGTTCCCTCGCACGAGGATGAGTCACTCTTGCTTTGCTCAACAAATGGTGACGCCCTAGGGGCTATGTGACTCAAGGACAAGGACTTCTTTTGCTTCACTTGACAATCAATACACCCTAGAGGCTATTTTCGAGAAAGATGTGTGAGACTATCCTCAAAGTCTCCCAAAAGGGATGCCAAAAATCCCTCTTGTCGCGTATGCCCGTGCTCGTTCCCCCAATCAAGGATGGACCTTTCTCGCAATCAATGATGCCACTCTAGGGGCTACGGTCAAGTCTTAAAGGCTCCCTTAGCAAAGAGCAATTAACTCCCCAGCAGTATCCCCAGCCAAGTCATGTGCAACATTGGAACCTGCCTCAATTCGGCACCGAAGGTCTCAACGGGTTTTGCAATCTACAATCTTTTGGGCTACGGCATTACAGTAATTCAAGCAAAGGGCAGTATTAGGGCTTCGCGACCGACAGTCTTTTGGGCAACAATACTCGAGCAAGTGCAATGTGGAGTAGTCTTATGGCTCCATGAGAACAATCAAGATTCAAGGGTCTCTCAACACTTCAAAGGCCTCTTGGTTTTAAATGAAGACTCCGATGTTATGAATGAAGTTGATGATTTTTGTTAGAACTTTCAACGAGATCATGAAGAAAGTCTTAGAGAAAAGGAAAAAGATTCAATATGCTAAACTCTAATCAAAACAGGGTTATAGTGGGAAATGCCACGGCCAATCCCAATGTTTCTGCAATTCAGCACCCCCTTCTCCAAGATCAAAAGCACAAGGTGCAGCTCAGATAAAGTTGGGCCACAGCACTAGTTGTATCCGAAGATCCGTCATTAGTTCAACTCAAGAAGAGTCAAGCAAGCATACTCATTTGAGACTTTATCACGCCAAGACCTTATCCTCCGCGACCTCGACGGCACCGCAAGACATTACTGCATCTTTTGACATAAGCCCTCCGCCATTTGGGTATCAACCACAATGAGGCCATTCATCTCCCCAATAAGAGCAAGAAGGGGATTTCTATCAAGAATTCTACCCGACGGTACATCCGCGCTCAATGCCGAGCCAATCACGAGATAATTTGGGGCTTTACAATGAAAGGTCTTCACATCCCGCCATCTACAAGCCCACAACACTTGGGGCTTTGCAATCTCTCGAAGCTTGGCATCAACGATCTCATCTTGGGGCTTGCTCACTACAACAACAAAGGGCGATTTACTCGAATGGGTCAAGAGCTGATTTATCTTGGAGCTATGCAAGTCCCTCAAAATTTGGCATCAAAGGCATTCTAGGGGCTTTACAATCAGCAACCCCTCATCTCGGCATCAAAAGCCTTTTGAAGCCCCATAATAGACAAATCTCTTGGGGCTAGACATCAATCTTCGTTGGGCACACCAGCGACAACAGAATTCAAGCGAGGCAATCCAGACTTCGACTGAGCATGACTTGATCTTGGGTTGGCTTTACAAACACACAATGGCTAAAATGGTTCACCCACGAACCTAAAAAAAAAAAAAAAAAAAAAAAAATCTCTTTTCCTCACATGTGTGCATATTCTTTCCTTTCTAATCTTTAAAAAAAAAAAAAAAAAAAAAAAAAAAAAAAGATTTTTTTCTTTCTTTTTCTCCTTCGATGTGCAAAATTATGTGCTTTACTTTGCTTTGCTCCTAGCCTCTCCTCCAGCGTTCTCCATCATCCTTGAACTACGCTGGTCTGATTCTCTTAAAGGGATACGTAGGCAGCCTTTTGGCACGACCAACCCATCATCTAGAATACCATCTCGCCAACCCAACATCAAGGGCATTCTCTCATCAACATCTAAAGAATGGACATTTTCCATCAAAGCATCCTCCGCGGACATCAAGAATCCATCTCCACTCAAGCGGCAATGGTAAGTGAAGGTATGAATACATCCGACGCTTTCCTCAAAATCACACCGCACACAAGATCACTCTTTACATTCTTACTTCTCTCTCATTACAAGGGTGTTCCAAAATCTCATCACACCACGAGCACAATTTCTCTCTTCATGCATCTTCTTGCACAAGCACATATATCTGCAAAGCATACACATAACAGGTGCCGCACAGAGCACTAGGTACCGTACAGAGTACCAGCATCAACAGGTGCCGCACAGAGCACCAGGTGCCGCACAGAGCACCAATTCTGGTCGATGGTGGACCTCAAATCACCATACCGCCGCACAGCGCATCAGAATATGCCGCACCGCGCACCAATTCTGGTCGATGGTGGACCGCTCAAATCACCATACCGCCGCACAGCGCATCAGAATATGCCGCACCGCGCACCAATTCTGGTCGATGGTGGACCGCTCAAATCACCATACCGCCGCACAGCGCATCAGAATATGCCGCACCGCGCACCAATTTTTGGTCTATGGTGGACCGCTCAAATCACCATACCGCCGCACAGCGCATCAGAATATGCCGCACTGCGCACCAATTTTGGTCCATGGTGGACCGCTCAAATCACCATACCTCTTCCATCAGCAAAAGTCGCTCACACAGGGAGCGCATTTCTATCCTTTGTAATTTCAAACTCCTGCTTTATCGAGTCTTTGTTTTCTCTTGTCGATGTCCTCGGCAGTTGTCTTTCTTTCGTCAACGCGTTTTGCTTCGCAATCCACGTCGCCGAGGGGCTCTGTAGACACCCCGCCTTGGACCTCTCACCCCGATTGCATACATAGTATTTTTTATCTAACTTATTTTTATTAATTTCTGTTACTTCGGTTAAGTTCCTAACTGATTCCGTTAGTTTTGGACTAAACTGCATAACAGAATTAATTTTAGGGTCATTATGTCATTCTGTCATTTTTCACCCGCGGGCGCTTCCGGCACTGCCAGTGAGCCGCGCGCGCGCGTCCCGCCCCAAAAGCCGGACCCGCGCGCTTCCCACTTTGGCAGTAACGGATTGCACCTTATTTCCCTCCCTTTTCTTATTTACAAACATCTTTTCTTGATCACAAACAACCCTTTTTACATCCACATTCATCCCCCCTTTTCTCATTAACTCCCAATCCCACACTTCTAGCCTTTTCATTAAAACAAAATATTTCCTTTTTATTTTATTTGATTTTCTTTTATTTCTTTATTTATTATTTTTATTTATCTTATTTTTGATTGGTAAATTCCATTTCACATGGATGATCATCTTTTCCCTCCAACCTTTCCCTCTCTTTTTTACCTATAAAAACCATCATCTTCTACCTTGGAAAAGGACCCAATTTTTGAGACTTGGAACTTTCTCTCTACACAAATTCTATATCATTTTCCCTACACAAATTCTCCCAACAAGAGTTTTACACAACGAAACTCTACACAAATCTCTACACAACAACATCATTTTCAAGTCCAAGTTTGAAGTCTTCTTTCTAAAGGTACAAGTCTTTTTTTTTTTTATTATATTCATGTTCTAGTCAATGTATGCAATCCCCATTAATGGGACATGACCAACATGACTACTTCACATATTGAAGTTAGTTAAGGTTATCTCCCTACATTTTAATCTCAACTTTAATTCACCATGTTAATTTCTCTTCATCTCTTAATGTAATTCTTTAACATTACTTGGTACATGTAATCTTTATCATTAAATAAATAAAACAATTCTATTTTATTTCCCCTTTATTTCCCCTTTTCTTCTCATCACAATTGTTAGCACATTTCTATTTAATTAATTGAAGGACATGTAAATATTAGAACACCAATAGTAGCAAGACCCGCGTAAGCGGGGCGGAGTGGGTGTTTAAGTACTTCCCACTCCGTCACCTAACCCCCGAACCCTTCTCTCCCGAATCTCTGGTTTTGTACATAAATTAGGCTATTTCTAGGTTTTTCTTATGTTCCTTTAAAAACATAGGTGGCGACTCTAAACAATCTAAAACAAGTTAGACATCCTAGGATAATTCACCGCTCTAGCCAAGCCGTGGTTCCCCGGGGTATCTACAGTACCTTGCGTCAATCCTTGAGTATTTTTGTTCCACCTTGGTCTTCTCGCCTGCCCGAGTTGTACCTCGCCCGAACAACGTTTTGACTTGATTCCTATGGAGGGATACGTAGGCAGTTCACCCCGGTGAACTCAGTCACCCGTTCTCATAAATATTTTCTCATGTCAATTTCTTCCCCAGCAAAGAGACCGTACATCTCAATGCAAGCCCCAGCAAAGATACAATACATCTCAATGCAACCCCCTGCATTTTAAATTTCAATAAACCTGAACTATGTTTGGTCTGATTCTCGAAAGAGATACGTAGGTAAACCGGTAATCCGGGACCGACCATTGCTTGTGATTGTTTGATTGTTTGTTTGAGTTAGAACTACGGAGGCTTGATTCTTGAAAGAGATACGTAGGATGTCCTACTTTGGACCCAGCCGTTACACCCTAGACGATATCGTTGTCTCTTAGTGAATCGTAGAATCCCCTTTACATTACAAAGAGATTCGATGAGGGTCTCTGTAGATACCCCGATCTCGCACCCCTTATCAAACCCCTTTTAATTGTTCTAAACCCTAAAATTGACCTAGAGCCCTCGATTTGGCTATGCGGGAGTTCTGTGAGCCTTATCGGTGCATCGAATGGATTAACGGACTTCAAATTCATGATCAGAGCGAAAAAACGAGTAAACCAGCATGTACTTCAATTTTTGAGCTGCGGGACCCGAAATGGGGCCCGCACCCTTAGAACTGCTCGTTATTATCCATTCTGTGCATTAAAAATGTATAATTGTCATTCCTTGCTCATTAACATATTTCAGATAGACGTACGTGATCATGGGATTATTTCAAGCAACTTTCATGTTGGGACCGCGGACAACCGAGACACCGTTATGCGCGCATTCGGACAAATCTTGTACTATTACGGAACCAATACCGGAAGCAGAATTGTGGCTCATTCACGTCAAAGTATTCAAGAAAGAGTAATGATGCCCAACCACATTGCAGCAAGTGGATGAAGATGGTTGGCCAAGTGGATAGAGAATGGTCCAATCGGAGCGCAACACGTGGCAAAGTCAAATCTCCCCGACCACCAGTCCAAGCCGTACGGCTACTATGGGAGCTCCAGACCTGCAGTTTGTTCTTCAACAACTTGGCCATTCACATCAACTTTAATCCCTTTACAGCTGCAAATGGACGGAAAAATTGGCCCCTAAATGACCTCTAAGACCTAGACAAGGGTAGTAGATGATAATTACAACCTCCCTCCTCCATATACTTACCTCCCTCATCCATTATTCAAAGGAGAGTTACACACACATTCACACCACACTCTTGCTCTCTCTAAGAACAAAAAGAGCTCTCAAACCTCAGTCCATAAACCACCACAACACCACCATAACACCACCAAAAACCCACACCAAACACAAGCAAAAACAACCCACTCAAACACTCTCTCAATCTAAGGCAAACACCTTAAGAAAAGCAACAAAAAAGTCTTCCCTTGGAAGAAAAGGAAGCACACTTAGGTAATCTCTTGTTCTTGTAAAGTTCATCCATGTAAAATGTAGATCCTTATGTGATTTGGAAAAGGGTCTAGCCACTTGTTATGCTAGACCCCCATTTGATGTCCAAAAGATATAATGTTGATACTCTTGTTGTTCTTCTCTCTAAATGATGATATACCATGATTAAATGATCAAATGGCTATTGTTTTGTGTTTTTCATATATAGATCTATGTGTATCTAAAGTTTCATGTTCACATTATTTCATTTGAGTGAGTTTTCATTGGTGTTTTCATCCCTTTTGTAGATTTCCAGCAGACTGTCCATCTGCACCTTTCTGTCTTGTTGCTCTCTTTGTGCATGGTAAACTTGGGTTTTGGTCTTATACCAAAAAAAGGATTTTGTCCTAAACAAACATAGGAATTCTAGAATGTAAATATCTTATTTTTACCCTGAGTGGAAGAGGTTCGTTCCATTTTTTGTTTCAACTCTCTGTTCTCAGATTAGCATACATCCTGTTCTGACACTAAAATGTCAGAGGTGGTTTGTATGACTTAAACTTTCTCAATGGCCTCTAATATTTCCAGATATAAACTTTGATATGTTAGGAATAACTTTAATGTTTGGTATTTCCAATGATTCCCCCGTTTTCATGACGAAAAAAGTGAGTCTTTTATGGATGCATGAATATCTGTCAGACTAGGCTGTTGAAAGTTCTATCTTGCATGCTTTGTTTGGACACCATAAAATTCGCCTAAAATCAGAGGAAAATTCATGGTTGATACTTATGTGTTAGGGACTTTTCCTAACATTCACTTTCCAGATTGTGCAAGCATAAGAGCAGGTGCACAAAGAAGAAGAGCACAGCAGTCCCTAAAATGTTTGGGGACGGAGTTTGGACATTATTTTTTATGGGATTTGTTTCCCTTTTTGTTCACCATAGTTAATATTAATCCCCCACCCCTTTGTGTGTTTTCTTTACTGGATATGAATGTTAAACCATTTTCAAAACCAAGTGAGAGTCCACCCAAACCGACTCTCATTTGTGAATTAAAAGCAAACATACTTAGATTAGGAAGACCTCCTCATATATTAATCACTATTTTTGTTAGGGCATAAAATCAAGGCATAAAAGGCATAAAATGAATCTACGTGGCATGCTTACTAGAGACCATCACGGGCGAGGAGAGTGCCTAACCCCTTCTCTTTCTCGTAAATTAGCCCTCGAAACCACTTTCTCAAAATAAAAGGTTTTGTCTTCATTTTTCCTAAAATAAAGTGAGGTGGCGACTCTTGACTGTTTTGATTCCATCGAGAGGAAACCATTGTGTGGGAACCGAGCGCATTTCCAAAAGCGCATCAGCACGAAAACGGACCCGAATCGCTTTCACGAGCGATCATTTCGGTGTTCGGCATTTCGAGCGCGGGCTCTCACAATTATTGATACCAAGCTTCGAGAGATTGCTAAGCCTCAACTGTCATGTATTTGTTGTTTGCGGGCTTCAAGATGGTGAAGACCTTTCGATGTAAAGCCCCAAAAATATCTTGGAATCGGCTTGGCCTTATATTGGATGCACTGTTTTGTAGAACCCTTGATATTGATCACCGTCTTACTCTTGCTTGGAGATGAATGGCCCTTTTTGTGGTTGGTACCCAAGTGGTGGAAGGCCCCTGTGTAACAAGGTCTTCGGAGATTGTGGTGTCGTCGAGGTTGCAGATGATAAGGTCTCGGTGTGGTAAGGTTTTGAATGGTTATGTTTGCTTGAGTCTTCTTGAGTTGGACTAATGACGGATATTCGGATGCAACTAGTGCTTGGGCGCAACTTTGTCTGAGCCACACTTTTTGCTTTTGATCTTGGAGAAGGAGGTGCTGTGTTGCAGAAACATTGGGATTGGCCATAACTCTGTTTATCGAGTTAACATGTTGGCATTTCCTTGCATCCTTTTCCTTTTCTCTAAGACTTCCTTCATAATCTCATCATAAGTCACAATATAACAAGAATCATCAAATTCATTCATAACATCGGAGCCCTTATTTCAAACATGAAGTACTAAGAGACCCTTGAAGCTTTCTTGGTTCCATGAAGACTATTCCCCACATTGAATTGCTCGGGTATCATCCCCCAAAAAGTTTGTCAATTGCGAAGCCCCAATATTTCCCTTTGCTTGGATTACTGTAACGCCGTAGCCCAAAAGATTGTAGATTGTGAATCCCCTTGAGACCTTTGGTGCCAAAATAATTAAGGATGCTTCCAATGTTGCATATGACTTTGCTAGGGCCATTATTGGGAGGTGACGTGAATTGCTTCTTGCTGAGGGAGCCTTTCAAACTTGATTGTAGCCCCTAGGGTGCCACTATTGATTGCAAATAGAACGAGAAAGGCATATCCTTGATTCGGGTAACAAGTACGAGCACACATGACAAGAAGAATTTTTGATAATCCTTTTGTGAAGTTTTGAAGGTCGTCCCCCATATATTTCTTGAGCGTAGCCCCTAGGACTCATTAAATGTCAAGCGTAAAAAAAAGAAGCTCTCGTTCTTGAGTGACATTGCCCCTAGGGTGTCATCATTTGTCAAGCAAAGCAAGAGACTCGTCCTCATGCGAGGGACCAAACATAAGAGGACATGGAAAGAGCTACTCCATTCTCAGGAAGCCTTTCGACACACTTGAGAGGAACATACTTGTAGAAGCTTGAAAACTGAATTACATGTTGTTGCTACTCGCTACCCAAACCAATTGACTTCCTGGGGACTATTTGTGCAACCTCGTACCCCACAATGATGGGCTCGTTTTCGTATGGATCTTGGTTACCACGGGCCTTCTTTCTCATGAACCCAATAATGCACATTGTTGGAGAAAACTCTTACTTCAATAACCCCAAACAACCTTTGATTGTTCCATGTGTTGTCGATCCTTTTGCAATTCTAAAGTTGACTCGGTGGTGAATTGACTTGCTGAGGAGATTCAATGTAGAACTTGTGTAGTTGTCTTCTTTAGAGGCCGGGGATCTCCATTTCTCTTTCCCTTCTCTCTCTTAGTCTCTCATTTTTTTAGGACACACCTTGTTTTTTTTCCTACACCGCCCTTTCGGGTTTTCAATCTAGCGGGCATCTCTTTTGCGTCTTCATTTTGACTCGATTAATGAGGAAGTGTGCATTGACTCTAGCTGAGGATAGAGGCATGTGATTTTGCGGTGGAGACCTTTTGTCACTAATGATGAGTGACATTCAATCGACTAGGGAGATAGTCCCTAGTATTGACATGTATTTTTTTATTTATTGAATGACTCACAAAGACAAGTAAGTCATTAAGAGAGAAGAGAAAGACAGCCCCAATTTGATTGCGAGAAACTGGGAGTGCAACAGAAAGAAAAGAAGCCCCTAGACTCGACAAGGAACAGAAAGCGATTCCAAATCTAAGAAAGTTATTCAATATTGAGGTGATTAATTCATTAGCAAATGACTCATACAAAGATGTCTTGACAAGTTCGAGAGGAAGGCCAATCACCATAACGCACTAGGGCTAAACATATCTTCTTTCTTGCATGAGACCAGACCCGTAGGTTGCCTACGTTCCTCCAGTGTAGAGGCTCAGGTCACCGTAGTTCTTGTGGATGCTCCTTTCGCCGTTCTTCGTTGGTGGATGGAATGATAATGTTGTTGTGAACTTCTTTGAATGAAAGGGATTTTTTTATTTTTTTATTTTTGTGCTCTAACTTTTACCTAGGTTGTTTTGAAGAGTCAACCTAGCGAGCTCTTTTTTTTTTTTTTTGTTATTAACAAGACGAAAGAACACTTATTGCACACTTAAGAGGACTTTTGACCTTTTTTATTTAATCCTTTTTCTAGGTAGAGAAAGAGAAACGGAGATTGTTGTTGTTGTAGTTCTCCTTGTTGAAACCCCATTTCAAATCTAAGTCTATTCCTTGATGAGTTGCTCTTTACCCAAGGTAAATTCACCATTGTCAATCAAATCTTGGATGATGTTTCATAGAGCGAAGCATCCTTCGGTAGTGTGGCCTCTATGCTTGTGGCAGTCGCACCATTCACCAAATGCATGATTCTTCGGTATCATCTTCAGCTTGTACTCTTCCAAAGGTTTGACTTTTCCACTTGCCATCAAGATTTCGAATGCTTCGGTTTGGGTTACTCCTAGGAGAGGAGTGAAAATTAGGTTGTTGGCGGCACCTTTTTGACTTTTGAGGGGCGGGCCACTTGAGCATGTTTTACTGTTGATCTTTTCCTTGTTGTCGGTGAATTCTTGCAAACGGGCCTTGAGTTCGGAAACCTCTTCCTCGTGAATTCTTTTCTCAAGAGAAAGACGGGTTTGCCACCAATCATCCTTGCGGTGGGCGTCCTCGACAAGTCTATCCATTTGTTCCTCCATGGCTCTTATTATGTCGAATAGCTTTTCGTTGGACATGAAAAAATACCCACCATTGTTATTGTTGCCATTGGGAGCCATTGGACCTATTGGAAGAACACGGTTGATCTTAGATTGGCCCACAAACACTTCTTGAGTAAAATAATTTCACCCACAAACAAGAGAAAAGACTCAACTACATAAAGAAATTTTTTTTTTTATTTATTTACAAACTTCGGAAGGACAGAGTCCTTTTTGGGGTTTCTAGAAAAATAATGGAATCGTCACACTAGTATATAGACCTACTCGCGGTCCCATATACTCATCGGATTCCACCACGCTTGTGATACCTACATTTGACGGGATTAAACTAAATTAATGTCATAAAGCATACATGCGGGGATGGAGTTTTACTTCGTCCATAATAACCACTTGAGGACGGAGTTTTATTTCGTCCATAATAACCACTTGTTTCTTTTGGAAACGGCATGTATGATTTGATGAGATTAGTTTAGGGAAATCTCGACACACGAAAACCGACTTGGTCACGGAGTGTTAGAACCTAGACTAAGAATGTGTTGGCTTATGCCCGGCTAAAGAGAGGCTTAAAGGTCACTCCCGACATGTAGTCATGAACTACGCCACGGGCTGAGCTTTACCGCTTCGAGAGAGTCAAGGTCGGGTGGAGCTTGAAACTCTATAGGACGGGCATCGATGGGTTTGGGGTTATAGACTTGTGCGACTCGATAGTGAGCAATTCATAGGAATATGTACATGTAGTGTGAGGTCAAGCCAAGTGACAATTTTTTTTTTTTTAACAAAAAGAAAAGCAAATAATCACATATTTACAACTTTCGAATCACCCGTGTGACCGATAAAATAAACAGAAAGTGAAATTATTCATGTGCAGGCCCGGTGCCCACACACTGTCAAAACCATTATGTTCTGTGCATTGTTATGTTTCTGGAAAATGCCCAGAAAAGCGCGCATTTGGGTACCTACTCGGGAGGCGCGCGCGTTAGCGGAAATGGGGCAGAGGCGCCTAGTTCTGGGTAAAAACCTGTAAATCAGTAGGTTCAAGGGATTGCCTTGACCCTAAATAAAGATGATTTCCCCTGCAGAAACTTGTTAGCACAATAACATGGAATTGAAGGACAATATGAGAGGCAAGCAATTCTGGTGGTTGGGGTCGGACACGCGCGATTTAGGCCAAGAAGGCCAGAGGCGCGCGCTTCCAACCCCTTTCATCAGAATGCCCAGAAAACAGAATAAAATAACACCAAAAGCAGAAACGCAAGTTTAACCCTCTATGTTATCCCCACCAGAGTCGCCACTGTAGATATCCCGGAAAAGCCACAACTTGGCTAGGTGAATTATCCTAGGATATCTATTTTGGTTTTAAGTGTTTAGAGTCGTCACCTATATTTTTAAAGGAACATAAGAAAAACCTAATAATAGCCTAAATTTATATACAAAACCAGAGATTCGGGAAGAGAAGGGTTCGGGGGTTAGATGACGGAGTGGGAAGTACTTAAACACCCACTCCGCCCCGCTTACGCGGGTCTTGCTACTAAAGGTGTTTTTATGCTAAAAAGTCCTTTTAATAAATAGTGCTAACAATTATATGATAGAGAAAAAAGGAAAATAAAAGGGAAATAAAGAGAATTGTTTTATGTATTAATTTATGCTAAAGATTACATGTAACAACTATGCTAGCAATTACATTAATATGAAATGAGGAAATTCAAGTAATGTTTGGAATGTTGGAAGATAACCTTGACCAAACTTCAATAGTGAAGTGGCCTTTTAGGTCATGTTCCCTTTTATGGGCATTGCATACATTAAAAAGACATAAAATAAAAGAAGAAAAATTGTACCTTTTAGAAGGAGAAAGAAGACTTGAACTTTGACTTGAAAAGATTTTTGTAGAGTTTTGGTGCTTGAATTGTTGTTGGGGGAATTCTTGTACAGAGAATTCTTGAGAGAATTGTGTATAGTGTAATTGTGACGAAATTTCAAGTCCCTTTTTAAGGTAAAAAGAAGAGGTTTTTACAGGTAAAAAAAGGAGGAAAAGAAGCTTTTCTAACCAATAAGAAAATAAAGAAAAATCTTATAATAAAGAGAAAATCAAATAATAAATAAAAGAAATATTTAGTTTTTCGGAAAATGCTAGAAGTGTGGGATTGGAGGTTACAAAACTAGGGTGATGAACTTGGAGGTAAAAAGAGGTCTTTGTGATCAAGAAAAGTGAGGGAAAAATAATGGAATCTGTAACTGCCAAAACGGACGGCGCGCGAGTCCTGCTTTAGGGGCGAGACGCGTGCGCGGCCTGTTGGCAGTGCCGGAGGCGCCCGCATCTAAAAATAACAAAATAACAGAAAGACCCTAAAAGTTAACTCTGTTATGCAGTTTAGTCCAAAACTAACGGAGTCAGTTAGCAACTTAACCGAAGTAACAAAAAATTAACAAAAACAAGTTAAATAAAAATACTATGTATGTAATTGGGGTGAGAGGTCCAAGGCGGGGGTATCTACACACTCTTTCACGACATGATCGACAAGGAGATTGAAGTTTATGTAGATTACATGATCATACATTCCAAAGGGTCCGACGGATAGCACCTAATCGACCTAAGGAAATTCTTTAACAGACTGCGAGAATACGCCATGTGCCTAAATCTAGTCAAGTGTTCATTTGGGGTTATACGAGGAAAGGTCCTAGGATACATGGCCACGGAGCGTGGAATTGAAGTAGATCCGAGAAAGATTCTAGCAACACTAGAGATGAAACCACCTCGCACGGAGACAGTGGTCAAAGCATTCATAGGCCGGCTACAATACATTAGCCGCTTTATCAACCATTTGAATACTGTTTGTGAGCCAATATTCAAACTAATGAAGAAGACCACAAAAGTGGAGTGGAATGACGAATGTCAAGAAGCATTTGAGCAGATCAAGAAATACCTAGTGAATACCCCAATCTTGCGCCCGCCGCATAAGGAGAAACCACTATTATTATACTTGACAGTAACAGACACGGCCGTCAGGGCCATGCTTGCATAAGAAGCCAAGGACTCACGGATAAAGAACGCCATATACTTCGTTAGTCGGAAACTACAAGGCAGTGATCTCAACTACTCAGCATTAGAGAAAACATGTACCGGGTTGGTACAGGTAATCTCCAAACTCAAACATTACATGGTATCTCACCCTATATGGTTGGTATCAAAGATGGATCCGATAAAGTACTTATTTGACAAGACCTCAGTGTCCCTGAGACTCACTAAATGGTCGGTGTTCCTAGGTGAGTTTGACATCACATACGTCCCAAAAAAGGTTGTTAAAAGAAGGGCCATGGCAGATCAATTGGCAGACTCCCCAAGTATAGAAGAGCGAGGCCCAAAACCTGAATTTCTAGACGATGACATCTTCGCAATAGAAACCATAGGCAAGTGGAAACTATTCTTCAATGGGGATGCAAACAAAAGAGGTAATGGAGTGGGGCTTCTGCTGGTCGACCCTAAGGATGACATACTCCGATAGCTATAAAACTCAACTTCATAACCACCAATAATGCCGCTTAGTACGAGGCATGCATAGAAGGTTTAGAGGCAGCCTTGGAACGCAATGTGAAAAAGCTAGAGGTATACAGAGATTAAGCTCTAATCATAAATCAAACAACGAAGAAATGGAAAATTGTGGACCCCTACCTACAGTTATATCAAGTTTACAGGGACGAATTGATCGGGCAGTTTCGAGAAGTTACATTCAATTACTTACCAAGAGATAGAAACAGGTTCGCCGACGCTCTTGCCACCTTGGCATCTTTGGTAGAAATCCATGAAGGAAAATCATTTAAACCCTTCAGAGTTGGTCGCAGAGAAAACCCCGCATACTGTTGTGAAATACAAACTCGGTCAGAAGCAGTCGATGATCAATGGTGCGCACAAATCTACAAATTCCTCAAGCACGGGGAAACATCCTTCGAAGGAGACGTAAAAGCCAAAATTCTACAAGCACTGAAAAGACTAGCAGGACAGTTTGTTTTATTTGATGACACTTTGTACAAAAGGCACTAAGATGGCATCCTGCTCTTATGCGTCAGAAGTAAGAAAGCCAAGACAATCGTGGAAGAAGTACACAACGGGCTGTGTGGACCCCATATGAATGCAAGAATGCTCCGACAGAAGATCACTCGCCTAGGCTACTACTGGATTAGTATGGAAACAGATTGCATCCAATGGGTTAGAAACTATCACAAATGTCAATTATGCTCCAGCCTAAATCATATTCCTCCACATGACCTCTATAGCATGACCACTCCTTGGCCGTTCACAGTATGGGGCATAGACATCATCGGTAAAATCTCACTAGCGGGAAGCAACAGCCATGAGTTCGTATTGGTAGCCGTAGATTACTTCACCAAATGGGTCGAGGCGCAGTCCTACAAAGTATTAAACTCCAAAAAAGTGGCGCAGTTTATCAAAGAAAACATCATGTGTCGTTATGGCGTCCCAAATCTAATCATATCAGCCAATGGTAGTCACTTCGAAGCAGAAACAGCACGGCTACTCGCTGAATTCAAGATCGAAAGGAAGAAATCTTCTCCATACTATGCCCAAACTAATGGGGCGGTCGAGGCTGCCAACAAGACAATTGAACAGATTATCAGGAATATGGCTTTAAGAAGTAGAGATTGGCCCGATAAGTTACCCTTGGAACTTTGGGGCTACAAAATATCAGTACGCACCACCAGTGAAACTCCTTACGCCTTGACATATGGTATGGAAGAAGTGCTCCCCATCAAGCTGGAAATACCATCCTAAGGGTCCTGCTCGAGAATCAAGTGAATGAAGTGGAATGGTTTCGCAGTCGCTACAACCAGTTAGCTACGTTAGACGAAAGGAGGCTTAAAGTAATGGAACATATCAGAGCCTACCAAAGGCAAGGAGGACAACAGAGGCTTTCAACAAAAAGGTGAAACCCGTGGACATCAAGGAAGGGGATTTGGTACTCAAGATGCGCCTCCCCAACAAATTTAACCCATTGGGAAAATGGGCCCCGACGTGGACTGGTCCATATGTGGTATAAAAGATCTTCTCCGGAGGAGCAGTTAAGATGGCAGACTTGGATGGCAATCAGTTCAAGGAACTAGTCAACATCAGCAAACTCAGACGCTACTACAACTGACCACTATGGTCCTCTCCTATAACGGTCTTCTACAAAGATATTCTCCTTAAAAAAAAAAAAATCGCTCGCTAGGCTGAAAACCCGCAAGGGCGACCTAGGAAAAACTTAAAGCAACAAAAATATTCCCCCTCTTACTTCCCTCTTCTCTCTTCCCTTTCTACATCAGAAATGAACTACGGTGACCTGAGCCCCTTAGCCCTACTTGTAAAAGGGGAACGTAGGGAGCCTTCAATGGTGTGGTTTCAAAAATAAATAAAACACCAAATCTGGTTATGAGCAATGATCAAGCAAAACACTGTGTATAACTGAAAGAAAATCTCTATTTCCACAAGTCACTACACGTTAACACTTATTTGATGAGTCTATGCTCGAAAGAACCTGCGACTGAATAACCTGCAATAAAATTTAAATAAACTAAAACAAACTAAAAGCTAAATTATGTGTCTGCAATGACTGTAACCGGATACTAGGAGTCACTCCTTCGAGTCTTCCTCGTCCTTCTGCTTCTTCTCTCGTCGTCCTCGTCTAGCCCATCTCGTAGGATCCACACAAAAGGCTTTCGCGAACTGGCTCACCCTTTTGGGGCCTTCTCTCTTCCTATTCCTAGTCACCCCTTCATCAAGCGGTGCAAGTTGAGTCAACTCAATCTTGAATTCAAGTTGTAGAGTCTCTTTCTTTCTCAAACACATGCACGAGGCATAAGGAACAACTACCTTACGCCTCAATCTCCTTAGAGTCTGTCTCATCCACCCCATAGTCTTGTGGTACCAGTCCAAGTATTCTTGTAACGACCCGAAAACCCGCCTCTATTTTCTAGATAATAAAGATTTAATTATTTATTTATTTCTTATTTAATTATTTAAATTATTATTTAATTAATAAGTCATGTATGCATTTTATGTGTTATAATAATTTATGCCTAGCATTTTATTTGGGTCATTTGTGCTAGTGTAGTATTAGTTGGTCTTAATTGTTAGTAGAAAGTATTAGAGTTGGGTAGTTAGTGGGGAGGGGGCCTAAGTGTAAGTTTTTCATAATAATTCCCCCTACTCCCTCTCTTCTCCCTCACCTTCCCCTCACCCAATTCCCATTCCCAGCAAACTCTCTCTCTCTCCTCAAAAAGGTAAGTTTTTTCTTCTCTCCCTTCTCTCTTCATTTTCATCATCTTCCTCTCATCTTTTCTTATTTCTCATAATATGAAACATGTTTAGATCGTCGATAGGATCGTAGAGAGCTAAGAATTTTCGAGTTCCGTCAACTTTGAGAAAATCCGGGTAAGTTGCTTTTCCCCCATTTATGCTAAAAATGTTCATCTTTAACTCCATTGATGCTCTAATTGTTATATATGGCTTCTTTGGTTGATTTAGAATTTATTTGTAATTTACCCATTTTTGTGAGAATTGGGTGTTTGGATCAACTCTTGGTTTAGGTTGTATAATAGGTGTTATATGAGTCATTTTAGACTTATAAGTTGTTCTAGTACCTTGTTATACTCGTTGGATGTGTTAGATTTTGGTTTGGTTTTAGTTTGGGTTGATTTTTGGAAGAAACCCAGAATTTTGGCCGGATTTCGTCCCTCCGGGCAAGGAGGCGCGCGCACCATGTTTTGGGAGGCGTGCGCACCCTTTTCTGCTTCAAAAACGTAACCTTCTGATCAAGGGAGGCGCACGCACCCCTTTTTAGGGAGGCGTGCACACCCCTCTTTTTCCAGTTTGTCCCTTTTTCGCTCAATCTTCCGGAGTCCATAACTTCTTCATCCGGACTCCGTTTTAGGCGTGTAAACTATCGTTTCGAAGCTCTCTTCGAGTACTATAAGATGGGATAGGTTGTTTAGTTAAGTTCTAAGTTTTATACTTCGGCATTTTATTGGGTGTTTGAGGTTAAGAGGAGTTGTATCGATCCATTGTGATCAAGTTTTGCAATCCAATTGAGTGACTTTGTTGAGTTGTTATGATCATCTTTGTGATATAAGTGATGATTTTATACTTTGAGACCCTTTAATCGAAAGTTATTTTATTGATCGAATTGATTTTAGGATAAGACTTAGTCTAGGTTTTAGGTAATATCCTATAGTATCTAGAGGGTTGTTACGGAACACCAAAGTGTTGAGTTTGGCCCGTATGTGACCATATATGAATAGGTGTAACCTTTTGGGTTCATTCGAGTGTTAAGAAGTGGTTCGTTGATGAACGGATGTAATACGTGAATTGGTGATTGGGTACCTACGGTGTTGATTAGTCTTAAGTTATATTGATTCGGTTTTCCTAGTTGGAATTCCAAGTGTAAGAGATGATTGAGTTTTTGGTCATAGTACTCATTACGAGTAGACGTTTAGGTTCATCTTGGTAATAGTTATTATATTATTTGTGAGCGACCGTTTGGGTTGTACTCTTTATGAGTAACTTATGGGTATCATCTTTAGGATGTGTTTGGTATGTGCCTTATCTTGGAATCATCAAGTTTTAATGATCACTGTAGTTGGGCTCTTTATGAGTAGATCGTTTATCATTGTTGTTGAACTCTTATTGAGAAGCTTCTTGTATTCGTTATTGTTGATCTCTTCATGAGTAACCGTTTGCATCTTTTGTGATGAGCTTGGCTTGGTTCCCTACTTTGGAATCATTGCCCCCGTTGTTGTTTCGAGCGAGTATTTATTACTATGTGCTTGTTTAAAGTCCAGCTGGCATTTGTGGTTGTGTCGGGCGATGGGGAAGATTATAATGGAAACGAGCCGAGTCCATTATAATGTGATCCATTGTTTTGCCCTTATTTTCCTCTTCCAGATTGGCCTTGGTTGGGATGAGCTAGCTTCCTTCGGAAGTAGTCTAGCTAACTTTTTGGGTTATGACTTTGTGTCATTTTCCCCGTCCTTTGTGACATGTTACATTGTTATGGTTCCGGTACCGGGGTTTTCTCTTCAGCTATTATGCTACTATGAAGATGGGTTGATTGGTTTCCTTCAGCTCTTATGCTGCTACGTTGATTGGATGTCTTCAGCTGTTTATGCTAAAACGAAGATTGGTTGATTGGAATTGGTTCAAGCTGCGCAGCAATTGTTATATACTTTGGTTTAAACCTTGGCTCAGTATCCTTTGTAACGTGTTTATTTCAGTCTTATGTGCTGCATGATGAGTTAGTCGTTATTTCCAACTGGTATGGGACGGTTGGCGATAGGGAGCTTTCTCATTTGTTGTTATATGATTTACTTGCTCAGTTATATAATTGATTTGCATGATATTATGCCATGTAGATGCATTTAGTAGCTTACTGAGATTTTATCTCACCCCGTTTCTTGTTTCAAATTGTTTTTCCTTAACCCCCCCTCAGGAAAGCAAGTGGTATCGCTTGAGGTCCGTTGTATTGGGAGTCTTTTGAGCAGGTTGATCGCCTTTGGGGTAGTTGCTCTTCAGAGCCTCTTTGTATATGGTTGAAAGGTCGTGGTCGTCCAGGGTTATTTATATACTGTTGTCCTTTGGGAATTTATATTATTAACAGTTGTTCTTGCTTCCGCATTTGTTTCTAGTCTCCGAGTTATAATCTCGTTGAGGTATTGTTTGTTGGTATTGGTTTATAGTAGAATTCACGCGCCCGGTTTAGTATTTAGCATTTTGGAGATGTATATTTTGTAAATTTTATATTTATGGATTTTTGAGATTTCTGGGGCGTGACAGTTGGTATCAGAGCAATGGTTTTAGATCTTGAAGGAGAATAAGAACTCTGATATTGAATAGGTTTCAATACTTGGGTGTTATGATTTTGAGTGGTTTAGTAACTAAGTTTTCTTGAAAGAATGAGGTTAAGGTAGAAGTTGGTTGAGTTATAAGTCGTGATATTGACGTCGAGTGTTCCCTCTCTTGTGGTATATCAAGTATAGGGTTGGTGTCAATATTGTTGGTTCCATTGGGGTTAGTTGGCTTGGGAATCGAGAGTGCGAGTTTTGAAGGCTTGGACGTACCTATTTCGTAAAGTGGAAATGTCTTGTGCTATATTCGTATATTTGTTCTCATTAAGTGATTTATGTTGAGGTGTATTCTCGAGTACAAAATTTCGTGATTGCTACTGGTATGTGTAGGGTGATTTAGTTATGTCACCTATGCGGGATATTGATGAGTTAAGATAAGCTACAATACTGATAGGTGAATCAGAGAACATATAGTATCGATTGGGTTAAAAGAGTTAAAGATTCAATTTGTGAATTTCTTGATAGGAGATTTTTCTTTACTTTAGTACATCTACGTGAGTGCATCGGAATTGTTTAGTAGGAGGAAATACTTAAAATTATTACGAGTGATATTAAGAAGTTGGGTTATGATACTTTTGGAATCATTTTAGTACATGACTGGAGTTGAGTTAAAGTAATACGAGTTAGGAGTATATTGTGGGAATTATAATCATTAATGATGGTGAGCGCGTTAAGTTTAAAGGACTAAACATGTTTAGAGAAGGTGAGAATTCCTTGAACAATATTAAAGGCATTGTTGGGTTTTAATGAAAAGTTGTCACATGGTCCTGAATCTTTTCTTGGTGGCGTTCTCGTTTGGATTAAGGATTGGTAAAGGAAAGTTGGGTATAGATACTTGGGCATCTTAAAGAATACTATGATTTAGTATTGGGTTGGTTGGAACGTGGCTAGCCAATTGGGTTATTATGGTGATAATGCTATTGAGCCAAAGTATCATTGAGTTCATAAATGTATATGTGAAAGACTAACGCGGGTTAACCATTGAAGATTTAGGATTCGTTAAATTCCTTTGAGGTAACAAGCTCGGGTTATTAATTTAAAAAGGGGGTTAGAGGAAATTCCTTGAAGGTAAAATTGAGTTTTTTTACGGACTACTAAGTAATGGTAATTGTTTTAGGCTTCCAATATTGGAGTAATGTGATAACGATATTATGACATAAATTTGATCGGACATTTTGTGTTAAAGTTTTGAGCTTATATTACCCATCTAGTTTAAGATGCTATCTAAGGTGAAAGCAATATAATGGAAATCTTAGAGATATAGCCACTTTGGTGAATATTATGGATATAGAATTTCTTTAGCTTTTCATATTTTCAGAAGCTGATTAGGCCCGAGATGGTTTAATGTTTTAAATTTCTGAGAAGTAATACTAAGTATGCGATTTTCTAATTGAAGTATATTTGCGGTGTAATTTAGGTTGTGAGTAAAACAAGTTTGTAGTATATCGAGAATTTTGTTTAGAAGTAATTTGGATTCTTCGATTTTGGCCTTGAGTATGGATTTTTGGTTAGTGATTGAAGAAGGTTCTGTACGAGAGATGACTATGTTGTAATCATTAGTTAAGGTTACTATGTGATGAGTTAGGATGGATAATTGAGAATTCGGTAAGTGGCAGAACTATTGTATCCGTGACTAATTGATCCTTCGGGTAAGTGTTTCTAAAATTCGGGTTAATAAATAGAGCTATCTATGACTAAGGATTGATTGAAATTTTAGTGATATCGCCTTCAAATTATAGTTTGTTGTTATGGGACCAAGTTTAGAAATGATGATAATGGGTTACTAATGTTGGATAATTATGTTCTTCGAAAGGATAAAAATGAGTTAGTACAAGTGGGTTAGGAAATACCAAGACTGCGATTGTATTATGTTTTATTACCTAAGGAAGATAAATTCAGTAGTGGAGTTGATTCCAAATACTATTGGGATGATGAAAAATAAAACTTATGGATGTTGGTGATTTAAGGGTTAATTGAATCATGGAGACTAAGTCTGAATTGTCTAATAGGTTCTTGATTGGGATTTTGAGTGCTAGATGAGAATCGATATTTTGTAGCCTCGATATGACTATGTGTTATGATTTGGATAAGTGAATTCCTGGGCGAATTCTTTTTAAGGAGGGTAGATTGTAACGACCCGAAAACCCACCTCTATTTTCTAGATAATAAAGATTTAATTATTTATTTATTTCTTATTTAATTGTTTAAATTATTATTTAATTAATAAGTCATGTGTGCATTTTATGTGTTATAATAATTTATGCCTAGCATTTTATTTGGGTGATTTGTGCTAGTGTAGTATTAGTTGGTCTTAGTTGTTAGTAGAAAGTATTAGAGTTGGGTAGTTAGTGGGGAGGGGGCCTAAGTGTAAGTTTTTCATAATAATTCCCCCTACTCCCTCTCTTCTCCCTCACCTTCCCCTCACCCAATTCCCATTCCCAGCAAACTCTCTCTCTCTCCTCAAAAAGGTAAGTTTTTTCTTCTCTCCCTTCTCTCTTCATTTTCATCATCTTCCTCTCATCTTTTCTTATTTCTCATAATATGAAACATGTTTAGATCGTCGATAGGATCGTAGAGAGCTAAGAATTTTCGAGTTCCGTCAACTTTGAGAAAATCCGGGTAAGTTGCTTTTCCCCCATTTATGCTAAAAATGTTCATCTTTAACTCCATTGATGCTCTAATTGTTATATATGGCTTCTTTGGTTGATTTAGAATTTATTTGTAATTTACCCATTTTTGTGAGAATTGGGTGTTTGGATCATCTCTTGGTTTAGGTTGTCTAATAGGTGTTATAAGAGTGATTTTAGACTTATAAGTTGTTCTAGTACCTTGTTATACTCGTTGGATGTGTTAGATTTTGGTTTGTTTTAGTTTGGGTTGATTTTTGGAAGAAACCCAGAATTTTGGCCGGATTTCGTCCCTCCGGGCAAGGAGGCGCGCGCACCATGTTTTGGGAGGCGTGCGCACCCTTTTCTGCTTCAAAAACGTAACCTTCTGATCAAGGGAGGCTCGCGCACCCCTTTTTAGGGAGGCGTGCGCACCCCTCTTTTTCAGTTTGTCCGTTTTTCGCTCAATCTTCCGGAGGCCATAACTTCTTCATCCGGACTCCGTTTTAGGCGTGTAAACTATCGTTTCGAAGATCTATTCGAGTACTATAAGATGGGATAGGTTGTTTAGTTAAGTTATAAGTTTTATACTTCGGGATTTTATTGGGTGTTTGAGGTTAAGAAGAGTTGTATCGATCCATTGTGATCAAGTTTTGCAATCCAATTGAGTGACTTTGTTGAGTTGTTATGATCATCTTTGTGATATAAGTGAGGATTTTATACTTTGAGACCCTTTAATCGAAAGTTATTTTACTGATCGAATTGATTTTAGGATAAGACTTAGTCTAGGTTTTAGGTAATATCCTATAGTATCTAGAGGGTTGTTACGGAACACCAAAGTGTTGATTTTGACCCGTATGTGACCATATATGAATAGGTGTAACCTTTTGGGTTCATTCGAGTGTTAAGAAGTGGTTCGTTGATGAACGGATGTAAGACGTGAATTGGTGATTGGGTACCTACGGTGTTGATTAGCTTAAGTTATATTGATTCGGTTTTCCTAGTTGAATTCTAAGTGTAAGAGATGATTGAGTTTTTGGTCATAGTACTCATTACGAGTAGACGTTTAGGTTCATCTTGGTAATAGTTATTATATTATTTGCGAGCGACCGTTTGGGTTGTGCTCTTTATGAGTAACTTGTGGGTATCATCTTTAGGATGTGTTTGGTATGTGCCTTATCTTGGAATCATCAAGTTTTAATGATCACTGTAGTTGGGCTCTTTATGAGTAGATCGTTTATCGTTGTTGTTGAACTCTTATTGAGAAGCTTCTTGTATTCGTTATTGTTGATCTCTTCATGAGTAACCATTTGCATCTTTTGTGATGAGATTGGCTTGGTTCCCTACTTTGGAATCATTGCCCCCGTTGTTGTTTCGAGCGAGTATTTATTACTATGTGCTTGTTTAAAGTCCAGCTGGCATTTGTGGTTGTGTCGGGCGATGGGGAAGATTATAATGGCAACGAGCCGAGTCCATTATAAAGTGATCCATTGTTTTGCCCTTATTTTCCTCTTCTAGATTGGCCTTGGTTGGGATGAGCTAGCTTCCTTCGGAAGTAGTCTAGCTAACTTTTTGGGTTATGACTTTGTGTCATTTTCCCCGTCCTTTGTGACATGTTACATAGTTATGGTTCCGGTACCGGGGTTTTCTCTTCAGCTATTATGCTACTATGAAGATGGGTTGATTGGTTTCCTTCAGCTCTTATGCTGCTACGTTGATTGGATGTCTTCAGTTGTTTATGCTAAAACGATGATTGGTTGATTGGAATTAGTTCAAGCTGCGCAGCAATTGTTATATACTTTGGTTTAAACCTTGGCTCAGTATCCTTTGTAACGTGTTTATTTCAGTTTTATGTGCTGCATGATGAGTTAGTCGTTATTTCCAACTGGTATGGGACGGTTGGCGATAGGGAGCTTTCTCATTTGTTGTTATATGATTTACAGTTATATAATTGATTGCATGATATTATGCCATGTAGATGCATTTAGTAGCATACTGAGATTTTATCTCACCCCGTTTCTTGTTTCAAATTGTTTTTCCTTAACCCCCCCCTCAGGAAAGCAAGTGGTATCGCTTGAGGTCCATTGTATTGGGAGTCTTCTGAGCAGGTTCATCGCCTTTGGGTAGTTGCTCTTCAGAGCCTCTTTGTATATGGTTGAAAGGTCGTGGTCGTCCAGGGTTATTTATATACTGTTGTCCTTTGGGAATTTTTATTATTAACAGTTGTTCTTGTTTCCGCGTTTGTTTCTAGTCTCCGAGTTATAATCTCGTTGAGGTATTGTTTGTTGGTATTGGTTTATAGTAGAATTCACGCGCCCGGTTTAGTATTTAGCATTTTGGAGATGTATATTTTGTAAATTTTATATTTATGGATTTTTGAGATTTCTGGGGCGTGACAATTCTCGAGACAAGAGTATGTCATAGGTTGGCTGTATACAGAAATGAATGGGCATAAGAGCATAAGACCAATATATCTCAAGGAACAAAGCAACTTCGGTATCCATCGGAAACATCCTAATATTAACCCTAGCCCTGGTATCATCCCACAATGAAGGAATAATCTGAGGCATCCCGTACTGACGACAAACCCGCACTGCATAATAGTGTAGATACCCCGAGAAAACCCCACTTGGCTAGAGCGGTGAATTATCCTAGGATGTCTAATTGTGTTTTAAGAGTCGCCACCCACGTTTTAGAGGAACGCGAGAAAACCTAAGAAAAGCCAATTTTATGTACGAAGACCAGAGATTCGAGGAGAGAAGGGTTCGGGGATTAAGTGACGGAGTGGGAAGTACATAAACACCCACTCCCTCCCGCTTACACGGGTCTTACTACTTTAGGTGTTCTAATGCTAAATGTCCTTCAATTTGTTAATAAAAAATGCTAATAATTACAATGAAAAGAAAGGGGAAAATTACAAGAGAAATGATTTTATTAATTTAATGCTAAAGATTACATGTTGAATTATGTTAAAAATTATATTAAAGAATGAAAAGTAAATTAAAATGGAGTTTGGAATGTTGGAATGTAACCTTGGCCAAACTTCAATAGTGAAGTGGCCTTTTGGTTGTATTCCCTTTTATGGAGATTGCATACTAGTAAGACATAATAAAAGAGAAGGAGAAAACGTACCTTTAGAAAAAGAACTTGAAACCTTGACTTGAAAGTGTGTTGTTGTAGAGAAATGGTTGTGTAGAAATTTGTGTAGAGTTTTGTTGTTAAAACTCTTATTGGGAGAATTTGTGGAGAGTTTGTGTATAGTGTATTTGTGTAGAGATTTCAAGTCAAAAGAGAAGGTCATTTCTAAGGTAGAAGAAGGTGGTTTTTATAGGTAAAAAGGAGAGGGAAAGGTTGGAGGGAAAAGATGATCATCCATGTGAAATGGAATTGACCAATCAAAAATAAGATAAATAAAATAATAAATGAAATAAATAAAAGAAAATCAAATAAAATAAAAAGGAAATATTTTATTTTGATGAAAAGGCTAGAAGTGTGGGATTTGGAGTTACAAACCTAGGGGGGATGAATGTAGATGTAAAAAGAGAGTTTTTATGATCAAGAAAAAGGAGGGAAAGAGCTACAATCTGTAACTGCCAAAACGGGAGGCGCGCGAGTCCCGCCTTTGGGACGAGAGGCGCGCGCGGCCCATTGACGGTGTCGGAGGCGCCCGCGGGTTAAAAATACAAAATGACTCTAAAAGTTAACTCTGTTATGCAGTTTAGTCCAAAATTAACGGAATCAGTTAGGAACTTAACGGAAGTAACAGAAATTAACAAAAACAAGTTAAATAAAAATACTATGTATGCAATCGGGGTGAGAGGTCCAAGGCGGGGTGTCTACAGAGCCCCTCGCTACATGGATTGCAAAGCAAAACGCGTCGACGAAAGAAAGACAACCGCCGAGGACATCGACAAGAGAAAACAAAGACTCGATAAAACATGAATTTGAAATTAAGAAGGATAGGGGTGCGCTCCCTGTGTGAGCGGGGCCTTATTGATATAGAAAGGATATGGTGGGATCCGTTTTGCTGAAGCGGGATCCGTTTGCTGAAGCGGGATCCGTTTTGCTGATGCGGGATCCGTTTGCTGATAGCGAGATCCGTTTGCTGAAGCGGTATCCGTTTACGGATGCGGGATCCGTTTGCTGGTGTGGGATCCGTTTACTGTGCGGGATCCGTTTGCTGAAGGGGGATCGTTTGCTGATTACGGGATCCGTTTGCTGGTGTGGGATCCGTTTGCTAGTGCGGATCCGTTTGCTGAAGGCGGGATCCATTTGCTGAAGCGGGATCCGTTTGCTGATTGCGGGATCCGTTTGCTGAAGCGGGATCCGTTTGCTAAAGCGGGATCCGTTTGCTGATGCGGGATCCGTTTGCTGATAGCGAGATCTGTTTGCTGAAGCGGGATCCATTTGCTGATGCGGGATCCGTTTGCTTTTACGGGATCGGTTTGCTGGTGCGTGATCCGTTTGCTGAAGCAGGATCCGTTTGCTGATTGCGGGATCCGTTTGCTGGTGCGGGATCCGTTTGTTGAAGCGGGATCCGTTTGGTAATTGCGGGATCACCGTGGACCAAATTGTTATCTAGAGCTGCAGTTGCTGTTGACTTTATCATGGGGATGCGGGCATGGTTGACTGTGGACCATTTTCTGCTGGAGATGAAGTGCCTTGAGTAGCAGATGCTGTTGACTTCGTGGTGGTACCTGTTATGTGTGTGTTTGGCAGGTATATGTGTTTGTGCAAGAAGATGCATGAAGTGTGAAATGAAAAGAGAAATTGTGCTCGTGGTGCAATGTGATTTGAAAGCAGTTTTGCATGAGAGAGAGTTTTTGTAAGAATTGAGAAAGTGATTTTGTGTGCGGTGTGATTTGAGGAAAGCCTCGGATGTATTCATACCTTCACTTACCATTGCCACTTGATTGGAGATGGATTGTTGAAGGATGTTGATGCTTTTGATGAAGAATGTCCATGCTTTGGATGGAGAATGATGATGTTGGTGATGATGAATTGTTCTTGCCTCTGTGTGATGGGTTGGTCGTGCCAAAAGGCTGCCTACGTATCCCTTGAAGAGAATCAGACCAGCGTAGTTCAAGAATGCTGGGGAGTGCTGGGGAGGAATGCTAGGAGCAAAGCAAAGTAAAGCACATACTTTTGCACATAGAAGGAGAAAAAGAAAAAGATTTTTTTTTTTTAATTTTTTTTTAATTTTTTTTTTAAGATTAGAAGGGAAAGAATATGCACACATGTGAGAAAAAGTTTTTTTTTTTTAGTTCGTGGGTGAACCATTTTGACCATTGTGTGTTTGTACAGCCAACCCAAGATCAAGTCATGTTCAATCGAAGTCCGGATTGCCTCGCTTGAATGTTGTCGCCGCGGTGTCCAACGAAAATTGATGTCTAGCCCCAAGAGATTTGTCGTTTATGGGGCTTCAAAAGGACTATTGATGCCGAGATGCCAAGGGGTTGCTGATTGTAGAGCCCCTCGAATGCTGAACTTTGGGTGGCTTATGAAGCCCCAAGATGAATCAACTCTTAGCCCATTCAAATAAATTGTCTTTTGTTGTCAACGTGGGCAAGCCCCAAGAGAAGATCATTAATACCAAGCTTTGAGAGATTGCTAAGCCCCAAATGTCACAGGCTTATCATGTTTGTAGATGGCGGGATGTGGAAACCTTTCGGTGTGAAGCCCCAACTTATCTTGGCATTGTATTGAGAGTAGATGCACCACTGGGTAGAACTCATGAAAGTGATCTTCCTCTTGTTGGAGATGAATGGCCCTTTTTGTGGTTGATACCCAAATCGCGGAAGGTCCATGTTGAAAGTGTAGTACGGTTTTCGGGAGATGTCTCGTAAGAGATGGTGATGTTGTTGCAGATGATAAGGTCTTGTTGTGATAAAGTCTCAAACGGTATGTTTGCTTGAGTCTTCTTGAGTTGAACCGACGGCAGATCTTCGGATGCAGTCTGTGCTTTTGATCTTGGAGAAGGGGGTGCTGTATTGCAGAAACATTGGGATTGGCCGTAACCCTGCTTATAGAGTTAACATATTGGCATTGCCCTCTATAACTCAGCCGGGTGAGTCTAGCATATTGAATCTTTTACCTTTTCTCTAAGACGTCCTTCATAATCTCGCTGTGAGTTTTAATAAGAATCATCAAATTCATTTATATCATCGAAGCCTTTATTTAAAGCCAAGAGACCTTTGACTTGAGGTGTTGAGAGACCCTTGAAGCTTGATCTTTTTCATGGAGCCATAAGACTACTCCACATTATATTGCTTGAGTATTGTTGCCCCAAAAGACTGTCGGTTGTGAAGCCCCAATATTGTTCTTTGCTTGTATCACTGTAATGCCGTAGCCCAAAAGATTGTAGATTGCGAAGCCCCTTGAGACCTTTTGGTATGAAGCTTTAAATGTTGCTGGGGACATTGAAGTGAATTGCTTCTTGCCGAGGGAGCCTTTAAGACTTGACCGTAGCCCTAGAGTGCCATCATTGATTGCGAGAAAGGTCCATCCTTGATTAAGGGAACGAGCACGGTCACACATGACAAGAGGGATTTTTGACACCCCTTTTGAGAGACTTTAAGGATAGTCTCACACATCTTTCTCGAGCATGGCCCCTAGGGCTTATTGATTGTCAAAGGAAGCAAAAGAATCCCTTGTTCTTGAGTCACATAGCCCCTAGGGCGCCACCATTTCTTGAGCAAGGCAAGAGTGACTCATCCTCGTGCGAGGGAACAAACATGGGAGGACATGGCAAGAGCTACTCCATTTCTCGGGAGCCTTTCGGCGTACTTTAGAAGCACATACTTGAAGAAGCTTTGAAAACTGAGACACATGTTATTGCTATTTGCTGCCCAAGCCAATTAACTAGCTAGGTACTTGTATGACTTATGGATCTTGTCTTTATCGCAAAAGTAATTTCATTACTTATGAGATTTATGAGCTTGATGATAGGTCTGAGATTGATATTGAAAAATTTCCTTTTCTTCTTAACGCGCAGTCCATAAGGATTAGGGAATAACATCTTTTCCAGAAGACCTAGAAAGAAATTTTTGACCCTTAACCCGAAATCGGGCGATTCATATGGAGGATACTCAGCCATAAGTTCTCTAGACTCGACAAGGAACGGAAAGTGATTCCAAATCTAGGAAAGTTGTTCAATCTTGAGGTGATTAATTCATTGGCAAATGAATCGTACAAAGATATCTTGACAAGTTCGAGATGAAGGCCGATCACCATAACGCGCTAGGGCTAAATATATCTTCTTTCTTGCATGAGACCGGACCCGAAGGTTGCCTACGTTCCTCCAGTGTAGAGGCTCAGGTCACCATAGTTCTTGTGGATTATTCATTCGTCGTGATGATTATCGATGTTGCTTCGTCCTTCGTTGGTGGAATGATATTGATCTTGTACTTCTTCGATTGAGGGGGATTTTTTTTTTTTTTTTTTTGTGCTCTAACTTTTGCCTAGGTTGATTTGAGGATTTCAACCTAGCGAGCTTTTTTTTTTTTTTTTTTTTTTATCCCCTTGAAAACTTTGCTTGATGATTGTTGCTCCACCTTTCTTTGTCTTGATTTCGTCGTTGTTGATGTCTTCGTTGTTGATGCCGTCGCCGATGTTTAGCCCCTAGGCGTTCAAGCGATGGCCTTCATTCCAAAACTTGTTCGGACATCTTTTCATCATTTTGCCAAGAATTAGATTGAAAAACTTGGAAGAGTGTATGACGACAAGAATGACTTTTATTTAATGATTGACTCAAAATTTAACATTGGACGAGAGAAAACATTAATGCACACATTAGAGGACTTTTGACTCTCTCTTTTTTTTTATATCCTATTTCTAGGTAGAGAAAGAGAAACGAAGATTGTTGTCGTTGTCCTCATTGTCGTTGTAGTCTTCATTGTCATTGTAGTCTTCCATGTCACTACATTCGTCCATGTCGTTGCTCGGATTGTTCGGGAACCCTTTTTCGTTGAAGCTTGTGTCATAGGAGGATTCGGCCACTTCTCGGAGCAAATTGTCAATTCTAACCCCCGCATCATACATGCTTGAAAAATCGGAGTGAAAAGCCCCACTAAGATGAGTGAGGTAGTCCATTTCCAAACACTTCAAGAAGATGTCCATTTGTTCCTTCTTGGAAGGCCTATCAACCATCTCGGCTAGCTTGTCATTCCAACGGCGATAGAAGTCCCCAAATGATTCATCACCCATTTGCACGGTGCTCTCCAATTCCTTCTTGGTGGGGTGGAATATGGAGTTGCCTTGATATTGTGACTTGAAGGCAAGCATAGTGGCATCCCAATTGAGGCGGGTGGAAACTGGAAGACCCATATACCAATCTTTTGCGACCCCCTCGAGAGTAAGCGGGAAGCATTGTGCCATTATTTGAGGAGACACTTTCTTTGGTAGCATGGCCCAAATGTAGGAGTCGACATCTGCGTCGGGGCAAGAGTTGCCATTAAACTTGCCGATGTCGGGCATCTTGAACTTTTCGGGAAGGGCCTCCATAGTATTCATGAGAAGAGAAGCATGATGAAGATCGGTGCTCGGGCCCTTGTGTAAATCTAGCCCACTAAGCCTTTGCTCAATGTAGGACATGAGAGTGTTGACCAAACCAGTATCAATACTTTAGACCTTTCTTTCATTCGTGAGCCCTTTCAATTGGTTCTTGAGTTGGGCAACTTCTTTCTTGTGGGCCGTTTTCACATGTTCGTAACGGGCTCGCCATAAATCATCCTTGCGGCGGACATTCTCGGCTATTGTATCGACTTGCCCTTTTAATGCTTTCACCATACAAAATAACCCTTCGTTGGACATGGGAATGCTGTTGTCGTTGCCATTTGAATCCATTGGACCTATGGAGAGAACACGGTTGATCTTAGGATGGCCTCACAAACACCTTTTGGATAAAATTATTTCACCCACAAACAAAAGTAAAGACCCAAACCACATAAAGAAAAGACTATTTTTTATTTATTTACAAAAGTCGGAAGGACGTGGTCCTTTTTGGGGTTTCTAGAAAAATAGTGGAATCGTCACACTAGTATATAGACCTTCTCGCGGTCCCATATACTCATCGGATTCCACCACGCTTGTGAATCCTGCATGTGTCGGGATTAAACTAAATTAATGTAGTAAAGCATACATGCGGGGACAGATTTTTTATTTGCGTCCATTATGACCACTTGGGGACGGATTTTTATTTCGTCCATAACAACGAGTGGCATGTATGATTTGAAGACATTAGTTTAGGGAAATCTCGGCACATGGAAACCGACTTGAGTCACGGAGTGTTAGACCCTAACAAGAGTTGTGTGGTTGGTGCTCGGCTAAAGAGAGGTTTAAAGGTCACCCCCGGCATGTAGTCATGAACTGCGCCACGGGCTGAGGTTTACTGCTTCGAAAGAGTCAAGGTCGAGTGGAGCTTGAAACTTTCTAGGACGGGCCTCGACGGGTTTGGGGTCAGACTTTGTGCGACTCGATAGTGAACAGTTAATAGGAATTATGTGCGCGTAGTGTGAGATCCATCACGTGACAATTTTTTTTTTAAAGAAATAATAAAAAAACAAATAAGCACGTATTTACATCTTTCGAATCACCCGTGTGACCGATAAAAATAAAGCAGAGAATTAAAAGATGGTTTTGTGCAGGTCCGGTGCCCACACACTGTCAAAACTGCTTGTTCTGTGCACTGTGCTATTCTGGAAAGTAGCCCAGACGCGCGCGCTTTATGATGTGAGGATGGGAAGCGCGCCTTAGGCACTAGAGGGCAGAGGCGCCCGCTTCTGGGCAGTACCTGCAAATTCATGGGTTCAAGGGACTGCCTTGACCCTAAATAAAAACACTTTTCCCCTGCAGAAACTGTTAGCACAATAACATCAAAATTCGAAGGACAAGATGAGAGGCGGGCGATTCTGGTGGTGAAGGTGGGATACGCGCGCCTTAGGCCAAGAAGGCCAGAGGCGCACGCGTCTCACCATTTTCCACCAGAATGACCAGAAAACTGTAAAAAGAACACCCAAAAATGAAAACGCAAGTTTAACCCTCTATATCCCCAGCAGAGTCGCCACTGTAGATACCCCGAGAAAACCCCACTTGGCTAGAGCGGTGAATTATCCTAGGATGTCTAAATATGTTTTAAGAGTCGCCACGCGAGAAAACCTAAGAAAAGCCAATTTTATGTACGAAGACCAGAGATTCGAGGAGAGAAGGGTTCGGGGGTTAGGTGACGGAGTGGGAAGTACTTAAACACCCACTCCAGCCCGCTTACGCGGGTCTTGCTACTTTTGGTGTTCTAATGCTAAATGTCCTTCAATTTATTAATAAAAAGTGCTAATAATTACAATGAAAAGAAAGGGGAAACTAAAAGATAAATGATTTTATTAATTTAATGCTAAAGATTACATGTTGAATTATTGTTAAACAATTATATTAAAGTATGAAATGTAAATTAAAATGGAGTTTGGAATGTTGGAATGTAACCTTGGCCAAACTTCAATAGTGAAGTGGCCTTTTGGTTGTATTCCCTTTTATGGAGATTGCATACTAGTAAGACATAAATAAAAGAGAAGGAGAAAACTTGTACCTTTAGAAAAGAGAACTTGAAACCTTGACTTGAAAGTGTTGTTGTTGTAGAGAAATAGTTGTGTAGAAATTTGTGTAGGGTTTTGTTGTTAAAACTCTTATTGGGAGAATTTGTGGAGAGTTTGTGTATAGTGTATTTGTGTAGAGATTTCAAGTCAAAAGAGAAGGTCCTTTCTAAGGTAGAAGAAGGTGGTTTTAATAGGTAAAAAAGAGAGGGAAAGGTTTAAGGGAAAAGATGATCATCCATGTGAAATGGAATTGACCAATCAAAAATAAGATAAATAAAATAATAAATGAAATAAATAAAAGAAAATCAAATAAAATAAAAAGGAAATATTTTATTTTGATGAAAAGGCTAGAAGTGTGGGATTGGGAGTTACAAACCTAGGGGGGATGAATGTAGATGTAAAAAGAGAGTTTTTATGATCAAGAAAAAGGAGGGAAAGAGCTACAATCCGTAACTGCCAAAATGGGAGGCGCGCGAGTCCCGCCTTTGGGACGAGAGGCGCGCGCGGCCCATTGACGGTGTCGGAGGCGCCCGCGGGTTAAAAAGATAGAATGACTCTAAAAGTTAACTCTGTTATGCAGTTTAGTCCAAAACTAACGGAATCAGTTAGGAACTTAACGGAAGTAACAGAAATTAACAAGAAGAAGTTAAATAAAAATACTATGTATGCAATCGGGGTGAGAGGTCCAAGGCGGGGTGTCTACAGAGCCCCTCGGCGACATGGATTGCAAAGCAAAACGCGTCGACGAAATAAAGACAACCGCCGAGGACATCGACAAGAGAAAACAAAGACTCGATAAAACATGAATTTGAAATTTGCGAAGGATAGGGGTGCGCTCCCTGTGTTAGCGGCTTTATTGATATAGAAAGTATATGGCGGGATCTGTTTTGCTGAAGCGGGATCCGTTTGCTGAAGCGGGATCCGTTTGCTGATGCGGGATCCGTTTGCTGATAGCGAGATCCGTTTACTGAAGCGAGATCCGTTTACTGGTGCGGGATCCGTTTACTGGTGATGGGATCCGTTTGCTGGTGCGGGATCCGTTGCTGAAGCGGGATCCGTTTGCTGATTGCGGGATCCGTTTGCTGGGCGGGATCCGTTTGCTGAAGCGGGATCCGTTTGCTGAAGGCGGGATCCGTTTGCTGAAGCGGGATCCATTTGCTGATTTCGGGATCCGTTTGCTGATTGCGGGATCCGTTTGCTAATTGCGGGATCACCGTGGACCAAATTCTTGTCTAGAGCTGCAGTTGCTGTTGACTTTATCATGGGGATGCGGGCATGGTTGACTGTGGACCATTTTCTGCTGGGGATAAAGTGCCTTGAGTAGCAGATGTTGTTGACTTCGTGGTGGTACCTGTTATGTGTGTGCTTGGCAGGTATATGTGTTTGTGCAAGAAGGTGCATGAAGTGTGAAATGAAGAGAGAAATTGTGCTCGTGGTGCAATGTGATTTGAAAGCAGTTTTGCATGAGAGAGAGTTTTTGTAAGAATGGAGAAAGTGATTTTGTGTGCGGTGTGATTTGAGGAAAGCCTCGGATGTATTCATACCTTCACTTACCATTGCCACTTGATTGGAGATGGATTGCTGAAGGATGTTGATGCTTTTGATGAAGAATGTCCATGCTTTGGATGGAGAATGATGATGTTGGTTATGATGAATTGTTCTTGCCTCTGTGTGATGGGTTGGTCGTGCCAAAAGGCTTCCTAAGTATCCCTTGAAGAGAATCATACCAGCGTAGTTCAAGGATGCTGGGGAGTGCTGGGGAGGAATGCTAGGAGCAAAGCAAAGTAAAGCACATAATTTTGCAGATAGAATGAGAAAAAGAAAATGATTTTTTTTTTTAAGATTGGAAGGGAAAGAATATGCACACATGTGAGAATTTTTTATTTTTTTTAAGTTCGTGGGTGAACCATTTTGACCATTGTGTGTTTGTACAGCCAACCCAAGATCAAGTCATGTTCGATCGAAGTCCGGATTGCCTCGCTTGAATGTTGTCGCCGCGGTGTCCAACGAAAATTGATGTCTAGCCCCAAGAGATTTGTCGTTTATGGGGCTTCAAAAGGACTATTGATGCCGAGATGCCAAGGGGTTGCTGATTGTAGAGCCCCTCGAATGCTGAACTTTGGGTGGCTTATGAAGCCCCAAGATGAATCAACTCTTAGCCCATTCAAATAAATTGTCTTTTGTTGTCGACGTGGGCAAGCCCCAAGAGAAGATCATTAATACCAAGCTTAGAGATATTGCTAAGCCCCAAATGTCACAGGCTTATCAAGTTTGTAGATGGCGGGATGTGGAGACCTTTCGGTGTGAAGCCCCAACTTATCTTGGCATTGTATTGAGAGTAGATGCACCACTGGGTAGAACTCATGAAAGTGATCTTCCTCTTGTTTGGAGATGAATGGCCCTTTTTGTGGTTGATACCCAAATGGCGGAAGGTCCATGTTGAAAGTGTGGTACGGTCTTCGGGAGACATCTCGTAGGAGATGGTGATGTTGTTGCAGATGATAAGGTCTTGGTGTGATAAAGTCTCGAATGGTATGTTTGCTTGAGTCTTCTTGAGTTGAACCGACGGCAGATCTTCGGATGCAGCCTGTGCTTTTGAACTTGGAGAAGGGGGTGCTGTATTGCAGAAACATTGGGATTGGCCGTAACCCTGCTTATAGAGTTAACATATTGGCATTGCCCGCTATAACTCAGCCGGGTGAGTCTAGCATATTGAATCTTTTTCCTTTTCTCTAAGACTTCCTTCATTATCCGCTGTGAGTTTTAAAAAGAATCATCAAATTCATTTATATCATCGGAGCCTTTATTTAAAGCCAAGAGACCTTTGACTTGAGGTGTTGAGAGACCCTTGAAGCTTGATCTTTTTCATGGAGCCATAAGACTACTCCACATTGTATTGCTTGAGTATTGTTGCCCCAAAATACTGTCGGTTGTGAAGCCCCAATATTGCTCTTTGCTTGTATCACTGTAATGCCGTAGCCCAAAAGATTGTAGATTGCGAAGCCCCTTGAGACCTTTTGGTATGAAGCTTTAAATGTTGCTGGGGACATTGAAGTGAATTGCTTCTTGCCGAGGGAGCCTTTAAGACTTGACCGTAGCCCCTATAGTGCTATCATTGATTATGAGAAAGGTCCATCATTGATTAAGGGAACGAGCACGGTCACACAAGACAAGAGGGCTTTTTGACACCCCTTTTGAGAGACTTTGAGGATAGTCTCACACATGTTTCTCGAGCATGGCCCCTAGGTCTTCTTGATTGTCAAATAAGGCAAAATAAGCCCTTGTTCTTGAGTCACATAGCCCCTAGGGCGCCACCATTTGTTGAGCAAGGCAAAAGTGACTCATCCTCGTGCGAGGGAATAAACATGGGAGGACATGGCAAGAGCTACTCCATTTCTCGGGAGCCTTTCGGCGTACTTTAGAAGCACATACTTGAAAAAGATTTGAAAACTGAGACACATGTTGTTGCTATTTGCTGCCCAAGCCAATTGTCTAGCTAGGGATTATTTGTGCTACCTCGTGCCCTTTTATGATGGGTTCGTTCTCGGATGGGTCTTGGTTACCACGGGCCTCCTTTTCATGAACCCAAAAATGCACACTGCTGGAGAATGATGCCAATAACCCAAGACAACCTTTGATGGTGCCATATCTTGTCAAGCCTTTTGCAATCCCAAAGTTGACTCGGTGGGGAATTGACTTGCTGAGGAGATCCAATGTAGAGCTCGGGTAGTTGTCTTCTTTTAGAAGCCGGGGATCTCCATTTCTCTTTCCCTTCTCTCTCTCACTCTTTTTTTTATGACGCACCCAGTTTTTAGCCTAGACCGCCCTTTCGGGTTTTCGATCTAGCGGGCATCTCTTTTGCGTCTTCTTTTTGACTCGATTAATGAGGAAGTGTGCATTGACTCTAGCTGAGGAGATAAGACATGTGATTTTGTGGTGAAGACCTCTTGTCACTAAAGATGAGTGACATTGACTCGACTAGGGAAGTGTCCCTAGTATTGACTTTGTATATATTTGTTGAATGACTCACGAAGGCAAGTAAGTCATTAAGAGAGGAGAGAAGGAAAGTCCCAATTTGATTGCAAGAAATTGGGAGTATGCAGAAAGAATAGAAGCCCTAGACTCGACAAGGAACGGAAAGTGATTCCAAATCTAGGAAAGTTGTTCAATCTTGAGGTGATTAATTCATTGGCAAATGAATCATACAAAGATGTCTTGACAAGTTCGAGATGAAGGCCGATCACCATAACGCGCTAGGGCTAAACATATCTTCTTTCTTGCATGAGACCGGACCCGAAGGTTGCCTACGTTCCTCCAGTGTACAGGCTCAGGTCACCGTAGTTCTTGTGGATTCTTCATTCGTCGTGATGGTTGTCGATATTGCTTCGTCCTTCGTTTGGTGGAATGATGTTGCTCTTGTACTTCTTTGATTGAGGGGGATTTTTTTTTATTATTTTTTTTTTTTTGTGCTCTAACTTTTGCCTAGGTTGATTTGAGGATTTCAACCTAGCGAGGTTTTTTTTTTTTTTTTTTTTTTTTTTTTTATCCCCTTTGAAAACTTTGCTTGATGATTGTTGCTCCACCTTTCTTTGTCTTGATTTCGTCGTTGTTGATGTCTTCGTTGTTGATGCCGTCGTCGATGTTTATCCCCTAGGCGTTCAAGCGATGGCCTTCATTCAAAAACTTGTTCGGACATCTTTTCATCATTTTGCCAAGAATTAGATTGACCAACTTGGAAGAGTGTATGAGGACAAGAACGACTTTTATTTAATGATTGACTCAAAATTTAACATTGGACGAGAGAAAATATTAATGCACACATTAGAGGACTTTTGACTCTTTTTTTTTTTTTTTATATCCTATTTCTAGGTAGAGAAAGAGAAACGGAGATTGTTGTCGTTGTCCTCATTGTCGTTGTAGTCTTCATTGTCATTGTAGTCTTCCATGTCACTACATTCGTCCATGTCGTTGCTCGGATTGCTCGGGAACCCTTTTTCGTTGAAGCTTGTGTCATAGGAGGATTCGGCCACTTCTCGGAGCAAATTGTCAATTCTAACCCCCACATCATACATGCTTGAAAAATCGGAGTGAAAAGCCCCACTAAGATGAGTGAGGTAGTCCACTTCCAAACACTTCAAGAAGATTTCCATTTGTTCCTTCTTGGAAGGCCTATCAACCATCTCGGCTAGCTTGTCATTCCAACGGCGATAGAAGTCCCCAAATGATTCATCACCCATTTGCATGGTGCTCTCCAATTCCTTCTTGGTGGGGTGGAATATGGAGTTGCCTTGATATTGTGACTTGAAGGCAAGTATAGTGGCATCCCAATTGAAGCGGGTGGACACTGGAAGACCCATATACCAATCATTTGCGACCCCCTCGAGAGTAAGCGGGAAGCATTGTGCCATTATTTGAGGAGACACTTTCTTTGGTAGCATGGCCCAAATGTAGGAGTCGACATGAGCGTCGGGCATCTTGAACTTTTCGGGAAGGTCCTCCATAGTATTCATGAGAAGAGAAGCATGATGAAGATCGGTGCTCGGGCCCTTGTGCAAATCTAGCCCACTAAGCCTTTGCTCAATGTAGGACATGAGAGTGTTGACCAAACCAGTATCAATACTTTGGACCTTTCTTTCATTCGTGAGCCCTTTCAATTGGTTCTTGAGTTGGGCAACTTCTTTCTTGTGGGCCGTTTTCACATGTTCGTAACGGGCTCTCCATAAATAATCCTTGCGGCGGACATTCTCGGCTAGTGTATCGACTTTCCCTTTTAATGCTTTCACCATACGGAATAACCCTTCGTTGGACACGGGAATGCTGTTGTCGTTGCCATTTGAATCCATTGGACCTATGGAGAGAACACGGTTGATCTTAGGATGGCCTCACAAACACCTTTTGGATAAAATTATTTCACCCACAAACAAAAGTAAAGACCCAAACCACATAAAGAAAAGACTATTTTTTATTTATTAACAAAAGTCGGAAGGACGTGGTCCTTTTTGGGGTTTCTAGAAAAATATTGGAATCGTCACACTAGTATATAGACCTTCTCGCGGTCCTATATACTCATCGGATTCCACCACGCTTGTGAATCCTACATGTGTCGGGATTAAACTAAATTAATGTAGTAAAGCATACATGCGGGGACAGATTTTTTATTTGCGTCCATTATGACCACTTGGGGATGGATTTTTATTTCGTCCATAACAACGAGTGGCATGTATGATTTGAAGACATTAGTTTAGGGAAATCTCGGCACATGGAAACCGACTTGAGTCACGGAGTGTTAGACCCTAACTAGAGTTGTGTGGTTGGTGCTCGGCTAAAGAGAGGTTTAAAGGTCACCCCCGGCATGTAGTCATGAACTATGTCACGGGCTGAGGTTTACTGCTTCGAAAGAGTCAAGGTCGAGTGGAGCTTGAAACTTTTTAGGACGGGCCTCGACGGGTTTGGGGTCAGACTTTGTGCGACTCGATAGTGAGCAGTTAATAGGAGTTATGTGCGCGTAGTGTGAGATCCATCACGTGACAATTTTTTTTTTAAAGAAATAATTAAAAAAAAACAAATAAGCACGTATTTACAACTTTCGAATCACCCGTGTGACCGATAAAAATAAAACAGAGAATTAAAAGATGGTTTTGTGCAGGTCTGGTTCCCACACACTGTCAAAACTGCTCTGTTCTGTGCACTGTTCTGTTCTGGAAAGTTGCCCAGACGCGCGCGCTTTATGATGTGAGGATGGGAGGCGCACACCTTAGGCACTAGAGGGCAGAGGCGCCCGCTTCTGGGCAGTACCTGCAAATTCATGGGTTCAAGGGACTGCCTTGACCCTAATTAAAAACACTTTTCCCCTGCAAAAACTGTTAGCACAATAACATGAAATTCGAAGGACAAGATGAGAGGCGGGTGATTCTGGTGGTGAAGGTGGGATGCGCGCGCCTTAGGCCAAGAAGGCCAGAGGCGTACGCGTCTCACCTTTTTCCACCAGAATGCCCAGAAAACTGTAAAAAGAACACCCAAAAATGAAAACGCAAGTTTAACCCTCTATATCCCCAGCAGAGTCGCCACTGTAGATACCCCGGGAAAACCCCACTTGGCTAGAGCGGTGAATTATCCTAGGATGTCTAATTGTGTTTTAAGATTCGCCACCCACGTTTTAGAGGAACGCGAGAAAACCTAAGAAAAGCCAATTTTATGTACGAAGACCAGAGATTCGAGGAGAGAAGGGTTCAGGGGTTAGGTGACGGAGTGGGAAGTACTTAAACACCCACTCCGCCCCGCTTACACGGGTCTTACTACTTTTGGTGTTCTAATGCTAAATGTCCTTCAATTTGTTAATAAAAAGTGCTAATAATTACAATGAAAAGAAAGGGAAAATTAAAAGATAAATGATTTTATTAATTTAATGCTAAAGATTACATGTTGAATTATTGTTAAACAATTATATTAAAGAATGAAAAGTAAATTAAAATGGAGTTTGGAATGTTGGAATGTAACCTTGGCCAAACTTCAATAGTGAAGTGGCCTTTTGGTTGTATTCCCTTTTATGGAGATTGCATACTAGTAAGACATAAATAAAAGAAAAGGAGAAAACTTGTACCTTTAGAAAAGAGAACTTGAAACCTTGACTTGAAAGTGTTGTTGTTGTAGAGAAATGGTTGTGTAGAAATTTGTGTAGAGTTTTGTTGTTAAAACTCTTATTGGGAGAATTTGTGGAGAGTTTTTGTATAGTGTATCTGTGTAGAGATTTCAAGTCAAAAGAGAAGGTCCTTTCTAAGGTAGAAGAAGGTGGTTTTTATTGTTAAAAAGGAGAGGGAAAGGTTGGAGGGAAAAGATGATCATCCATGTGAAATGGAATTGACCAATCAAAAATAAGATAAATAAAATAATAAATGAAATAAATAAAAGAAAATCAAATAAAAAAAAAGGAAATATTTTATTTTGATGAAAAGGCTAGAAGTGTGGGATTGGGAGTTACAAACCTAGGGGGGATGAATGTAGATGTAAAAAGAGAGTTTTTATGATCAAGAAAAAGGAGGGAAAGAGCTACAATCCGTAACTGCCAAAATGGGAGGCGCGCGAGTCCCGCCTTTGGGACGAGAGGCGCGCGCGGCCCATTGACGGTGTCGGAGGAGCCCACGGGTTAAAAATACAAAATGACAGAATGACTCTAAAAGTTAACTCTGTTATGCAGTTTAGTCCAAAACTAACGGAATCAGTTAGGAACTTAACGGAAGTAACAAAATTAACAAAAACAAGTTAAATAAAAATACTATGTTGCAATCGGGGTGAGAGGTCCAAGGCGAGGTGTCTACAAATTGTAAGTGGTCTGATCAAAAGCAGGAACTCGAATCATGCAAAGCACCGCCTCAGTCCACCTTGCGGTGCTAATATCCCAAAGACGCACCACCCATTGGATCTGAGCTGTACCAATCTGCGCCATGTAAACTATCCATGCAGTCTGAGTCATCCCTACGAATGGCTCCATTACCTTTCTACTCTGACAAGACCAAAGTGGTATCTTTCCAAAAGGTTCCTCCAAGACTTGCAATCTCTCTTGCAGCCACAGATGCAATAGTCAAGCACTTCCTCTGGACATCACCCTGGAACCAGAAGCCAACTCTGCGATACCATAGAAAGTCTCCCCGAGAAAAACTAAGATTATGCTGCGACCAGCCCTAGACTGATCCACCATGTATATACAACCCATTGTCGGCCACCCTTAGGTAAAGAGGAAATAAAACTGAAGCAAAAAAACAAAAGGGCAAGGCAATCCAGAACCGCCTCAAAGTCTACCATACTGTTAAGAAACCTTATGGGAAGCTCACAGATATTCAAATCGGGACCTAAGAATAAGCCTTCGGCTTCTTTCACGGAAATCCTAAGCAGTTTAGAAACTCGAAATTTCATAGGTACCTGATACTGCGGCATGGCTACACGATCCATCGCCCTTCCACCGCAAAGTTCAACAAATTCTTCATACGTGGGAGTCACCTCATTATAAGAGAAGTTGAAAACGTGGTTGTTCTTGTCCCAAAACTTGGCGGCAGCACGTAGCATGTTTATGTCCACCTTGACCCGAAAAAGCGACCACAAGCACTTAATTCCAAATCTCTTGTCAAAAGATCATGAGTAGGCTTGGAAATCCTCCTCATCCTATGAATACCCCTTTTTGAATACGGGCGACGCATGGTAAGTCTTTTCATTATTTATCTTATTTTATCTTTTCTATGGGATTAGGATATTCAAATTGGCATTTAACTTATTAAGAGTCGCCACGTTGTTTTTATCGAGCTAAAACATTGAGAAAAGCTAACAGAGAGGGTTTGGGGGTCAAGTTACGATAAGAGAAGAATATTAAGTAATCACTCCTATCGCCCGATAGATCGGACTTTCTATCATGATAATATGTTAGTAGTGTGTTAGTAATTGAGACCGGATCCGAAGATTGCCTACATTCCTTTCGTAATGAGAAGCTCAGGTCGACGTAGTTCGCACAATATCGGAATAGAGAGAAGAAGTAGAGATCATGCATAATGAGGGGGAGGAGAAAGAAACATGTGAGATGATCACATCCTAGAATAATGATTATACCATTGATAAGATCAATGTGCAGTCATCACATTCATCATAGGAGAGCTAATGATCATGGGAATATTTGCCTAAAGTGAAGGGTTTAGAAGTAGTTCCTATATCTCGTTGATCATCATCGGCTATGCATATGAATAGGGATTAAGACATTAGATCTAGCATTTTACGCATGATAAGTCGCAGATCTAGCATAATAATAAGAACGTCATAAATATATACGAGATAACACATAAGCATGAAGATCACTACCCTAGTCATGGAGCATATTATGAATTCTAGCAAGAACATGAAGAACACGTTATGAATCATATGAATATGGGTGCATTAACATAATGAAACTAGCATAAATCAGATCTAAACTAAGAAAACATGTAGAATCCTTACCTATCTTGACAATAACGAAGCCGAATCTTTTTCGCAGATTCGCCGGACCTTCGGGATTGCTAGAAAGGCTTGGAGAGAGAGTTCTGCCATTAGGAGGATGTAGAACTCGGGGAGAGAGTTGTTGTCTTTTTCTATTATGAACTGAGGTCACCTATTTATAGGGATTCTGACCCGGACGGAGTGGCCGCCCGGCCGAACAAGGACTGGCCGCCCGGCCGAACCAAGAGTTTGGCTCGGTTCCCAAGGCTCTTATGAATCTGGACTCTAGAGAACTCCTAGATAACGTCTATCTTTGATCCCTCATCTGATCAGTCGAGAATATCTTCTTATCTGGGGTTTTTGGGAAATTCCAAATAAGTCCTGCGTAGCTTGTAAATACCTGGGAGGTCCCTGTGAGTTCTGGAATGCCTAACAACTCATTTTCAGGTTGGGTACTAACAGTAGCCCCTCAGCGACACTTCTTGTAAGGAATGGAGGGCCATCGATTAAGAAAAGGAACCGATCTGAAACATGAGTTCCAAATCGAGAGGAGTGAAAAAAGGTGACCAGGTTGGTCAAGCAGCTAAACCTTTGTCAGGCTACCTACGTATCCAAAGGGAATCAAGCCAATCGTAGTTCGAGAACTGGGGGAGAAACAAATGAGATATTGTCTTTTGCTAGAGATAGACAAATATTTGTAAAGCAATAAAGTCGTGTGGACCCTACTGGGGAAAAAGGAAAAAAGAAACGAGACATCAGACTCTGGCTGGGGATAACAATCCTATGGGCACTATCCTGTATGAAGACCGAACATTCGTTGAAGAAACGAGACATCAGACTCCAGCTGGGGATAACGATCCTATGGGCACTATCCTGTATGAAGACTGAACATTCGTAAGAAATAAAGTCGTTGGAATGGACTCTATTGGGGAAAAGAGGTGAGGCCATACGCACGGTACGACAAGAAGTTTTAAGAATTGAGAACATAATTAGGGATGGATTCTACCTTCCTATAGAGCGCGCGTAATCGAATAATTTCTCAACAAACTACGGTACTTAGAGAGGTATAGTCCTCAGGATCGCAGAATTCGGTAAACGGTAACGCCGATTGTCTAGAGCTCACACGGGTTACGCCAATAACTTTCTCAATAGGAAGGTTTTATGGACGTTTCCCACCTTCAATTATAATTTTTAGGGTTTATGGACGTTTTCCACCTCCAATTATAAATTGATTTGGTTACTAATAAAGGATTTACGACGGTTTCCTCAATCCGCCTTAGGGTTTATGGACGTTTCCCACCTTCAATTATAATTTTTAGGCTTTATGGACATTTCCCACCTCCAATTATAGTTTGATTTGGTAATTTCCTGAGGTCTTCCGGACCCAATTTTAGAATTTAGGAGGTCTTCCGGGCCGGATTTGGTAGTTTACGAGGTCTTCCGGACCAAATTTAGTTAAATTTTGGCTAAGGGTGCTAATTTCAGATAAAAAGCAAGCTAGAGGGGCTAAATCGTAAATTCTAACGCCTGGGGGAATAAGTGGCCGCGTGGCCAGTCCTTCTAATTGGCTGGATTTCGCATACGAGGATTGCTTGTGGGTACGCGAGATGGAGGGCTGAGATCGTGCCACGTCGCTTGAACACACTGGCCGCGCAGCTAGTCCTTTCATTGGACAAACCCTACAAACAGCCACTAGCTATTGCTTTCTTCTTCACTTTTCTTTCTCCTCTTGTCGGGTTTAGCGAGAAAAAGAGAGATTTTTTAGGGATTATTGCTATTGTTGAGATGTATTTTCAATATATTTTTGGCGCGGAGCAACCTTATGAGCAGGGTGAAGGTACGGGGAAACATTTTGAACAAGGTGGAGGTGCGGAGCCACCTCACCATGAGGAACAAATACAGCAGCAGGGGCGGATGCCCGCGAGGAATTATCGTCCGGATGAATGGCACTTTACCAGGGGTCAACACTTCGAGCTTTATGTGGGCACCAATAAACATTGGTTTGGCAGGAGCTTGGTGGAGACGAAGGAGGTACAAATCTCGCTTTTTACGCTTTTGGGTATTTTATGTCTTTTATTTATACTGGTAGTATTATTTTAAGACTGCGTTAAATTAATTAATTATTGGTAGACTATTTAATTTCTAACATTGTTGATTATTTTGGGGATGGAAAATATATGCGCAAGTAGACAAATAAAGCATGCATGTACACTCTAAATATAGCATATAATTGTTAATTGCCAGTTGGGTGATGTACCTTTGCTGTGTTTACCTGTAGAGGATGAAATCTCATGGGTCCACGAAGGTTGTGGCATAGATATGGAGCCTACTACCACCGGGTGGCGTGGTCAGAGAGAGGATCCAAGCTCTAGGCTTTGGTCAATTTTTTGACGCTGTGCAGGCTATCGAGGGGACCCAGAAGGTAATGGGTTTGGTGGAGACCATGAGAGAGTATTTGTAGGTTACCATTACTCCAAATGACTTTTCCGCTATTACTGGGTTGTAGTTCACTGACGTGAACTTGCCATTTGATGAGACTTTGTCTGAAGACCCGAACCGTCTGGTTGATCTGATAGGGATGCCGTTGGGTAAAGGCGGAAGGGAAACGGCTTTGAGGTGGGCCATCTGAGGACCTTGTTAGAGGGATCCATCCATGGATTTTTTGAAGGCATCAGCGACACAGATTGTCTGGTGCGGCCATCCTGTGGTACAGCTTATTACAGACTCAGTTTCCGAGTGCAGGGACATTTTGTTGGTTTTCTCTGTTGGGTGCTCTAGCTGATCTAGAGGAGGCGAGTCGGGTCTCTTAGGGCGGATCTGGGCTGGCGGAGATGTACAGAGCTCTTGACTTTTACTCGAGGTCTAGTACCTCATCATTTGATTGCTTTTAGTTCGCTTTTGAGGTATGTCGCTGACTTTCTCCTTTATTCCATGTTTGTATTCTATTTTAGAATTGTATAGACTGAAATGTTGCCCCTTTTTATAGGTGTGGGTCTACAAGCTGTTCCACATTGCTCCCTTTGGTGTCCAAGGGGTCAAGGAGGTACCGGTCATGAGGTTCTGGGCGAAGAGGAACCGGTTGGAGGGTTGCGGCAAGGCCAGGAAGACTCCTGATCTAGGGATCTTTGCTTCGAGGTTAAGTGGTCCACTGCATGAGGACTTTCAGTTCTTTCCCTGGTCAGATCTAGTGCTGGCAGGGGTCGGTCTGGCTCAGGAGTTTACTGCTTCTCGCTGCTTTCTGGTAGGTTTGACTGGGGATGCCATGTATCTTGGCGAGAGGGTCTGCCGATAGCATGGCAGACATCCTATGTTGTGGGCCCCAAGTGAGCCTCTGAGGGACATGTTATATCCTGCTAGGCTCTGAGCGAGCGGTGATTACTTTATGAGGACTCCGCCTAGTTATTACCAGAGTGGTACTGATTACGCTTGGTATATGGAGCATGTGTTGGTGAGTCCGCAAGTGGCAGTGAGGAGGCAGGCAGGTGGCTACCTGGCTAGTTCTAGTAGGGGGGCTAGACATGCCATGGATATGCCGCGGTTCCCAGACAGTGTCAGGATGCAGCAAGGCGGTGCTGATGTGGACTTTGATCTGACTCCGACTGAGGCCGACGAGGTTACTGGGGCCCAGCTTCCTCCACTTGGAGCCACGGTATGATATCTTTTGACTTTGATTTATGTCTTGCACACACCAATTTCAAACTTGTATCATAATTGTGCTTATCTATCCCAGGTGACTCGGGAGGCTTACATCCGCTCTGTCCGTAGGGGCAATATCTTTGAGCGGTTGTTCAGGAGTTTGGCTGTCGCTTGCACTTGCCGATAGGAGGATGTGGTGGCACCACAGCATAGGGAGAGATCACCTACGGAGGCTGCTTCTTCATCTCGTGTTCGCAGGAGATCGGTGAGAGGCAGGGGCCCAGGAGCTAGTGGGTCCCACTATATGAAGTAGCGGGATCACGATGATGATGATGATGAGGAGGAGGAGGAGGAGGAGGTTGATATTGAGGACAACTCGGACTAGATGTAGTCTTTTTAGTTCCTGCCTTTGTTAGAGAGAGGGACAGAGAGATAGACAGACAATTCTATGTACATTATTTAATTTGTTTTTTTGTTTTTTGATATGTACGGATATTAGTATTTTATTTACATATCTTTACATTTAGTACAATGCATGAGCCTTAGGGGTAAAATAGGGATTACATACATTGTCGGGTAATTCCACCTCTTTATCGAACCTCTTTTATGACTTGTGACCTTCAAAACGTCTAAGATGGGTCCATTCTGGCGTTTGACAAGAACAAGCTTGCAAACTGTCAGTACTGGAGAATGTGGCCGCCTGGCTAGTTATGTGGAAAGAATGGCCGTGTGGCTAATCCCTGATCTGACACGATTTTTGTCAGATTTTTCCTTGTATGATCAGGACTCGAACTCCCAACTCTATTTAACAGCAGCCTACGCAGACAGACGAGACAGACAGTAGTTTTTTCTTCTTTTGCTCTAGATTTCAACCTTTTTGTGTTCTTCTGATTGATAGACACCCTAGGATTTCCGAAGAGACAACGCTACTTTGTGAAGAGCTTGAAGATCTGGGTCCGAAATATTTCCAAGGTGACTCGTGCATCTTTTGATAGGAGATTTGGGATTAAGTGCCTCTAGTCATTGTTTAGAGTTAAGTCTGATGAGAACATGATTCATGCTGCTGCCAAGTTTTGGGACAATGAGAATAATGTCTTTAACTTTTCTTATAATGAAATCACCCCAACTTATGAAGACTTTGTGGCTCTTTGTGGCGGGAGAGTAACGGACATGGTAGCTATGCCGCAGAACCAAGTCCCTCCAGAAATTCAGGTTTCCCAACTGCTGAGGATTTCTATCGAAGAGGCAAGAGGCCTGCTTTTGGACAATGATGTTGATCTCTGTGGGCTTCCCATCAGGTTTATTAATAGCACGGTGGAGTCTGACATGGCTTTGGATTATCTAGCACTTTGTCTATTTGCCTCGGTACTATTTCCACCTTATGTAGGAGTGGCTACGATGGGTTGTCTTGACATGTTGGACCAGGCTCGGGCCAATCGCAGTATTATCCCTTGCTTGCTTGGGGAGACTTTGTACGGTATTGGGGAGTTAGCCTCGGGATCTCACAAGATGACCAGAGGGAGTACCTGACTACTAACCTTATAGTTGCAGGAGAGATTACGAGTGTTGGAGGATCCTGTTGGACCAGTGTCACCTTGGGTTTGTCAGGGTAGGCGAATAAGGGAGCCATTTGCAGGGATGACTCGGCCTGCATGGGTGACTTATCTGGCGCAGATGGTTACGGATCAAATTAAGTGGATAGTACCTCATTGGGGGATTATCAGTGCACAGTGGGCTCAAGGTGAGATTTGCATGATTCGAGTTCCTACCTTTGATGAGACCACTTATTGTTATGCAGTGCGGGTGTGCCGTCAGTACGGGATGCCTCAGATTATACCCTCTTCATGGGATGAGACTTGCAGTAGGGTTAATGTTAGGATGCTTCCCTATGAATACTGGAGTTTCAGTGCTTTTGGAGCAATGTTGGTCCTATGCTTACATGCCCAGAAGTTTCTGTATACAACGGCCTTATGACATACTTCTGTCTCGAGAATACTTGGACTGGTACCAGATGACTTTGGGGGAGATGAGATAGACTCTCAGACAACTAAGGAGTAGGGTGGTGATCCCTTATGTCTCGAGTAGACACTTGAGGAGAGAAGAGACTCTATAACTTGAAGTGAAGACCGATTTGACTCAACTAGCACCTCTGGATAGAAAAAGAAAGAAGGAAGACCCTAAGGGGGTGACTCAACTTAGGAAGGCTTTATTTGAGGACCCTACTAGACAAGCTAGACGCGGATGAAGGGACAAGAAACCGAAGAGAGAAGAGGAGGAGGAGGAAGAGGAGTGACTCCGGGTATCCAACCACAACCATTGCAGACACATAGTTTAGGTTTTAGTTTTTTTTTTAATTTTTTTTAAATTTCATAGCATGTTATGTAGTCGCAGGTTCTTTCGAGCTTAGACTCATCAAATAAATTTTAACGTGTAGTAACTTGTGGAAATAGAGATTTTGCTTTAGTTATAAACAGATTGTTTGCTTTATTGAATTTGCTCAAACCAGATTTGGATTTTTATTTATTTTTGAGATCGCACCATTGAAGGCTGCCTACGTTCCCCTTTTACAAGTAGGGCTAAGGGGCTCAGGTCACCGTAGTTCATTTTCTGATTGCAAAAAGGGAAGATAGAAAGGGGGAAGTAAAGAGAATAATAGATTATTTATTATTATTATTATTTTTACAATGGGGACGGCCGTTGTAGAAAACCGTTGATGGAGAGTACCGCTTGTGGAGGAGGACCGTGGTGGTCAGTTGTAGTAGTGGCGGAGCTTACTGATGTTGACTGGTTCTTAGAATTGATTGCCATCCAAATTTGCCATTCTAACTGCACCTCCGGAGAAAATCTTTTGTACTACATAAGGACCGGTCCATGTCGGAGCCCACTTACCCAAGGGGTTGAATTTGTTCGGGAGGCGTACTTTGAGCACCAAGTCTCCTTCCTTAATTTCCACTGGTTTCACTTTCTTGTTAAAGGCGTCTATGGTCCTTCTCTGATAGGCTCTAATGTGTTCCATAGCTTTGAGCCTTCTTCATCTAGGGCAGCCAATTGGTCATAGCGACTGTGGAGCCATTCTACTTCATTCACTTGATTCTCAAGCAATACCTTTAAGGACGGTATTTCTAACTTGATGGGGAGCACTGCTTCCATACCGTATGTAAGAACGTACGGAGTCTCTCTGGTGGCGGTGCGTACTGACGTTCTGTAGCCCCAGAGTGCCAAGGATAACTTGTCGGGCCAATCCCTTCCTCTTATGGCCATTTTTCTGATGATCTGCTCGATAGTCTTGTTGGCTACCTCGATAGCTCTGTTGGTCTCGGGATAATATGGGGAGGATTTCTTCCTTTCTATTCTGAATTCGGCGAGTAAACATGTTGTCTCTGCTTCGAAGTGGCTACCATTGTCTGATATGATCAAATTCGGGACACCATAATGGCACATGATGTTTTCTTTGATAAATTGTGCCACCTTCTTGGAATTCAACACTTTGTAGGATTGCGCCTCGACCCATTTGGTAAAATAGTCTTCCGCTACTAGTACAAATTCATGACCGTTGCTTCCCGTGGGATGGATTTTACCGATGATATCAATTCCCCATGTTGCGAATGGCCAAGGAGTAGTCATACTGTAGAGGTCGTACGGAGGGATGTGGTTCAAATTGGAGCATACTTAGCATTTGTGGCATTTTCTGACCCATTGGATGCATTCTGTTTCCATGGTGATCCAGTAATAACCCAGGCGAGTGATCTTTTATCGGAGCATTTTTGCATTCATATGCGGACTACACAATCCGTTGTGTACCTCCTCCATAATTTTCTCGGCTTTCTTGCTTCCCACACATAACAGTAGAATTCCGTCATAGTGCCTTTTGTATAAGGCGTTATCTAGTAGTACGAACTGTGCTACTAGCCTTTTTAGTGATTGTAGGCTCTTGGCTTTAACGTCTCCTTCGAAGGAAGCCTCCCCATGCTTAAGAAATTTGTAAATCTACGCATACCATTGATCTTCGACTGCTTCTGACTGAGTCTGGATCTCATAATAATAAGCAGGGTTTTCTCTTTGATCGACTCTAAAGGGTTTGACTGACTTCCCTTCGGGGATCTCCACCAGGGATGCCAAGGTGGCGAGTGCATCGGCGAATCTGTTTCTGTCACGTGGGAGGTAATGGAATGTGACTTCTCAGAATTGTCCGATTAGTTCGTCCATGTAAACTTGGTACAACTGCAATTAGGGGTCCACAGTCTTCCATTTCTTTGATGTCTGGTTTATAATCATAGCCGAATCTCCGTACACTTCTAACTCCTTTACATTTCGTTCTAAGGCAGCCTCCAAGCCGGCTATGCATGCCTCATATTCTGCAGCATTGTTGGTGGTCGTGAAATTCAGTTTGATTGCAATTGGGGTATGCTCATCCTTAGGATCGACTAGAAGAAGCCCCACTCTGTTGCCCCTTTTCTTTGCATCCCCGTCAAAGAACAGTTGCCATTTGTCCATGGCTTCTATTGTAAAAATCCCATCGTCTGGAAATTCGGGTTCTGGCCCTCGCTCTTCAGTGCTTAGAGAATCTGCCAGTTGGTCTGCCATAGCTCTTCTTTTAACTGCCTTTCTTGGAACATATGAGATGTCAAATTCTCCCAAAAATACTGACCACTTGGCGAGTCTCATGGACATTGATGGTTTGTCAAACAAGTACTTGATCGGATCCATTTTTGATACCAACCATATAGGGTGAGATACCATGTAATGCTTGAGCTTGGATACCACCCATACCAGTCCAGTGCACGTCTTCTCTAATGCTGAATAGTTTAGCTCACTACCTTGTAGCTTCTGACTGACTAAGTATATGGCGTTTTCTACTCGGGAGTCCTTGGCCTCTTGTGCTAGCATGGCGCCGACGGCCGTGTCTGTTACCGTTAAGTATAGCAGTAGTGGTTTATCCTTGTGCGGTGGGTGTAGGATTGGGGTATTCACTAGCAGTCGTGATTCCATTCAATATTGGTGGTTATCTTCATTAGCTTGAAGATTGGCTCACAAACTGTAGTCAACTGGTTGATGAAACGGCTAATGTATTGCAACCTCCCTATGAATGCTTTGACCTCGGTTTCTGTACGGGGTGGCTTCATATCCATAATTGCTTGAATCTTTCTCGGATCAGCTTCTATTCCGCGTTCCATGACCATGTAGCCCAGCACTTTTCCTCGAACAACCCCGAACGTACACTTAGCAGGGTTAAGGCTCATGGAGTGTTCCCTCAGTCTGTTGAAGAATTTCTGTAAGCCAATTAGGTGCTGACCGTCGGAGCCTTTGGAGTATATAATCATGTCATCTACGTAGTCCTCGATCTCCTTATGAATCATGTCATGAAATAAGGCAGTCACATCACGTTGGTAAGTAGCCCCAGCATTCCTAAGTCCAAATGGCATTACGGTATAGCAGTACGTCCCCCATAGCGTAGTAAAAGCAGTCTTTTCTTGGTCTTCTTCGGCCTTCTTGATCTGATTGTACCCATAAAAACCATCCACAAATGACTTGACCACGTAGTTAGCCATTGCATCTACTAACATGTCGATGTTGGGAAGCGAAAAATCATCCTTGGGACTCACTTTGTTAAGATCATGGAAATCCACACAAACTCTGACTTTGCCATTTGCCTTCTTTACTGTAACGATGTTTTACAACCACGTTGGATACTCAATCACCCTTATGAAACCCACTCTGAGTAGCTTCTCAATTTCTTCTTTCACTTGCAGAGACCATTCTGGCTTGATGCGATGAAGTTTCTGTTTTACCGGCTTGGCGTCTGGTGCTATCGGAATTCTGTGCTCTACGATGGAGTTGTCCAGCCCCGGCATATCTTTGTAAGACCATGCAAATACGTCAACATATTCCTTGAGTAACCCAATCAGTGCTTCTCGATCTTCGCCTTGAAAGAAGCTCCCAATCTGTGTTTCCTTTGGCTCGTCATCTGTCCCCAGATTCACACATGTTAACACCTCATCGGCAGCTTGGGCTCGGTTTTCCCTTTGATTAATAACCTGCTCTGAGATTTCTCAGATATATTCGTTATTATGTTCGTCTGTGTCTGCCTCTTTTAATGAATCGTTATTACCTATTTGTATATCATTAGGCTGATTAGTTAATTTATAATTTATAAGAGTGGCTATAGTGGGATACTCGGAGAGGTCAAGATTTTCATTTAGTGCGAAGGGAAAGATAGCGTTGGCGACCATTTCATAGTCTTCTAACGTGAGGTCATTAGACTGGGAGGAAGACTCGAATTCAAAGGTAAAGACTTCGAACCTAGATGACCTAAACGACTTTGGGGAACTGACAGGAGACTCAATAGGAGAGGTGACAGGGGGAACGGTCAATCCAAGTTCCTCGATCATGAATTCTATCGTTGCTATGGGTCCGCTATATGTGCACCAATTCTTCAACTTTCCAACCATAGGTGAGACCAACGTTCTTGGATCAACATTGTTAGTCTGGTCTTCGATCATGGATACGAGGTTGCCAGAGGATAAGGAGCGTGCCATATTTAGAGAGAGGGAGAGCATTTAATGATAGAGAGTAGTAAGGAAAATCACTATCATTAATAACTTCTGAAGTACAATCTGAGTTCAACATCAGGTGCCTCGCCATCTGCCACAGCCATTTTGGTCATATTGGCGAGGTTTTCCTCAATTCTTGTTCTAACAAGAGAAAATCTAGGGTCCTCTACTTGACCATCATGTATGAGTTCTTGAATAACTAGTTTTAGAGCGAAGCAATCTTCGACACCGTGGTCGGTACCTTGGTGGTAGTCGCATGCCTTTTCTGGATTACTGCCCAGGTGGGGACGATATCCTTCCAATGGTTGAATCCTCCTCATTGCTAATAAACATTTGTACATAAGATCCATAGTTATCTGTAGTTGTGCGAAGGCATCCTCCATCTCTAATAGGCTTATTTTATCAGTATAGATCATGTTCACGCCTCATTTGTTTGGGAGCGGGTTGGCTACGGTGTTTGGACCTTTAGGCTTCTCGATCTTTCCATCGGCTATGATATTTTGGGTGACACTCTTGAGTTGCATGCAGTCGTCGGTGGTGTGGCCAATATACTTGTGGTACTTGCAGAACTTGGTTGCATCAAGATTAGCCTTTTTGTTCAACGGTTCAAAGTTCTCAAGTGGCTTGATCAAGCCCTTATTCATCAAAACTTCGAACACTCGGCTAGTAGACATGCCGAAGTCATCAAACTGCTCTTTCTCATGTAGGAAGTTGCATGTAACTGCTTGGACATCAAAGACGGAGTTGTCTTGAACCAAACTCACGTGACCGGCCACTTCTTTATCTTTAGGAGCGGTACTTGTCGGAGCTTTGTAACGGAATGAGGTATTTCCACTATTGACAGTTTCTTTAGTAACACCAATAATACTGGCTTCGTGTCTGACCCCAGCATCGACCATCTCGCGCAGATCGGGAAAGTAACCATTACCAATTGCTACCCTAAGCTCGGGCAACAAGCACTTGTAGAAGATTTGCTTTTGTTCCTTTGCCTTAGGAGGGTATTAAACTTCTGCTAGCTTGTGATTCCACCTCTTGTAGAAGTCATAAATAGGCTCACCGGGCCTCTGCATTGTGTTCTCCAAATCAGTACGATTGACATGCCAATCTAGGTTTGACTGATACTTCTCACAGAAGGTGGTGGTGATTTGATCCCACGTCTCTCGTTCGGAGGGATCCAAACTCAAGAACAAACGGAGGGCAATTTCGTCTAAGGTGGTGTGGAAGACTCGGGCCATCTGTTCGTTGGTGCAGTCTCGGGCTCTCATAGCTAGCACAAAGCTGTCAAGTTGAGTCTTGGGACATGTAATACCATGGAATGTAGAGACTTTCGGCATTTTGAAGTCTCTAGGGAGAGCACCCACATTGGTTGGGTTGATGGTTTTGAATATTGGAGCGGCTTCCTTGTTGACAGTGTCGGAGAGCTTGCCAATCTGTTCTTGCATAGCTACCACTAAAGGGTGATTAGACAAATCAGAGCTACCGTAGGCTTGAGTAGCGGGAGGAGCAGTGGAGATTATAGGCACAGCGGTACCGATGCTTAGTGGTAGTGATGGTGGCGACAACTTGGTGGAGGACAAGTAGCTACCCATTATTTCTGGTGACGGCTCATATGGACCCTTGCTAGAGCTTGCTTTAGTACCAAAATCAGGAGGAGGGGCCCTTTGGTAGTTAGACACCTTGAGAGGGATAGCACCCTCGTTGGAAGTGTAAGTGATAGGCACTTCTTCATCTTGGGATCACTTCTTCATTGTGGAAGCTAGTTTCCACACCCTTCTTCTTCATTTCAGTATGAAGGTGATCTTTAAGCTTATGGTTGACCCTTTCTAGAGACTTGCTTCGATACTCGAGCTTGGAGATTTGTAGCATGAGATTAGTAAAGAAAGCATGGAGAGGCGGCGGGATATCTGAAGGCTTGATGCAAGCGGCGATATCTGGATCGGCAGAAGCGGAGATTGGCGGAGTGGAGACATTAGGAGTAGAAGGCTCAGACGATGATGGAGACATTGTTGATGTAGAGACTGAAGACTGAGTTTTCAGAAGGCTCGAACGTTGAAGACGACCACCGGAACGGACCCAAACTTGCTTCTCTATAGAGGTAGCGGATGTGAGGTTTAGGACGGGGCAAAGCTCATGCAATGTATTTTGTTATTTACAAAACAGTATATTATTAATCCTAATGGTTGGAAGGGGTACCCCTTTTTAGGGTACTATCTACAAAACCTGGATCAGTGGAGGTCATCACTACGTCTATAGACCCCTCGTTTTTCACCTGTATTGCACATCCCAAACGGACAATTTGGGCGAGGGACCTATAGGGAAAGCGACTTCCACCGACCTAACAGATCCTAGCGACTAACCCTTGTTTAAAGGCATTAAACGTAACGTCAATGTTACTTCCGTTAAGTTTTTAATGAGTTGATATCCTTGTACAAAGTATCACTCGGCTTACCATATGCACACCCTTGTAGGGAAATTCATTTTTTTGTGCTTTTTCTCTCGAAAGATTCCGACTCATTAAAGACTTAACGGATGACGGCATGAATGACACGTTAATTGTCTATAAAGAAAAGCTAGTCAAACCAACCGGTCGACTTTGGAGTGTCCTAGACTCTGTGAGTGCACGGTTTAGAAATGAACAAGGATTAACCTCAACCTCTCACAAGTGAATACGGCGAGTTAGATAGCCCGGGTGCCACGAAAATAAAAGCGACAGGATCACCAAAATCTATGCACTCAGTGGAGTATCTAGTAGGGTGTGCAGTGTGACACGGACCTAGTGGTAGTGTGCGGACAACAACTAGTTATTTTTAGGGAGAAAAACAGAGAGTTTTTTTGTATTTACATGTATGCAATGCAAAACAATTAAAATAGCACAAGGGGGAATAGTTAAGATGTTAACGCTGTATAGTTACAAGGGAAGCAGATATGCACAAGAGATAAAGTGCAGGGGGAAAAAGAACAAGTAAATATAGTCATGATATTGACAAAAATTTGACCCTCTATGTTTGAAGATGTTCAAAGCTAGTCCCCAGCAAAGTCGCCACTGTGAATACCCCTTTCCGAATGCGGGCGACGCACGGGAAGTCTTTTCATTATTTATCATATTTTATCTTTTCTATGGGATTAGGATATTCAAATTGGTATTTAACTTATTAAGAGTCGCCACGTTGTTTTTATCAAGCTAAAACATTGAGAAAAGCTAACAGAGAGGGTTCGGGGGTCAAGTTACGATAAGAGAATAATATTAAGTAATCACTCCTATCGCCCGATAGATCGGACTTTCTATCATGATAATGTGTTAGTAGTGTGTTAGTGATTGAGACCGGATCCGAAGATTTCCTACGTTCCTCTCGTTATGAGAAGCTCAGGTCGACGTAGTTCGCACATAATCGGAATTGAGAGAAGAAGTAGGGATCATGCATAATGAGGGGGGAGGAGAAAGAAACATGCGAGATGATCACATCCTAGAATAATGATTATACCATTGATAAGATCAATGTGCAGTCATCACATTCATCATAGGAGAGCTAATGATCATGGGAATATTTGCCTAAAGTGAAGGGTTTAGAAGTAGTTCCTAGATCTCGTTGATCATCATCGGCTATGCATATGAATAGGGATTAAGACATTAGATCTAGCATTTTATGCATGATAAGTCGCAGATCTAGCATAATAATAAGAACGTCATGAATATATATGAGATAACACATAAGCATGAAGATCCCTACCCTAGTCATGGAGCAAATTATAAATTTTAGCAAGAACATGAAGAACACGTTATGAATCATATGAATATGGGTGCATTAACATAATGAAACTAGCATAAATTAGATCTAAACTAAGAAAACATGTAGAATCCTTACCAAGAGTTTGGCTCGGTTCCCAAGGCTCTGATCAATCTGGACTCTGGAGAACTCCTAGATAACTTCTATCTTTGATCCCTCATCCGATCAGTCCAGAATATCTTCTAATCTGGGCTTTTCTGGAAATTCCGGATAAGTCCTGCGCAGCTTGTAAATACCTGGGAGGTCCCTGTGAGTTCTGGAACGCCTAACAACTCATTTTCAGGTTGGGTACTAACACATCCAAATCTTCAAACCCTTAACAAATAGGTGTTGTTGTTCTTCAGAAACCCTTGGGTGTCTCTCCATCGCAAGAGAAGAAAAGGGGTGATATATGGAGCCAAAACGAAGAAAACTGTCGTCTGCCTTGTTTTCTTGTGGAGACTGCTCTTTAAATAGCGTTTGAAGTCCAAATCCTGATCACACAAGGAAAATCTTACAAAGGCTTGTCAGAGCCATGATTGACCGCGCGGCCAGTCTTGCCCCATAGGTGGCCACGCGGCCACATAGTCCCCTGCTGACAGATTCAAAGTCCGTCCTCACTTGAACTTCTCTCGCGCCGGAACAGACCCATTTCAACTATTTTTAATGTGCCAGACTGCAAGAAAGGCTAAATAAAGAAGGTTGAAGTACCCCAAACATGTACATAATCCCCCCTTTATCCCTAAGGCTCATGCATTATATTAAATTTTAAAGACATGTAAATAAAAACACTTAATAAATACTTGTCTTTAAAAGGCCCCAAGTACATAAAGTTGTAAATAAAGAGTACATAAAGCTATCTGTCTCTCTCTCTTTATGCTAACAAATTGCAGGAAAGTAAAAAGGCAACATCTAGTCTGACTCCTCCTCCTCGTCATCCTCATCATCACCATCATCGCCCCATGGCTTCACATAGTGGGACCCACCAGCTCCAGAACCTTGACCTCAGACAGACCTCTGACATCACGACCTCAGTGGGTGATCTCTCCCTGCGCTGTGGCTGGATAACATCCCCCTGACGGCATGTACAAGGATCGGCCAGACTTCGGAACAAACGCTCAAAGATATTGCCCCTACGGACATAACAGATATACGCCTCCCGAGTCACCTGAGACAAATGCATTAATAGATGAAAAATCTAAAGATGTGTGTGCATGAAAAGATATAGAGATGTAAAGAACACCATACCGTGGCTCCAAGAGGAGGAAGATGGGTCCCGATCACCTCATCAGTGTCGGTCGGAGTCAAGCCTGTTGGGTTTCCTAGTAACATGCGCAGCGGAATTAAGCATTTAAAAATTTATGAAACCCAAATCCCATAGATCCATTTATTGTTGGTAGTGGTGCCCTAGGCACGTTTAATAAATGTTGTAATTGTTATCATTTATTTCATATTAATAAAGAAATGTTTTGGTTATTATTGTTGTTCATGTTTACTTATAATAATCTCCATCCCTAGTACTTGTTAAGCACTAGTATAAAGGCTAAATGATCATGAGATGATCATGTTAGATTTATGGGTACTTGTTTGGAACAAGGTACTGGACATGACCCGCTGTATGAGATTTATGTCATGGTCTATGTCGTACATATATCTCATATTAGTTATGTCATTTGAATCCTTAGACATGAAGTTATTATAGTCTTCCACGTGATGAACATTATGTTTGACATATTCAAACGCTATCTTTAACCGGGTAGTTATAAAGGATATGATTGGCATAATCGGATTCACGTAGGTAAGAGTAATAAGCTAAATTGATTTGTCCCTCTTCGGAGAGATGTCGAGCTCAGGCCTCTCGTAGGAATGATGTTGATGAAAATGTTCGGCCGGACTCAAATGAATTGATTAGATCAATGTCATTTGTATTATCAACATATTCGGAATCGAGAAAGTATTGAACAAAACAAGTTGACTTGTTGACCATGACTTGTGTTCAATGACATCGTGGACAAAGGGATTGTGACATATTCTAAAGGAATGCGAACTTGTATCTAGTTATACTATTTGGGTAGGTATGACGGTTTGCTAGAACCTAATCATACCTTATGGTTTCATGTTTGAACCCATTGCCAACTTAGTATAATCCTAGAGGGTCACACACAATAGAATGAATCTTAAATAAGGACTATATTGGAATTTGGAAATTAGGGAAATCTGAGGAAAGTGTGCGACCGCACATAATTGCTTGGGCGCCCGCACAGTTTGGCTCAGAAAGTACCAGAAACCTTCCAGATAGATGTGCGACCGCACAAGGGTTTTGGGCGGCCGCACACCATGTCGGGACTGGTTTCCTAATTTGTTTTGGAAAAGAATTTTGGACGGGTTTAAACATAAGTTTCCTATTTGGAATAGGTCTAACTTGTATATAAACAGCCAAATTCGGGCCAGAATATATTCATTGCTTTTGTGCAAGTCTCCAAAGAGTTTGAGAGAGTTTTATTTTGTTCTAAGACATCCTAGATTGAAGAACAAAATAATACACAAATAAAATTCCATATAAGTTCATATTGTTTGTGAAAACGTGTTTCACAATTTGGTCTAGCAACCAAGATCAAGTGTTCTTGATATTCGTTCGTGGTGTGGATACCGCTAGAGGGTGAAGCTTATCATCTTCAAAGTTCGTGTTCTTACTTTTGTGATCAAAGCTTTAAATTCTCCACCAAGATCAAAGACCAAATTCAAAGTCATCAGGGGTTAGTTTTTCTTGTATTCATATTGCCAGTATTTGATTCAATCACATGAACGGATCTATGGGCTTTGAGTTTCATAAATTTTGAATGCTATTTTCCGCTGTGCATGTTACTACGAAACCCAACAGTGGTATCAGAGCTCCGTTCATGTTGATTATTTCAATACTTAGATCATGTTGTGTGTATATAAATTGTTTACGTGCCTAACACGATATGAATATTGGATTATATGATGTTTATGTGTTATGTGATTTTATGTGGTTTATTGTTTTTGCAACTTTAATCGCACGATTCAATCGCAATTAATATTATGATGGATTCTGAATTGTTTGATTATTAATTATGATTGGATCATGGTTTTAATAATCGGGGAAACACAAATTTTGAGACAAATTTTTGATCTTTAAAATTTCCTTCTGATCCTCCTGTGCGATCGCACAGAATAACGTGGACGGCTGCACATGTTTGGGTGACCGCACAGTTATTTCTGGGCGGCCGCACAAAGCAATCAGAATGCTGATTCTTTTTGCCTTTTGATCAGATTTGGAATTTTCAAAAGGTCCAACCAAACCAGTAACAGAACCAGGCCAGACCTGCTGATCTGGAATGGGTTTTGGGTAGATGGTTTGGGTGTGGATCTTGGGGTTTGATTTTCCTATTTGTTTTAGTCTTGTGACTCTAAGATTGGTTCAAGGTTTGGATGGCTAATCTGCGTTCATCGAGATTGTGTTTCCTAAACTTGATCGCAATCAAAGTTTCAAAGATAAAACGAAGTTAGAATTATGAAGAGTTCATAATTGCTAAAATTGAGAAACAAAGTTCTTGATTCAATGATTGGAGATCCATGTGGAATTGTGGATGCAATTGGCCTACGTTCAACGAGACCATCTACTGCTTTGTTTCGGCCACATGGACTACTTTCTTGGTTTCTTGAATTAGTGCGGAATTGTGAATGCCTTATGGCTTAGTTTCGGCCGCACTTCTTGTTGTCTTGATTTAGAGATAATAACCAAAGTTGAAATAGTCTCATCCTCATAATTATAGAGAAACTAATGACACATAAATATTATGCTTAAATTAACGGAGATTAATTTAGTGGCTAAACTTGATGCGTAACATATTTATATTATGTGCTCATAAATGTGTTGTATGCTATATGTGATGAACCTTCAAATAAAGTTTTAAGTCCTTTATTGCCATGCCATGATTAAAACACTTGTTAATACATGGGTGAATTTAATGTAGACCTGCCCTAGCGAGAAGCATTGACTTTATTTATGTATGAGCAAGATAGATAATGTGGGCACGCCCTAGTGAGGCACATTAACTATACGTTCAAAATGGTTGGACTTAATTGGGCGTCAAAACAGTTTTGAGCCTAGGCAAAGATGAGATTTAACATGCTTTTTGAAATAGGATTTCTTAAAGAATCTCATAAAAAGGAACTAAGAGTCATATGAGATATGATTGACAAGAGTTGTCTACCTAATTAATTTGATTTTGTGTAATCCGCCTTAGCGGACTTAAAATTAAATTAAAGCGGGATCTTAACCCATTTAAATTATATTATTAATTGGATGTATAAGAAGGTTATATAATTTAGTGGGAGTATTTTCGTTTGAAAGAATACATTGTTTATTTCTTTAATGAAATCGGTACTTATTAAATTTGGAAATTTTGCATATTTGTAGACAATGACTGCTAACACTCAATCAATTTCATTGCGATTGATCCTTGAGAAGGATAAGCTCCAAGAGAATGGTACTAACTTTATGGATTGGATCCGTAGCCTAATAATTGTTCTAAGGCAAGAAGATAAGTTGTACATTCTCGATGGGCCACTTCCTGCTGAACCAGAACCTACTGCCCCTAGGGCAGAAAGAGACAGTTACAAGAAACATCGTAATGATTCTAGAGATGTAAGCTGTCTCATGCTTGCTACCATGTGCTCAAAACTCCAACAAAGTTTGGAACATTTGGAAGCCTATGAGATAGGCGTGGAGTTAAGATCTATGTTTCAAGAGAAAGCTAGGCAAGAGAGGTACAAGACCATTGTTGCATTCACTACTTGCAAAATGAATGAAGGGCAACAAGTGAGTCCTCACATGCTAAAAATGAAAGGTTATGTAGAGCATCTTGAGAAACTTGGCTATCCAATCCCATTGGAGCTAGCCACGGATCTCATTCTTAATTCATTGCCTAAAAGTTATAAACAGTTTGTGATGAATTATAACATACATGGAATGGATAAGAATCTCTCCGAGTTGCATGGGATGCTTAAAACTGCGGAGATGAAGATTGCGGAGAAAGGTTCTCCCGTGCTCTTGGTTCATGATGGGAAGAAGGCTAGTGCCAAAGGAAAGGGTAAGAAAGTTGTCAAACCCAAGATAAGCAAGGCAAAGGTTGCCAAGGCTTCTGAGGCAAAACCCGATTCACAAAAGGATGCAATCTGTTTCCATTGTCAAGAAATTGGTTATTGGAAACATAATTGGAAGGCTTTATTGGAAGAGCAAAAGAAGAAGAAGCGCAGCAAGGCTGCGTCGACTTCAGGTATCTATATGATAGATATTCTCCTTTTTACCACTGATTCTTGGGTATTGGATACCGGATGTGGTTCTCACATTTGTTTAAATGTGCAGGGTCTAAAGAATAGGAGACTACTTAAAGAGGGTGAAGTAGACCTACGCGTGGGGAATGGAGCAAGAGTTGCTGCATTAGCCGTAGGGACTTATGAAGTCACTTTACCTTCCGGATTAATTCTTGTTTTGAACAATTGTTATTATGTTCCGGATTTAAGTAGAAATATTATTTCAATTTCTTATTTGGATAATGAAGGATTTAAGTTTCTTATTGAGAATAAGAAATTTTCTATTTATTTAAATGATGTGCTTTATTGTATTGCTAATTCATTTAATGGCCTTTATGTCTTGGATGTCAAGAATGAAAATAATGAAAATGTCTATCATATAAATAAGAAATCTAAACCTAATGATGTAAATCATTCTTATTTGTGGCATTGCCGTCTTGGTCATATTAATGAGAAGCGTATCTCAAAACTCCATGGGGACGGTCTCTTGGGTTCATGTGACCTTGGGTCATACGATACTTATGAGTCGTGTCTTCTTGGAAAAATGACTAAGACACCTTTTACCAAGCTAGGTGAAAGGGCAAGAGACTTATTGGGGTTGATACATTCCGATGTATGCGGACCATTAAGTAGCAATGCTAGGGGAGGATTTCAATACTTCATAACCTTCACTGATGATTATAGTAGATTTGGGTATGTTTACCTAATGAAACATAAAAGTGAAGCATTTGAGATATTTAGAATATTTCAAAATGAGGTAGAAAAACAACTTGGCAAAAGTATTAAGGCACTTCGATCAGATCGAGGTGGAGAATACTTGAGTCATGAATTTGATGATCATCTAAAGAATTGTGGAATAGTTTCACAATTGACTCCACCCGGAACACCACAATGGAATGGTGTGTCCGAGAGGAGAAATCGGACTTTGTTAGACATGGTTCGATCAATGATGAGTCAAGTTGATCTTCCAATATCCTTTTGGGGTTACGCTCTAGAAACCGCTGCTTTCACACTAAATCAAGTTCCAACTAAATCGGTTCCAAAGACTCCATATGAGATGTGGAGCGGAAAGAAACGTAGTTTGTCTTTCATGAGGATTTGGGGTTGCGAAGCTTTTGTCAAAAGACTTGTCTCCGACAAACTAGCACACAAATCTGATAAATGTATTTTCGTGGGATATCCTAAGGAAACTAAAGGATATTACTTTTACAACTGAGAGGACAACAAAGTGTTTGTTGCCCGAACTGGAGTCTTTCTAGAGAAAGAGTTTCTCTCCAAAGAAATCAATGGGAGTAAAATAAATCTTGAAGAGATTCGAGACCCAGAAAATGACATTGAACCAATAGTGGAACAAGAACAAGAACCACAAGGAGTTGTGGAACCTGTTCAAAATACACAAGCGACTCGCAGATCTAGTAGGTTATGATCCGAGCCCGAGAGATATGGATTTCTCGTAACGGATAGTAATGAGGTGGAAATCATTGAGAATGATGAACCGTCAACCTACCAAGAGGCGATGTCTTCTCCTGATTCGGATAAGTGGCTTGGAGCCATGGAATCTGAATTGCAATCCATGCAAGACAATCAAGTTTGGAATTTGATTGATGCGCCCGAAGGTATAAAAACCATAGGATGCAAATGGGTCTTCAAGAAGAAGACTGACATGGATGGGAAGGTACATACTTACAAAGGTAGGCTTGTAGCGAAGGGTTATAGGCAAGTTCATGGTATTGACTATGATGAAACCTTTTCACCCGTAGCAATGATCAAGTCTATAAGAATTTTTCTTGCCATTGCCGCATATCATGACTATGAAATATGGCAAATGGACGTCAAAAACGCTTTCCTAAATGGAAAACTACAAGAGGATGAGTATATGACACAACCAGAGGGTTTTGAACAAGATTCTAAGGTATGCAAATTGCAAAGATCCATCTATGGATTGAAGCGAGCTTCAAGGAGTTGGAATCTCCGTTTTGATGAATCGGTCAAAGAGTTTGGTTTCATCAAGAACGAAGATGAACCTTGTGTATACAAGAAGATTAGTGGGAGTATAGTGCTATTCCTGATTTTATGCGTAGATGACATATTACTCATTGGAAACGATATTCCTACACTTCAGTCTGTGAAGACTTGGTTAGGAAAATGCTTCGCAATGAAAGATATGGGTGAAGCCGCATATATACTTGGCATTAAGATCTGTAGAGATAGATCAAGGAGGCTACTTGGTTTAAGCCAAAGTACATACATTGACATGGTCATTAGAAGATTCCGTATGGAAAATTCTAAAAGAGGAACCTTACCATTGTTCCATGGAGTTTCTCTAAGCAAGACTCAATGTCCTAAGACAAAAGATGAGCGTGAGAAAATGAATGATGTTCCATATGCTTCGGCAATTTGGTCCATCATGTATGCCATGATTTGTACTAGGCCGGATGTATCTTATGCTTTAAGCATGACAAGTAGATACCAATCTGACCCCAGTGAAAATCACTTGATGGCTGTAAAAGTGATTCTTAAGTACTTGAGAAGAACTAAAGATTCGTTTTTAGTTTATGGAGGAATGGAAGATGATCTCGTGGTAAATGCTTACACAGATGCAAGCTTCCAAACCGACAAAGATAATAGTCGATCACAATCGGGTTTTGTGTTTATGTTAAATGGTGGAGCAGTAAGCTGGAAGAGTTCCAGGCAGAGTATAACCGCTGATTCTACAACGGAAGCTGAGTATATTGCTGCATCAGATGCTGCAAAGGAAGCTGTTTGGATTAAGAAGTTCATTACTGAACTTGGAGTGGTTCCTAGTATTGCTAATCCAATAGACCTTTATTGCGATAATAATGGTTCTATTGCTTAAGCAAAGGAACCAAGAGCACATCAGAAATCCAAACACATACTTAGGCGTTTTCATATCATTCGAGAAATCGTTGATAGGGGAGACGTAAATATATGCAGAGTACCTACTGATGACAATGTTGTAGACCCACTAACAAAGGTACTGCCACAAGCTAAACATGAAGGTCATGTTAGGTCCATGGGTATTAGATACATGGGAGATTGGGCCTAGGGCAAGTGGGAGATTGTTGGTAGTGGTGCCCTAGGCACGTTTAATAAACGTTGTAATTGTTATCATTTATTTCATATTAATAAAGAAATGTTTTGATTATTATTGTTGTTCATGTTTACTTATAATAATCTCCGTCCCTAGTACTTGTTAAGCACTAGTATAAAGGCTAAATGATCATGGGATGATCATGTTAGATTTATGGGTACTTGTTTGGAACAAGGTACTGGACATGACCCGCTGTATGAGATTTATGTCATGGTCTATGTCGTACATATATCTCATATTAGTTATGTCATTTGAATCCTTAGACATGAAGTTATTATAGTCTTCCAATTGATGAACATTATGTTTGACATATTCAAACGCTATCTTTAACCGGGTAGTTATAAAGGATATGATTGGCATAATCGGATTCACGTAGGGAAGAGTAATAAGCTAAATGGATTTGTCCCACTTCGGAGAGATGTCGAGCTTAGGCCTCTCGTAGGAATGATGTTGATGAAAATGTTCGGCCGGACTCAAATGAATTGATTAGATCAATGTCATTTGTATTATCAACATATTCGGAATCGAGAAAGTATTGAACAAAACAAGTTGACTTGTTGACCATGATTTGTGTTCAATGACATCGTGGACAAAGGGATTGTGACATATTCTAAAGGAATGCGAACTTGTATCTAGTTATACTATTTGGGTAGGTATGACGGTTTGCTAGAACCTAATCATACCTTATGGTTTCATGTTTGAACCCATTGCCAACTTAGTGTAATCCTATAGGGTCACACACAATAGAATGAATCTTAAATAAGGACTATATTGGAATTTGGAAATTAGGGAAATCTGAGGAAAGTGTGCGACCGCACATAATGGCTTGGGCGCCCGCACAGTTTGGCTCAGAAAGTACCAGAAACCTTCCAGATAGATGTGCGACCGCACAAGGGTTTTGGGCGGCCGCACACCATGTCGGGACTGGTTTCCTAATTTGTTTTGGAAAAGAATTTTGGACGGGTTTAGACACAAGTTTCCTATTTGGAATAGGTCTAACTTGTATATAAACAGCCAAATTCGGGCCAGAACATATTCATTGATTTTGTGCAAGTCTCCAAAGAGTTTGAGAGAGTTTTATTTTGTTCTAAGACATCCTAGATTGAAGAACAAAATAATACACAAATAAAATTCCATATAAGTTCATATTGTTTGTGAAAACGTGTTTCACAATTTGGTCTAGCAACCAAGATCAAGTGTTCTTGATATTCGTTCGTGGTGTGGATGTTGGGTTTCGATCAAACATGCCCAGCGGAATATAGCAATTTAAAATTTTGAAACCCAAAGCCATGGATCCGTTCATGTGATTAAATCAAATACGACATGAGAATAAAGGAATAAACTAACCCTTGATGGCTATCAAATTCTCTTGGTCTTTGGTGGAGGTTTGAAGACTTGATCACGATCACAAATCTTGAACACGAACTTTGAAGATGATGATTTTCACCCTCTAGCGGTATCCACACTTCGAACGAATATCAAAGGAGCTTCTTTGATCTTGGTTGCTAGACCAAATTGTGAAACACTTTTTCACAATCAAAAGAACTATATAGAATTTATTTTGTGTATTATTTTGTTCCTCAACCAAGAATGTCTTGGAACAAAATAAACCCTCTCTCAAACTCTTTGAGACTCACAAAATAATTGGCCTTGAGTGCTGGCCGAATTTGGTCTTTTATACACAAGTATGACCTATTCCAAATAGGAAACTTGTGTCAAAATCCGTCCAAAATTCGTTTCCTAATCAAATTAGGAATCTGCCACCCGACAGTACTGTGCGGCCGCCCATAATGAACTGTGCGGTCGCACAACTATCTGAAGCAAAACTGGTACAAAACTGAGATAAGTGTGCGGCCGCCCAGTCCATACTGTGCGGTCGCCCACTTTTCAGAAAGTCCAGAATTTCCAAAATTCCAATGTAGTCCTTTTAAAGATTCGTTCTTTTGTGTGTGACCCTCTAGGATTATACTAAGTTGGCAATGGGTTCAAACATGAAACCATAAGATATGATTAGGTTCTAGCAAACCGTCATACCTACCCAATTAGTATAACTAGATACAAGTTCGCATTCCTCTTAGAATATGTCATAATTCTTTTGTCCACGATGTCATTGAACACAAGTCATGGTCAAAGAGTCAACTTGTTTTGTTCAATACTTTCTCGATTCCGAATATGTTGATAATCCAAATGACATTGATCCAATCAATTCATTTGAGTCCGGCCGAACATTTCATCAACATCATTCCTACGAGAGGCCCAAGCTTGACATCTCTCCGTGGAGGGACAAATCCATTTAGCTTATTATTCTTCCCAACGGGAATCCGATTATGCCAATCATACCCTTTATAACTACTCGGTTAAAAGTAGCGTTTGAATATGTCAAACATAATGTTCATCAAGTGGAAGACTATAATAGCTTCATGTCTAAGGATTCAAATGACACAAATAATATGAGATATATGTATGACATAGACCATGACATAAATCTCATAAAGCGGGTCATGTCCAGTACCTTGTTCCAAACAAGTACCATAAATCTAACATGATCATCCCATGATCATTTAGCCTTTATACTAGTGCTTAACAAGTACTAGGGACGGAGATTATTATAAGTAAACATGAACAACAATAATAATCAAAACATCTCTTTATTGATATGAAATAAATGATAATAATTACAACGTTTATTAAACGTGCCTAGGGCACCACTACCAACAATCTCCCATTTGCCCTAGGCCCAATCTCCCATGTATCTAATACCCATGGACCTAACATGACCATCATGTTTAGCTTGTGGAAGTCCCTTTGTTAGCGGGTCCGCAACATTGTCATCAGTAGGTACTCTGCATATATTTACGTCTCCCCTATCAACGATTTCTCGAATGATATGAAAACGCCTAAGTATGTGTTTGGATTTTTGATGTGCTCTTGGTTCCTTTGCTTGAGCAATAGCACCATTATTATCGCAATAAAGGTCTATTGGATTAGCAATACTAGGAACCACTTCAAGTTCAGTTATGAACTTCTTAATCCAAACAGCTTCCTTTGCAGCATCCGATGCAGCAATATACTCAGCTTCTGTTGTAGAATCAGCGGTTGTACTTTGCTTGGAACTCTTCCAGCTTACAGCTCCACCATTTAACATAAACACAAAACCCGATTGCGATCGGCTATCATCTTTGTCGGTTTGGAAGCTTGCATCCGTGTAAGCATTTACAACGAGATCATCTTCCATTCCTCCATAGACCAAAAACGAGTCTTTAGTCCTTCTTAAGTACTTAAGAATCGCTTTTACAGCTATCCAGTGATTTTCGCCAGGGTCGTATTGGTATCTACTTGTCATGCTCAAAGCATAAGACACATCCGGCCTAGTACAAATCATGGCATACATGATGGACCCAATTGCCGAAGCATATGGAACATCATTCATTTTTTCACGCTCATCTTTTGTCTTAGGACATTGAGTCTTGCTTAGAGAAACTCCATGTAACACGGGCAAGGTGCCTCTCTTAGAATTTTCCATACGGAATCTTCTAATGACCTTGTCAATGTATGTACTTTGGCTTAAACCAAGTAGCCTCCTTGATCTATCTCTATAGATCTTAATGCCAAGAATATATGCGGCTTCACCCATATCTTTCATTGCGAAGCACTTTCCTAACCAAGTCTTCACAGACTGAAGTGTAGGAATGTCGTTTCCAATGAGCAATATGTCATCCACGTATAAAATAAGGAATAGCACTATGCTCCCACTAATCTTCTTGTATACACAAGGCTCATCTTCTTCTTGATGAAACCAAACTCTTTGACCGATTCATCAAAACAGAGATTCCAACTCCTTGAAGCTTGCTTCAACCCATAGATGGATCTTTGCAATTTGCATACCTTAGAATCTTGTTCAAAACCTTCTGGTTGTGTCATATACACATCCTCTTGGAGTTTTCCATTCAGGAAAGCGGTTTTGACGTCCATCTGCCATATTTCATAGTCATGATATGCGGCAATGGCAAGCAAAATTCTTATAGACTTGATCATTGCTACGGGTGAAAAGGTCTCATCATAGTCAATACCATAAACTTGCCTATAACCCTTCGCTACAAGCCTAGCTTTGTAAGTATGCACCTTCCCATCCATGTCAGTCTTCTTCTTGAAGACCCATTTGCATCCTATGGTTTTTACACCTTCGGGCGCATCAATCAAATTCCAAACTTGATTGTCTTGCATGGATTGCAATTCGGATTCCATGGCTCCAAGCCACTTGTCCGAATCAGGAGAAGACATCGCCTCTTGGTAGGTTGACGGTTCATCATTCTCAATGATTTCTACCTCATTACTATCCGTTACGAGAAATCCATATCTCTCGGGCTCGGATCGTAACCTACTAGATCTGCGAGATGCTTGTGTATTTTGAACAGGTTCCACAACTCCTTGTGGTTCTTGTTCTTGTTCCACTATTGGTTCAATGTTATTTTCTGAGTCTCAAATTTCTTCAAGATTTATTTTACTCCCACTGATTTCTTTGGAGAGAAACTCTTTCTCTAGAAAGACACCAGTTCGGGCAACAAACACTTTGTTGTCCTCACGGTTGTAAAAGTAATATCCTCTAGTTTCCTTAGGATATCCCACGAAAATACATTTATCAGATTTGTGTGCAAGTTTGTCTGAGATAAGTCTTTTGACAAAAGCTTCGCAACCCCAAATCTTCATGAAAGATAAACAAGTTTTCTTTCCGCTCCACATCTCATATGGAGTCTTTTGAACCGATTTAGTTGGAACACGATTTAGTGTGAAAGCAGCGGTTTCTAGGGCGTAACCCCAAAAGGATATTGGAAGATCAACTTGACTCATCATTGATCGAACCATGTCTAACAAAGTCCGATTTCTCCTCTCGGACACGCCATTCCATTGTGGTGTTCCGGGCGGAGTCAATTGTGAAACTATTCCACAATTCTTTAGATGATCATCAAATTCTTGACTCATGTATTCTCCACCACGATCTGATCGAAGTGCCTTAATACTTTTGCCAAGTTGTTTTTCTACTTCATTTTGAAATATTCTAAATATCTCAAATGCTTCACTTTTATGTTTCATTAGGTAAACATACCCAAATCTACTATAATCATCAGTGAAGGTTATGAAGTATTGAAATCCTCCCCTAGCATTGCTACTTAATGGTCCGCATACATCGGAATGTATCAACCCCAATAAGTCGCTTGCCCTTTCACCCAACTTGGTAAAAGGTGTCTTAGTCATTTTTCCAAGAAGACACGACTCACAAGTATCATATGACTCGAGGTCACATGAACCTAAAAGTCCGTCCCCATGGAGTTTTGAGATACGCTTCTCATTAATATGACCAAGACGGCAATGCCATAAATAGGTATGATTTACATCATTAGGTTTAGATTTCTTATTTACATGATAGACATTATTTTCATTCTTGACATCCAAGATATAAAGGCCATTAAATGAATTTGCAATACCATAAAGCACATCATTTAAATAAATAGAAAATTTCTTATTCTCAATAAGAAACTTAAAACCTTCATTATCCAAACAAGAAATTGAAATAATATTTCTGCTTAAATCCGAAACATAATAACAATTGTTCAAAACAAGAATTAATCCGGAAGGTAAAGTGACTTCATAAGTCCCTACGGCTAATGCAGCAACTCTTGCTCCATTTCCCACACGTAGATCTACTTCACCTTCTTTAAGCAGTCTCCTATTCTTTAGTCCCTGCACATTTAGACAAATGTGAGAACCACATCCGGTATCCAATACCCAAGAATCAGTGGTAGAAAGGAGAATATCAATCATATAGATACCTGAAGTCGACGCAGCTTTGCTGCCCTTCTTCTTCTTTTGCTCTTCCAAGAAAGCCTTGCAATTACGTTTCCAATGACCAATTTCTTGACAATGGAAACAGATTGCATCCTTTTGTGAATCATGTTTTGCCTCAGAAGCCTTGGCAACCTTTGCCTTGCTTATCTTGGGTTTGACAACTTTTGCCTTACCCTTTCCTTTGGAACTAGCCTTCTTCCCATCATGAACTAAGAGCACGGGAGAACCTTTCTCCACAATTTTCATCTCTGCAGTTTTGAGCATCCCATGCAACTCAGAGAGATTCTTATCCATTCCATGCATGTTATAATTCATCACAAACTGATTATAACTTTTAGGCAATGAATTAAGAATGAGATCCATGGCTAGCTCCAATGGGATTGGATAGCCAAGTTTCTCAAGGTGCTCTACATAACCTTTCATTTTAAGAAAGTGAGGACTCACTTGTTGCCCTTCATTCATTTTACTAGTAGTGAATGCAACAATGGTCTTGTACCTCTCTTGCCTAGCTTGCTCTTGAAACATGGTTCTCAACTCCACGCCTATCTCATAGGCTTCCAAATGTTCCAAACTTTGTTGGAGTTTTGAACACATAGCAGCAAGTATGAGACAACTTACATCTCTAGAATCATTACGATGTTTCTTGTAATTGTCTCTTTCTACCCTAGGGGCAGTAGGCGGTGGTTCAGCGGGGAGAGGCCCATCGAGAATGTACAACTTATCTTCTTGCCTAAGAACAATTCTTATGCTACGGATCCAATCCATAAAGTTTGTACCATTCTCTTCGAGCTTATCCTTCTCAAGGATCGATCGCAACGACATTGATTGAGTGTTATTAGTCATTATCTACAAATATGCAAAATTTCCAAAATTTAATAAGTACCGATTTTCATTAAAGAAATAATGTATTTTCAAAAAAAATACTCCCACTAAATTATATAACCTTCATATACATCCAATGTATAATATAATTTAATTGGGCTAAGATCCAACTTTAATTTAACTTTTGAGTCCACGGAGGCGGACCGCTCAAAAACTAAATTAATTAGGTAGACAATCATGTCAATCATATCCCATATGATTCTTAGATCTTTTTATGAGATTCTTTGAGAAATCCAATTTCAAAAGGCATGTTTAATCTCATCTTTTGCCTAGGCCCAAAACTGTTTTGACGCCTAATTAAGTCCAACCATTTTAAACGTATAGGAACCATTCAATTTAATGTACCTTGCGGAGGCAAGCCCACATTAAACTAATGAACCTCATCTTGCTTATACATGAATAAAATCAATGCACTTCGCGGAGGCGAACCCACATCAAAATCACCCATATATAAACAAGTGTTTTAATCATGGCATGGCAATGAAGGACTTAAAACTTTCTTTGAAGGTTCATCACATATAGCATATAACACATTTATGAGCACATAATATAAACATGTTACACATCAAGTTTAGCCACTAAATTAATCTCCATTAATTTAAGCATGGTATTTATGTGTCATTAGTTTCTCTATAATTATGAGGATGAGACTATTTCAACTTCGGTTATTATTTCCAAATCAAGACAACAAGAAGTGCGGTCGAACTAAGCCATTAGGCAACCACAATCCCGCACTAATTCAAGAAACCAAGAAAGTAGTCCATGTGGCCGAAACTAAGCAATAGATGGTCTCGATGAACGTAGGCCAATTGCATTCACAATTCCACATGGATCTCCAAACTTTGAATCAAGAACTTTGTTTCTCAATTTTAGCAATTATGAACTCTTCATAATTCTAACTTCATTTTATCTTTGAAACTTTGATTGCGATCAATTTTGGGAAACACAATCTCGATGAACGCAGATTAGCCATCCAAAACTTGAACCAATCTAGGAATCACAAGACTAAAACAAATAGGAAAATCAAACCCCAAGATCCACACACAAACCAACTACCCATAACCCATTCCAGATCAGCAAGTCTGGACTGGTTCTGTTACTGGTTTTGTTGGACCTCTCGAAAATTCCAAATTCTGATTTCAACCAAAAATCAGACAATCTGATCCTTATGTGCGGCCGCCCAAAACTCACTGTGCGGTCGCCCAAACATGTCCGGCCGCCCAAGTGATTTTGTGCGGTCGCCCAAACTGATCAGAATGTACAGAATTTTGAAGTTCGAAAATTTTGTCTCAAAATCGTTTTTCCCCGATTATTAAAACTTTGATCCAATCAAAAATTAATAATCAACAATTCTGAATCCACCATAATTTATTTATTGCGATTGAATCGTGCGATTAAAGTTGCAAAACAATAAACCACATAAAATCACATAACACATAAACAACATATATTCCAATATTCAAAACATGCAAGGCACATAAACAATTTATATACACATAACATGATCTAGGTATTGATATAATCAACATGAACGGGGCTTTGATACCACTGTTGGGTTTCGATCAAACATGCGCAGCGGAATATAGCATTTTAAAATTTTGAAACCCAAAGCCATGGATCCGTTTATGTGATTAAATCAAATACGACATGAGAATAAAGGAATAAACTAACCCTTGATGGCTATCAAATTCTCTTTGTCTTTGGTGGAGGTTTGAAGACTTGATCACGATCACAAAGCTTGAACACGAACTTTGAAGATGATGATTTTCACCCTCTAGAGGTATCCACACTTCGAACGAATATCAAAGGAGCTTCTTTGATCTTGGTTGCTAGACCAAATTGTGAAACACTTTTTCACAATCAAAAGAACTATATAGAATTTATTTTGTGTATTATTTTGTTCCTCAACCAAGAATGTCTTGGAACAAAATAAACCCTCTCTCAAACTCTTTGAGACTCACAAAATCATTAGCCTTGAGTGCTGGCCGAATTTGGTCTTTTATACACAAGTATGACCTATTCAAAATAGGAAACTTGTGTCAAAATCCGTCCAAAATTCGTTTCCTAATCAAATTAGGAATCTGCCACCCGACAGTACTGTGCGGCCGCCCATAATGAACTGTGCGGTCGCACAACTATCTGAAGCAAAACTGGTACAAAACTGAGATAAGTGTGCGGCCGCCCAGTCCATACTGTGCGGTCGCCCATTTTCAGAAAGTCCAGAATTTCCAAAATTCCAATGTAGTCCTTTTAAAGATTCGTTCTTTTGTGTGTGACCCTCTAGGATTATACTAAGTTGGCAATGGGTTCAAACATGAAACCATAAGATATGATTAGGTTCTAGCAAACCGTCATACCTACCCAATTAGTATAACTAGATACAAGTTCGCATTCCTCTTAGAATATGTCATAATCCTTTTGTCCACGATGTCATTGAACACAAGTCATGGTCAAAGAGTCAACTTGTTTTGTTCAATACTTTCTCGATTCCGAATATGTTGATAATCCAAATGACATTGATCCAATCAATTCATTTGAGTCCGGCCGAACATTTCATTAACATCATTCCTACGAGAGGCCCAAGCTTGACATCTCTCCATGGAGGGACAAATCCATTTAGCTTATTATTCTTCCCAACGGGAATCCGATTATGCCAATCATACCATTTATAACTACTCAGTTAAAAGTAGCGTTTGAATATGTCAAACATAATGTTCATCAAGTGGAAGACTATAATAACTTCATGTCTAAGGATTCAAATGACACAACTAATATGAGATATATGTATGACAGAGACCATGACATAAATCTCATAAAGCGGGTCATGTCCAGTACCTTGTTCCAAACAAGTACCCATCCCATGATCATTTAGCCTTTATACTAGTGCTTAACAAGTACTAGGGACGGAGATTATTATAAGTAAACATGAACAACAATAATAATCAAAACATCTCTTTATTGATATGAAATAAATGATAACAATTACAACGTTTATTAAACGTGCCTAGGGCACCACTACCAACAGTGGATACCGCTAGAGGGTGAAGCTTATCATCTTCAAAGTTCGTGTTCTTACTTTTGTGATCAAAGCTTCAAATTCTCCACCAAGATCAAAGACCAAATTCAAAGCCATCAAGGGTTAGTTTATCTTGTATTCATATTGCTAGTATTTGATTTAATCACATGAACGGATCTATGGGCTTTGGGTTTCATAAATTTTGAATGCTATTTTCCGCTGCGCATGTTACTACGAAACCCAACATTTATATGATTATATCAAATACATGCATAATGAATACTAGAATACTAACCCTTGATGCCTTTTATATTGCAACCTTGAATTCGATGGAGGCTTGAAAGCTTGATCACGAACAGAGCAAGAATCACGAACTTTAAAGATGATAAGTTTCACCCTCTAGCAGTATCCACACCACGAACGAATATCAAGAACAATTGATCTTGGTTGCTAGACCAAATTATAAAACACGCTTTCACAATTATAATGACAATATGGAATTATGAATTCTTGATCTTAGATTCCAAATCACTAATCAAGAATATTGTTCTCACAATGAACTAGGTTGATTACCCCTTAATGGCTGGTGAAAAAGACTTTATATAGGTCCTAGTCATTAACCCTTAATGATCTAGGATTCCTAAATCCCGTAACCCAATTAAGGAATCAACTTTCTGTCCAAGCAGGTCTGGCACGATCGTGCCCTAAAACTGGCACGGTCGTCCTTTATAATCGGCACGGTCGTGCCAAGAACTCTGGCATGGTCGTGCCCTAAAACAAGCACGGTCGTGCCCGGCCAGAAAAACCCAATTTTCCATAATTCCAATTTAGTCCTTTAGGATTTGTTCTATTCGTGTGTGACCCTTTAGGATTACACTAAGTTGGCATTGGGCCTAAACATGAGTCCATAAGATATGATTAGGTTCTAGAAACCGTCATACCTACCCAAATAGTGTAACTAGATACAAGTTCGCATTCCTTTTAGAACATGTCATAATCCCTTTGTCCACGATGTCTTTGAACATAAGTCATGGTCAAGAAGTCAACTTTTTTTGTTCAATAATTTTCTCGATCCCGAATATGTTTATAATCTGAATGACATTAATCCAGTCAATCCATTTGAGTTTGGCCAAACATTTCATCAACATCATTCCTTCGAGGGGCCCAAGCTTGACATCTCTCCGAAAAGGGACAAATCTAATTAGCTTATTATTCTTCCCTACATGAATCCGATTATGCCAATCATACCCTTTATAACTACCTGGTTAAAGGTAGCGTTTGAATATGTCAAACATAATCTTTATCATGTAGAAGACTATAATAACTTCATGTCTAAGGATTAAAATTACATAACTAATATGAGATTTATATATGACATTGACCATGACATAAATCGCATACCGCGGGTCATGTCCAGTGCCTTGTTCCAAACAAGTACCCATAAATCTAGCATGATCATCCCATGATCATCTAGCCTTTATACTAGTGCTTAACATGAGCAACAATAATAATCTTAACATCTCTTTATCATCTTGAATAAAATGATAACTTATACAACATTTAACAAACGTGCCTAGGGCACCAACACCAACAATCTCCCACTTGCCCTAGGCCCAATCTTAGGTATCCAATACCCATGGACCTAACATGACCATCATGTTTAGCTTGTGGAAGTTCATTTGTTAGCGTGTCTGCAACGTTATCATCATATGGTACTTGTTGATACCCCGGGGAACCACGGCTTGGCTAGGCGCGCGAATTACCTAGGATGTCTAATTGTGTTTTAGAGTCGCCACCCACGTTTTTGAGGAACGTAAGAAAACCTAATGTTTATGAGCCTAAGTTGATTTACGAAACAGAGATTCTTTGGGATGAGGGGGTTCGGGGGTTAGGTTACGAAATGGGAAGTACTTAAACACCCATTTCGCCCGAGCAAAGTCGGTCTTGTTTGTTCATAATTCACTTTTTAAGATAAATGTGTTCTTCCTATTAAAATGATGATAAAAAGGGGTTTTAGAGTTTGGAATGTAGGGAGATGACTCCTAGGCCAATTCAATGTAATGAAAGGACCGTTGGTGTCATGTCCCAAATGGTTTTGGGTGATTGCACATTTGATTGAAGAAGAAGAAGAAGAAGAAGAAGGAGAGGAGAAATGTTTAAGACCTTTACCTATGGTATCCTTCAAAAAGAATCTTTTGTGAAGCCTTGAAGAAGAGATTGAATACTTTGTTGAAGAAGTCCCAAGAAAAGTCTATGAAAGAAGTGAGTAAAAAGGTTTGAAAGTAATGATTTTCCAAGTACTCCCTCCCTACTCCTCCTCTTCTCCCTCACTCTTCCCCTTTTCCCTCATCATTGTGCAGCAACTCCCTCTCTCTCTCCAAGGAAGAAAAGGGGTAAGTTTCTCTCTTCTTCTCTCTACATTTTCTTCATCTTCCTCTTGTAATCTCTCATTTCTTAAAACGTGAAATGTGTTTAGATCGTCGATAGGATCGCGTAGAATCAAAAAAATTTGAAATCCATCAACCTTGAGAAAATCCAAGTAAGTTACTTTTCCCCCCATTTTGATGTTAAAATGTTCATATCATGTTCATATAATTCTTTTGTTGTTATATTTGAAGTTTGGATGAGGTTGTAATTTATTTGGAATTTATTTGGATTTTGGGTCAAAAATGGTGGTTTGTGAATGTTGGGTTTGATTTTTGATTTTGGTTGTTAAATGTTGTTATATGAGTTCTCTTAGACCCATAAGTTGCTCTAGTACCTTAGTATGCTAGTTAAGAGTGTTGGATTTTGGTTTAAGTTTTGTTTTGGGATAAAAATGGAAGAACCCAGTTTGTTCTTCCCGAATTCCGGCAGACCAGAGTATTGGGCGACCGCCCAAAAATGTCTGGGCGACCGCACACCTATCTGAAAGGTTTTGTTCTTATTTGATGGCTTTTTGGGCGACCGCACAGTTGGGTTTGGGCGGCCGCACAGTCCTCTGAAAGTTTTCATTTTGTTGGTTTGTGTGATTGAAGAATGCGTTTTGGTCCAAATCTTGGGTGTCTTTCTAGTTGACCTTAGTGAACATTGTAGTACACTCTTGTGATAGAATTGGGTCCTTTGTGATCAAGTTTGTGTTTGAAATTAATTAAGTGTTAATTGGGATTTGGAACATCTTATTGAGATATTGTTGGTTTGACTTATTTGTGATGATCATTTGGTATATGTTTGGGCATCTTATGATGTGTTCGTGATTGTTCCAATCGAATTGATTTTCGAGTGAGCCTTGGTCTAGGTTTTAGGCGATGTCCTATAGTACCTAGGGGGTGGTTACTGAACACCAAAGTGTAGGGTTTAGTCCAGTCGTGATCATGTTCTAATAAGTGTAACCTTTTGGATTAGTTTGGGGTGTTTAGAATGGGTTCGTTATGAACGGAGATAAAGCGTGAATTGGCAATTGGGTACCTACGGTTTGATTAACCTTAAGATGTATTCATTCGGATCTCTTATTTGGAATTCCAGGGGTGACGAGATGGTTGAGTTCATAGTCCTAGTATATCTTCTGAGTAAATGTTTAGGGTCATTTTGGTAATAGTCATTGTGCCATTTGTGAGCGACCGTTTGGGTTGTGCTCTTTATGAGTTACTTGTGGGTATCATATTTAGGATGTATTTGATACGTGCCTTGTCTTGGAATCATCTTGTTTTAATGATCAATGTTGTTGTGCTCTTTATGAGAAATTCCGTTTATCGTTGTTGTGCTCTTCATGAGAAACTCTTGTTATCGTTGTTGTTAAACTCTTCATGAGTACCCGTTGCATCTTTATGGTGATTATTTGGTATGGTTCCCTACTTTGGAATCCTTAGTTTTTTACCGTGCTAGTATTTTATTTCTTAGCATGATTGAAAGTCCAGCTGGTTAAATTGTGTATCGAGTCAGGCAATGGATAATGCTATAATGGCACGAGCCAAGTCCAGTATAGCATCGCCCATTGGTCCTTCTGTCCTCATCCAGATTGGCCTTGGTTGGGATGAGCTAGCTCCGTTGTGGGTATTCTAGATAATCGTTTTGGAGCATGACTTTGTGGCATGGCTCCCGCCCCTTGTGGCACTTTACATTGTTATTGGTTCCGGTACCGGGTTTCTCTTCAGCTTTTATGCTACTATGAAGATGGATTGTTTGATTGATGGGTTGATTGGTCGCTTCTGATCGGGGATTCCTCTTCAGTTTTCATGCTATTATGAAGATGATGAATGGTTGGTTATTGAAGCTGCGCAGCGACCTTTTTTTGGTTCTTTCAGTTGGGAAACCTTGGCTAATATCCTTTGTTATGTGTTTACTTTCCGCTGCTATCTGTTGACTGTTAATTGTTACATGCTATGTGATATTTATCATTGTTTATTGCTTATTGCATTATAGCATGTCATGTAGTTGCATTAGTAACTTACTGAGATTTTATCTCACCCCGTTTATTTCCATCTTTGTTTTTCCTTAACCCCCCCCAGGAGGAAAAAGGATTAGGATTCGCGGATCGAGGAGGACGTCGAGAGGATTGAGATTTTGGGGCATGTTGTTATGGATCGGTTTACATTATTTAAATGTATAACCTTTTGGGGATAGTTTTACCATTATTGACGTCATTAAGAATTGTATATTTTATTCTTTTGAGCATAAGCTGTGGAGCTTATGTTAGATGTACTTTGTTGATTTAAACTTGGATTTGTAAAACCTTGTGTTAGCATATTTTGGTTCAAAATGGAATTTTTAACTTCTATATTTTAGAGTTTTGGTTTTAAGTCGACGTCCAGCTCGCGTATTTCGGACCCGCGGGTTCGGGGTCGCGACAGTTGGTATCAGAGCTATGGTTCGGCTCTAAGTATAAGTCTAGGTGGACTAGTATGACCTAGGAGGGTAGTGTGTTCGGAGTGAGTAACAATTGCTGTTTTATGCAGGTACTTGTTTGAAATGGCTCGAAGGAGAAGTGGTGAAAGTAATACCGGTAATGCAAGTCAGAATGAAACAAGGGATGAAGCCCGTGCAATGTTTCAGGGCATGTTTGAGGCGGCCATGAAGGCCATACATGATCAAGGTCCGAGGGTAGAACAAGCACCACCACCCCGTTACGGATTGGAACAATTTCTGAAATTGAAACCGGTTGAGTTCAATAGGGAACCCGATGTAAGGAAGGCCGAGCTATGGATTGAGTCGATGGAGAAAATTTATGATGTCTTTGGTTGCACCGATGAAGACAAGGTCCGGTTTGCGGCTTATAAACTTGTGGGTGCCGCCGAGCATTGGTGGAAGGGTGTTAAAGCGAGTTGGGATGATACTCACACAGTGTATGCATGGGAATTGTTTGTGCGAAAGTTCAAGGAGCATTTCATTCCGATAGTGGATCAAAATCGAAAGGAGATCGAGCTGCTCAACCTGGAGCAAGGTTTGTTGTCTATAGCTCAGTACTCGGGTAAGTTCACAGAATTAGCCCGGTATTGTGACTATCTTGTGCGGACCGAGGAGCAGAAAGCTACGAGATTCATCCGGGGTTTGAAGACTTCTATTCGGACTCAGCTTATAGCCCAGAGGATTGTGACATTTCAGGATGCGGTAGACCGGGCATACTTGATCGAGCAAGATATTGGGGAGCATAAGAGGAAGACCGAGGTTGCAAATGCGGGTAAACAAGTAAGCCATGCTAAATCTCAACCACATCACCGTTCAGATAACCGAGGTAATTTGGGAGCACCATCTCAGTTTAAGGGACAAACCGCGCTAGGGAATCCGGGTACTACTTCGGGGAAACAAGGGAAACAAGGTAGGTGGCTTTGCACTTACTGTCAGAGGGAAGGCCATTTGGAGGATAAGTGTTGGAAGAAACAAGGAAAATTTTTCAATTGTGGTCAACTGGGTCACTTCATAAAAGACTGTCCGAGGTTTAGGGTTCAATCATCAGGAACAGGAACCAGTACTTCACCGGGTCAGAAGAGAGATGCTTCGGGGAACCCTAAGGTTTAGGGCAGAGTAATTGCGACCAATCAGCACTCACCAGGTAACGGATAAATTTCAGGAGGTATTATTTTGCGTCGTGAGAGCGAGCGCGTGCATTTTAGGATCATCGCATTTATGTGTTTCTGTGCATTAGTTGCATTTATTTCTTCTGAGTCTTTGACTTATGTGTTGTAGGTGTCTACTCCTATGGAGGAGTTTAGGGTATCTGATGAAGTCTTATGTGCTTATGATGTGATTAAGTATGGTTATGTCTCACCTGCTAGATTAGCCATGTTGCTATTACAAGATTTTGATGTTACTATTGCTTTAGTCTATTGTCGTAGGGGGATTGATGTATTCTCCATTTCTAATTTCTTAAAACTGTTTGAGACCGTTCCTTTGGGTAGAGTTATACCTATCTTTTCTTAATTGAAATCCGAGTATTTAGTTTCGGTCGATTTGTTGGGCGTATTTATCATTCATAAGATTTCAATTGCTTCCGATTAGTACCTAGTGTTTGAGGAGAAGCTTGGAGTAAATTGCATTGTGTGGTACGATTTGTTATGGACGATGAGTTGTTGTAGGAGTTATTGTCATTAATGGTGATAAGCGTGTTAAGTTAGAAAGGACTAAGTAGGTTTTGGGAGAGTAATAATTTCTCAATCTATGTTAAAGGCCTTTTGAAATTTTGGTTAGATAGTGGTTCTATGGTTCTAAATCCCTTCTTGGTGGCGTTTCCCGAATTGGATCAAGGGTATGTGAAGGAAGTGGAGTATAAATACTGGGGCATAATTAAGGAATATCATGATTTGATATTGGGTCAGTTGGAACATTGCAAGCTAATTGGTTTATTATGAAGGTAGTACTATTGAGCCTAAGTATCATTAGGTTAATAAATGTATGCGTGAGAGACTAACTTGGGTTAGCTATTGAGGATTTGAGATTTGTTGATTTCCTTGGGTTTATGAGCACGGATTATAATTTAAATGGGAGTTAGAGAAAATCTTTTGAAGATGAATTTTGGACCGTTTTGAGGACTATTGAGTAAATTGAATTGTTTGGGCTTCAAGACCGGATTAATGAAGGGGAGAGTATAACATAGATTAAGTGGACACTTTGTACGAGGAATTTTGGGGTTGTATGGCGCTATTAATTTAAGGTGTTAACTCAAAGTGAAAGCACTACAATGGTAATCCATAGAGATGTAGCCATTTCGATGAATATTGTGGAAATAGAAATTCATTTAGCCTTTTTATATTTTTAAAGCTAATTAGGCTCGGGATGGTGATGTTTTGAATTTCTGGGGAATACTACTAAGTATGCGATTTACAAAAGGAAACACCTTTGCAGTGTAATTAAGGTTATGAATAAGATGAACTTGAGGTATCTCGGGAACTATGTTAGGAGCAATTGAGATTCTTGATTTTGAATTTGGATCCTAATTAGTAGTGGGGGTTATGGTTGAAGGAAGTCAAGTGCGAGAGGTCCTGGTATGGTGAACATTATTTAAGGTTACCTTGTAGTGGTTTAGAATGGACGATTGAGGAATTTGAGAAATGGCGGAACTATCGTATCCGTAGCTATTTGGTCTTTCGGGTAAGTCTCGTTAAAATTCGGGTCGAATTTTCTTTAAGGGGAGTGAATGTCACGACCCGAAATCTAGGCTCTATTTTATTAGTAATAAATAATTATTATGTATTTATTTGCTTATTTATTTATTTAAATTATTATTTATTTAAATAATTATGTGTGCATTTTATGTGTTATAATATTTATGCTTAAGCATCTTATTTGGGTTATTTGGGTTGGTGTAGTATTGTTGGGTCTTAATTGTTAGTTGGGAGAGTAGTATTGTGTTAGTAGTTGAGGAACGGGCCCGAGTGTAACATTTTGAATCATTTCCCCTACTCCCTCCCTACTCCTCCTCTTCTCCCTCACTCTTCCCCTTCTCCCTCATCATTGTGCAGCAACTCCCTCTCTCTCTCCAAGGAAGAAAAAGGGGTAAGTTTCTCTCTTCTTCTCTCTACATTTTCTTCATCTTCCTCTTGTAATCTCTCATTTCTTAAAACGTGAAATGTGTTTAGATCGTCGATAGGATCGCGTAGAATCAAAAATATTTGAAATCCATCAACCTTGAGAAAATCCAAGTAAGTTACTTTTCCCCCATTTTGATGTTAAAATGTTCATATCATGTTCATATAATGCTTTTGTTGTTATATTTGAAGTTTGGATGAGGTTGTAATTTATTTGGAATTTATTTGGATTTTGGGTCAAAAATGGTGATTTGTGAATGTTGAGTTTGATTTTTGATTTTGGTTGTTAAATGTTGTTATATGAGTTCTCTTAGACCCATAAGTTGCTCTAGTACCTTAGTATGCTAGTTAAGAGTGTTGGATTTTGGTTTAAGTTTTGTTTTGGGTTAAAAATGGAAGAACCCAGTTTGTTCTTCCCGAATTCCGGCAGACCAGAGTATTGGGCGACCGCCCAAAAATGTCTGGGCGACCGCACACCTATCTGAAAGGTTTTGTTCTTATTTGATGGCTTTTTGGGCGACCGCACAGTTGGGTTTGGGCGGCCGCACAGTCCTCTGAAAGTTTTCATTTTGTTGGTTTGTGTGATTGAAGAATGCGTTTTGGTCCAAATCTTGGGTGTCCTTCTAGTTGACCATAGTGAACATTGTAGTACACTCTAGTGATAGAATTGGGTCCTTTGTGATCAAGTCTGTGTTTGAAATTAATTAAGTGTTAATTGGGATTTGGAACATCTTATTGAGATATTGTTGGTTTGACTTATCTTTGTGATGATCATTTGGTATATGTTTGGGCATCTTATGATGTGTTCGTGATTGTTCCAATCGAATTGATTTTCGAGTGAGCCTTGGTCTAGGTTTTAGGCGATGTCCTATAGTACCTAGGGGGTGGTTTCTGAACACCAAAGTGTAGGGTTTAGTCCAGTCGTGATCATGTTCTAATAAGTGTAACCTTTTGGATTAGTTTGGGGTGTTTAGAATGGGTTCGTTATGAACGGAGATAAAGCGTGAATTGGCAATTGGGTACCTACGGTTTGATTAACCTTAAGATGTATTCATTCGGATCTCTTATTTGGAATTCCAGGGGTGACGAGATGGTTGAGTTCATAGTCCTAGTATATCTTCTGAGTAAATGTTTAGGGTCATTTTGGTAATAGTCATTGTGCCATTTGTGAGCGACCGTTTGGGTTGTGCTCTTTATGAGTTACTTGTGGGTATCATATTTAGGATGTATTTGATACGTGCCTTGTCTTGGAATCATCTTGTTTTAATGATCAATGTTGTTGTGCTCTTTATGAGAAATTCCGTTTATCGTTGTTGTGCCTTCATGAGAAACTCTTGTTATCGTTGTTGTTAAACTCTTCATGAGTACCCGTTGCATCTTTATGGTGATTATTTGGTATGGTTCCCTACTTTGGAATCCTTAGTTGTTTACCGTGCTAGTATTTTATTTCTTAGCATGATTGAAAGTCCAGCTAGTTAAATTGTGTATCGAGTCAGGCAATGGATAATGCTATAATGGCACGAGCCAAGTCCAGTATAGCATCGCCCATTGGTCCTTCTGTCCTCATCCAGATTGGCCTTGGTTGGGATGAGCTAGCTCCGTTGTGGGTATTCTAGCTAATCGTTTTGGAGCATGACTTTGTGGCATGGCTCCCGCCCCTTGTGGCACTTTACATTGTTATTGGTTCCGGTACTGGGTTTCTCTTCAGCTTTTATGCTACTATGAAGATGGATTGTTTGATTGATGGGTTGATTGGTCGCTTCTGACCGGGGATTCCTCTTCAGCTTTCATGCTATTATGAAGATGATGAATGGTTGGTTATTGAAGCTGCGCAGCGACCTTTATTTGGTTCTTTCAGTTGGGAAACCTTGGCTAATATCCTTTGTTATGTGTTTACTTTCCGCTGCTATCTGTTGACTGTTAATTGTTACATGCTATGTGATATTTATCATTGTTTATTGCTTATTGCATTATAGCATGTCATGTAGTTGCATTAGTAACTTACTGAGATTTTATCTCACCCCGTTTATTTCCATCTTTGTTTTTCCTTAACCCCCCCAGGAGGAAAAAGGATTAGGATTCGCGGATCGAGGAGGACGTCGAGAGGATTGAGATTTTGGGGCATGTTGTTATGGATCGGTTTACATTATTTAAATGTATAACCTTTTGGGGATAGTTTTACCATTATTGACGTCTTTAAGAATTGTATATTTTATTCTTTTGAGCATAAGCTGTGGAGCTTATGTTAGATGTACTTTGTTGATTTAAACTTGGATTTGTAAAACCTTGTGTTAGCATCTTTTGGTTCAAAATGGAATTTTTAACTTCTATATTTTAGAGTTTTGGTTTTAAGTCGACGTCCAGCTCGCGTATTTCGGACCCGCGGGTTCGGGGTCGCGACATTTTTATAGTTGAAAAGTGACTGTTTTTGGAGCCAAACGGAGTCTCCAAGAAATCTTTCCCGGGCAAAATCATGTATAATGAGCAAGGGAGAGATTCTTGGGCAGAATCTGTAACTGACACGCCCAGAAGCGCGCGCATCCCACCTAGGCGGCGGAAGCCGCGCGCGTCTGGCCTCAAGGGGCGGAGGCGCGCGACTCTGTGAAGCAATTTTTGACAGAATGGACTAGAAAGTTAGAACTGTTATGCAGTTTAGCCCCGGGACTTAACGGAGTCTGTCTGGAACTTAACCAAAGTAACAGAAACTGACAGGAAACACTTAAAAGAGGGAGAAACACAAAATCAAGTGTGCAATCGGGGTGAGCGGTCCAAGGCGGGGTGTCTACAGAGCCCCTCGGCGGCGTGGATTGCGAAGCAAACGCACCGACGAAAGACAGACATCCGCCTAGGACATCACCAAGAAAAGGAAAAGACTCGATAAAAAAAGGAATTTGAAATTGCGGAGGATAGAGGTGCGCTCCCTGTGTGAGCGTCTTTGAGAGATAAGGGTTCGCTCCCTGTGTGAGCGGCTTTGCCAATAGCGGGATCTGTTTGCTGGAAGCGGGATCTGTTTGCTGGAAGCGAGAGCCGTTTGCCGGAAGTGGGATCTGTTCGTTGAGAGCGAAATCCGTTTGCTGAAGGCGGGACCTGTTTGCTGAGAGCGAGATCCGTTTGCTGGAAGTGGGACCTGTTTGCTGAGAGCGAGATCCGTTTGCTGGAAGCGGGACCCGGAGGACCGTCTGCTGGAGTGCGGGACCCGGAGGACCGTTTGCTGAGGTGCGGGACCCGGAGGACCGTTTGCTGAGGTGCGGGACCCGGAGGACCGTTTGCTGAGGTGCGAGACCCGGAGGACCGTTTGCTGAGGTGCGGGACCCGGAGGACCGTTTGCTGAAGTACGGGACCCGGAGGACCGTTTGCTAGAGTGCGGGACCCGGAGGACCGTTTGCTGAGGTGCGGGACCCGGAGGACCGTTTGCTTTGAACGGATGTAGATCTTGTTTGATGAAGAAGCAGTGATTCCGTGGATCATCCCGGACCAAGTTGTTGTCGTGAGTCATACTTGACTGTTTGACTTTGACTTTTGATGGGGTGCGGGCACAGTTGACTGCGGAATGCTTTGTGCTGGGGATGAATTGTAAAAACTGATCTTTTGAGAAAAATGAAAGACACCCTACTTTGAGTGTGAGTTTCTATCCTATTTCAGTTTTTAGACCTGCCTTAAGGGCGGACCAAATTAATGTGTGCCCTTCCGAGTGCTTGCTGCCGTCGTTTTGAGCTTCTCTTGTTGGTGGGATTGATCTTTTCTGTAGATAGAAGGCGTTTGAACGTGCCTGGGCTTCTTTCTTAAATTGACAAGGGCATGTTATGTTTCTGTCTGCTGTCAAACGCATGCGCGTCTGGCTTTGGTAGCAGGAGGCACGCGCATCTGGAATCGCTTGTCGGAGGCGCGCGCTTCTGGCTTGCTGAATTCCAGCCCCTTTCTTTTCTGAGCAGGGCACTCCAACAGCTATAAATTCAAACCATTTTCGATCAGAATGATCACACAGCAATATTCTGCATCCTTTCCCTTACTCTATACCTCAAAATTCTTGTAGCGATGGCCCCGATGACCTTTACTTTTGAAGTCAAGGTTTCCGTCCCCGAGGGTGATAAGTCCGTCCCTATTGCTCCAATTGTGAAGACGCGTCCTAGCGTTTTTGATCGTTTGGGAAGACCAAATGAGGATGTTGTTGCCGCGGATTCTGTGAAGCCGGTGGTCCACGTGAGGGATTATAGGTCTCGTTATTTGCCTAAGAAGAAGAAAGGCAAAGGGAATTCTTCTCATGTGTGGAAGCGTCCCGTGGTTGTTCCGGTTAAAGCCCCCTCTAGCAAGGGCAAGGAGAAGGTTGTTGATGAAGCTCCGTCTCGCCCGAGTGTCTTTTCTCGTCTTGGTGGTCTCGAGAATGCTCCGTCTCCATCCAAGAAGACTAAAGGCCGTCCCCAAAAGCGATGGGTCCCCAAACCGAAGAAAGATTAGATATTTCTTTTGTACCCTCGAGATTGCAATTAAAATAGACCACTTGTTTAGGATTTAATGTTTTAAGTCTTTTAGTAGCTCAACATCTCCATTGTAATGGCAAAATAATTCAAGAAATGAATAAAAAATTGCATCTCGTTAATTTGAAATGGTTTGGGTATTTGTTTATGTTTTAGACCGCACCCGAAGGTTGCCTACGTTCCTCCAGTGTAGAGGCTCAGGTCTCCGTAGTTCAAAAAACGAAGACCATTTTTTTTTTTTTTGTGTGCACCCTGTTTTTTGCCTAGACCGCGCTTTCGGATTTTCAATCTAGCGGGCTTCTTTTTTTGCACGTGCTCTAATTTTTGCCTAGGCCGCCCTTGCGGCTTTTCAACCTAGCGAGCTTTTTTTTTTTTTTTTTTTTATGGTCTTCGTTTATTAGACGTAAAACCTCTTCAATTTGTCGAGGTTGACTTCCTTTGGCAGTTGATCTCCGTCTAAGTCCACGAGTCGGACTGCACCGCCGCTTAGTATCTTCTTGACTACGTATGGACCAATCCATCGGGGCCCCGATTTTCCAAGGGGGTTCATGGCATTAGAATGGTGTTGTCTTAGGACCAAATCTCCCACACTGATGTTTCGGGGCTTCACCTTTTTGTTGAAAGCCCTAGACATTCTTTGTTGATAGGCCCTCGTACGTTCGATTGCCCTTAGCCTTTTCTCGTCGAGTAGGGCTAGCTGTTCATATCGACTTTGCATCCAATCGACTTCATTGACTTGGTTCTTGAGGAGGACCCGTAGGGACGGAACTTCGAGCTCTATTGGTAGCACAGCTTCGGAACCATATACCAGTGCATAAGGAGTTTCTCCAGTCACTGTTCGTATTGACTTGCGGTAGCCCCATAATGCTAGAGGTAACTTTTCAGGCCAATCCCTTCCAGTGGAGGCCATTTTCTTCACAATGGTCTCGATTGTCTTATTAGCTGCCTCGACCGCGCCGTTTGCTTGAGGGCGGTATGGAGATGACTTGTGCTTAGTAATCTTGTATTCTACCAGGAGTGTGTCCATCTCTTTCTCGAAGTGAGAGCCATTGTCTGAGATGATCTCATGAGGACGCCGTACCGGCACATGATGTGGGTTTTTACGAATTCGGCCACTTTCTTGGCGTTAAGAAATCGGTAAGCTTGTGCTTCGACCCATTTTGTAAAATAGTCCACGGCTACTAGGACGAAAGATTTTCCATTGCTTCCAGTAGGGTGAACTTTGCCGATGATGTCTATGCCCCAACAAGAGAAAGGCCAAGGCGTGGTCATATTGTAAAGCTGTGAGGGTAGAGCGTGCTGTAGATTGGCATGGAATTGGCATTTGGCGCACCTCTTGACTTTCTCGATGCAGTCCCTTTCCATGGTACTCCAATAATAACCCATGCGGAGTATCTTCTTGGCCAACATAAACCCGTTCATGTGAGGCCCACATTCACCTTCGTGGATATCATGCATTATTTCTTGAGCTTTGGTCTCATTTGCACATAGGAGATTCATCCCCTCGTGATGCCTTTTGTAGACTCTGTCCCCAATCAGTACATATCGGGAGGCTAGTCTTTGCAATGCCATTCGAGACTTCTTATTGCTGTTCCCGGGATAAGTACCATCCTTAAGGAAATTCATGATATCTGCGTACCACGGGGAGTTTGCTTGGACCTCGTTGATCTCAATACTCATGCAGTATGCCGGACTGTTTCGTCGGGAAATTTTGAAGGGTTTCACCATTTTACCCTCAGGTATTTCAACCAGTAAAGCGATGGTGGCTAGTGCATCGGCAAAATGGTTCTTGTCCCTTGGCAGGTAATTGAAGGTGATTTCTTGAAATTGTTCAACCAACTCCTCGAGATGTTGACCATACCGTTGCAGGGTCGAGTCTTGAATCTTCCATTTTCCAGATGTCTGATTGATGATGAGCAAGGAATCACTGAATACTTCTAAACTTGTGACATTTCTTTCGAGGGCTGCTTCGAGCCCCGCTATGCAAGCTTCGTACTCAGCGGTGTTATTAGTGGCTTCAAATTCGAGCCGGATGGCGATTGGAGTATACATGTCCTTTGGATCAACGAGTAACATCCCTATGCCATATCCATGCCGGACTGTTTCGTCGAGGAACTGTACATCTTCCCTCTTCACTTCGTCACACGGAAATTCAGCAAGCTGATCACTGAACACTTTCCCCCTGATGGATTTGAGTGTGACGTAAGTGATATCGTAGCCGGCGAGCATGAAATACCATTAGGCTATTCTTGTTGACATGAAAGGTTTCTCAAAGATGTAGCGGAGCGGGTCCACTTTTGCTACCAACTTGATTGGGAAGGCCTCCATATAATGCTTGAGCTTTTGAGTAACCCAAACCAATGCAGCACAAGACTTCTCTAAGACAGAGTAGTTCTTTTCAGCTCCTTGAAACCGTCGGCTGACAAAGTAGATGGCATTTTCTTTTGTGGATTCTCGCTGTTCTTGTTCTAACATAGCCCCTAGGGCTTCATCATTGACAGTGAGATAGAGCAATAGAGGCTTCTCTTTGTGTGGTGGAACCAAAACTGGAGGGCATGTCAAGTAATGCTTCACTTGGTCGAAGGCTTGTTGGCACGCATCGGTCCATTCTAGAGCCACATTCTTTTTCAGTAGCTTGAAGATTGGCTCACACATGGAGGTGAGTTGGTGCACAAACCGACTGATGTATTGAAGTCTGCCCATGAAACCTTTGATTTCTTTCTGCATCCTTGGGGGAGGCATGTCAATGATTGCCTTGATCTTGGAGGGATCGGCTTCAATTCTTCTTTCAGTGACCATGTAACCAAGAACCTTCCCTCTGATGACCCCAAAAGTGCACTTTGCGGGATTGAGTCTCATGTTGTGTTGCCGAAGCCTTTCAAAGAACTTGCGAAGATCGATCAAATGTTGACCATCGGTCCCCTTTGAATGGATGATCATGTCGTCTACATAGACCTCGATCTCGTTATGAATCATGTCGTGGAATAGATCCGTAACATCCCTCTGGTAGGTAGCCCCAGCGTTCCTTAGTCCGAACGGCATAACTGTGTAGCAAAAGGTCCCCCACGGAGTTGTGAAGGCTGTCTTGTGCTGATCCTCTTCAGACATGAGAATCTGATTGTAACCGGCAAAACCATCCACAAATGAGCGGACTTCATAGTTGGCAGTTGAATCGACGAGCATGTCGATGTTTGGTAGTGGAAAATCATCTTTCGGGGAAGCTTTGTTCAAATCCCGGAAGTCCACACAAACTCGAACCTTGCCGTTTGCCTTTCTGACTGTCACAATGTTGGCTAGCCAAGTTGGATACTCAATGACTTTGATGAAACCCACATTGAGGAGATTTTCAATCTCTTCTTTGACTTGTAGAGACCATTCTGGCTTGATCTTTCTGAGCTTCTGCTTTACTGGCTTGGCGTCCTCTCTGATCGGAATTCTGTGCTCTGCGACCTTTATGTCCAAACCCGGCATGTCTTTGTATGACCATGCGAATACATCCACAAATTCTCTGAGCAGTGCAGTCAGTTTGTCTTTGTCTTCCCCCTTGAAGAAGCTGCCAATCTTCCTTTCTTTCGGCTCTTCGTCGGTACCCAGATTAACAACATGCAATTCTTCATCAGCTCCTGGACCATCTTCACCACGACAACGAACCTGTTGAGCTAGTTCATTTAGGTATGTTATGTTTTCGTGGTCTATTTCATCATAATTTGAATCGTTATTAACTTGTTCATTAAGTTCGTTATTAGTTAATTCATCATTTATGATGTTTGCAATCTCAGGGTACTCAGAAATATCAAATTTTTCATTAGCAAAGAAAGGAAACACACGCTCGGCTATAGCCTCCATATCCTCTTGGGTGAGGGTATTAGAAACACTCTCGGACTCGAAAGTAAGTGTGAGCCGCTCTTCCTTTGTTGCTGCGCGGGGTATGCAACCCATTTCTCGGACCAAGAAATCCTCGGATACTAAGGGCCCCTTCGTTGAATACCAGTTGTGTATTGGCTCAGATCTTGGTGGGATCTCAGTGATGGTTTCCTCAACGGTGTCGTAGATGGCGTTGACTTGACAATCGTTCATGATGGCAAATTCTTCGAACATGGAGGCTAGATCGGATAGTTCTTCCCCCACGGTAACCTCTACCTCGGACTCTATAGTCACTTTCTTGCCCCACCACTCTCGGGGTGACATTGGAGTAGGTTCCCTTTCTTGCGTCGGGAGTTCACAGTCAGTGAAGATCTCGAGACCGGGCTTTCTGACGCCCTTGCCGTTAACCCACGGTTCGGGAAAGATCATGTACGGGACATCTTCCCCTTGGCGAACAAAATAACCGTTTAGTGTGTTGCGGTAAGGTCTCAAGTCAGGGATTTCATATTGTCGACTTGACTGCTTGCTCGTATTTCAAGTCATCCTTGGTAGGCTCGTATCCCAGACCAAACTTGTTCTTGACAAAAGGAACTACCACGAGGTGCAATATCCCTTGTTGATGCTTCCCTAGGCCAAGACCGGGAAAGTGATTCATGTTCCTCATCATGCGGAGGACTTTAGGATTATCGGGGGCCCATTGTCTGCTTCCCCCTTCTTTGTTGATGGTGTTGACGTCGGAGAGAGTGGCATCTTCTATCCCGTGTTGGACTTGGTGAACTTGTTATCCCCCACTTATGTGGAAGGTGACATTCTCGGCTATGATGGTGACTATCTCGTCCCCATTTCTGATCTTGACACACTGATGGAGAGTGGAAGGCACCGCATTGGAACTGTGGATCCAAGGTCGGCCCAGAAGTAAGTTGAATGAGGCGGGGACATCAAGTACTTGGAATGGGACGCACATGATCATGCTTCCAAATTCGATATCAACGTCTAACATTCCCATGACTGTACGGGCAGTGCTGTCGTACCCTCTAATGACTTGTGCGGAGGGTTGTAAATCGGAGCTTTTGAGCCCCAGTATGCCCATGACTCGGTTAGGCATTAAGTTGAGTGCAGAGCCACCGTCTACTAGAACCCTTGAGATGGGTCTCCCCCTTGCCCTTACTTTGAGGTAGATGGCTTCATTGTGTTCGGACCCAAATGGCGGGAGGTCCATGTCGGCAAAAGTGATGACATTGCCGAAGTGAATGTGACCTATCATTGCTGTGAGGTCCTCAGGAGTCGTGTCGGGAGAGACTGATGTGTCATCCAAGTTCTTGATGACGAGGTCTCGGTGTTTCTTTGATGATGCAATAAGGTCCCAGATGGATATGTTGGCTTGCGTCTTCTTGAGCTGTGTTAACAAAGGATATTCGGGTATGTCGCGTGCTTGCGATCTTTGAGAAGAGGTCCTGGTTGCTGCATTATTGGGAGGGATTGTGCTCGTTGTTACTCGACCACTGCGAGTGAGCACATTCACGGTCCCTTGTAGCTTCTTCTTCCTATTCTCTAAGTCTTCCCTCATAATCTCATCATAAGTCACAACATAACAAGAATTATCAAGTTTATTCATATCATCAGAGCCCTCATTCACAATTGGGATCGAATGAGTGGCACGGAGCGGTTGTGGTTGCTTGTACCCTTGAAGAGGGGTGATTTGTCCCTTGGCCTTTAGAGCTTCATAGGCCTCGGTGATGGTCATGCCGTTGAGAGGAGTGTAGACGCGGTCGTTTTGGAACCGCTTGCCTTGTGGTGGGGGAACCTTCTTGTAATTCCCCTTGTCAGTAGTAACGGCATTGACAGAAGCCTCTTTGTTTGAACTAGAGGCGGCCTTGTATCGGTAAGTATGAGTGGCCTTTTTAATCTCCTTAATCAAGTCATCCATGCGTACCCCCGCCTCATACATTTAGGAGAAGTCGGAGTAGCAAGCCCCACTTAGGTGGGTGCGGAGATCGATCTTGAGACACTTGAGAAAGATGTCCATTTGCTCTTTTGTGTTTGGCCTTTCAACAATTTCAGAGAGTTTGTCATTCCATCTCCTTGTGAAGTCAATGAAGGACTCTTTGTCTCTTTGAGTGGTGTTCTCGAGCTCTTTCCTTGTAGGCTGGTGAGTGGTGTTGCCTTGATATTGATTCTTGAAGGCAAGCATAGCGGCATCCCAATCAAGACGGACAGTGAGCGGGAGAGTTGCATACCAATCCTTGGTCGCCCCCTCGAGGGTGAGAGGAAAGCATTGAGCCATAACTTTTGGGGAGACCTTCTTCGGAACCATAGCCCAAATGTAAGTCTCGATGTGGGCCATCGGGCATGAGTTGCCCTTAAACTTGCTAATGTCGGGCATCTTGAATTTGTCGGGAAGAGCGGCCATCGTGCTCATGAGGATGGATGACTGATAAAGGCTTGTGTTGGAGCCTTTTCCCATGTTGAGGCCGTCGAATTTCTGATCAATGTAGGCCATGATGGAATCGACCATTTTGGGGTCATTGTTGTCGGTGCTTGGTCCCCCACTTTTTTGGTGCGGGCGCTGACATATAGGCTTTCAAACAAACCCTTGGTCCACTCGGATTCCTCATTGTCATTAACCCCTTTGTTCTTGGAGAGCTTGAGGAGCTTGGCTTTCAGTTGGTCAACCTCGGCCTCGTGGGCCTCCCTTTGACTGTCGACATGATCTTGCCACAAGGCTTCTTTGGTTTGAGCCTCGTTGTTGAGAGTGGTGATTTGTTGTTGGAGTGTTTAAACCATGGCAGAAAGTTGTTCGAGAGTCATGGCGTTGTTGGTGTTGGAGTCGCCGGCCATTGATGATGTAGAAGCTGTTTGAGTGATCGGTTCACGGACAAGCCTGTTGGATGAATCTCTGTAGATGTGGAGAGTACCAATCGGACCTATAATTGGAGAACTAGCCCTCGTCAGTCTCAGTTCACACTTTCGGTCCATGAAGAGGTTGAGAACACACAGTTGGGCACACGACTCGAACCACATAAGAAAAACGACTCTTTTTTTATTTTATTTTATAAGTCGGAGGGAATGGGTCCCTTTTGGGGTTTCTAAGAAAATAATGGAATCGTCACACTAGTATATAGACCATCTCGCGGTCCCATATACTCATCGGATTCCATCGCGTTTATGAATCCTACATGTGTCGGGATTAAACTAAATTAATGTAGTAAAGCATACATGCGGGGACGGATTTTTATTTTCGTCCAAAATAACCACCTTTTGGGGACGGATTTTTATTGCGTCCGTTTCAACAAGTTGGCATGTATGATTTGAAGACATTAGTTTAGGGAAATCTCGGTACATGGAAACCGACTTGAGTCACGGAGTGTTAGACCCTAACTAGAATTGTGTGGTTTGTGCTCGGCTTGAATATGAGGCTTAAAGGTCACCCCCGGCATGTAGTCATGAACTACGCCACGGGCTGAGGTTTACCGCTTCGAAAGAGCCAAGGTCGAGTGGAGCTTGAAACTTTGTAGGACGGGCCTCGACGGGTTTGGGGTTGGACTTGTGCGACTCGATAGTGAGCAGTTCATAGGAGTAATGTGCACGTAGTGTGAGGTCTATCACGTGACAATTTTTTTTTTTTATTTTTTTGAAAATAAAAGATAAGAACACATAAATTACAACTCCCGAATCACCCGTGTGACCGGTAAATAAAACATAAAAATAAACAGTCCAAGGGTTCAATTCTGTTCTGATGCAGGCAACTGTGCCCACACCCCACTGTTCTGTTCAGTCCCTGAAACCTGTTCTTGCCCTGGAAATTGGCCCAGAAGCGCGCACCTCGGGCTAGTGTTGTGGGAAGCGCGCGACTGGCGCATAGAAACTTGGAGGCGCCCGCTTCTGGGCTCACCTGTCAGATCATCAGAAACTTATGGACTCAGGGCATTGCCCTGGTCCTGGTTGTGTGATGGAACCCCTGCAATGTTTGTTAGCACGAAATAATAGGAAGAATAGGAAGAACACATGGAAGGCGGGCGATTCTTGAATTTGACGCGGGACGCGCTCGCTTTAGACCATGAAGGTCCGAGGCGCGCGCTTCCCATGTCAATTTCCAGAATGCCCAGAAAAGTGAATTATAAACAGAAACACAAGTTTAACCCTCAAGCTTCCCCAGCGGAGTCGCCACTGTAGATACCCCGGGGAACCACGGCTTGGCTAGAGCGCGCGAATTACCTAGGATGCCTAATTGTGTTTTAGAGTCGCCACCCACGTTTTTGAGGAACGTAAGAAAACCTAATGTTTATGAGCCTAAGTTGATTTACGAAAACAGAGATTCTTTGGGATGAGGGGTTCGGGGGTTAGGTTACGAAATGGGAAGTACTTAAACACCCATTTCGCCCGAGCAAAGTCGGTCTTGTTTGTTCATAATTCACTTTTTAAGATAAATGTGTTCTTCCTATTAAAATGATGATAAAAAGGGGTTTTAGAGTTTGGAATGTAGGGAGATGACTCCTAGGCCAATTCAATGTAATGAAAGGACCGTTGGTGTCATGTCCCAAATGGTTTTGGGTGATTGCACATTTGATTGAAGAAGAAGAAGAAGAAGAAGAAGAAGAAGGAGAGGAGAAATGTTTAAGACCTTTACCTATGGTATCCTTCAAAAAGAATCTCTTGTGAAGCCTTGAAGAAGAGATTGAATACTTTGTTGAAGAAGTCCCAAGAAAAGTCTATGAAAGAAGTGAGTAAAAAGGTTTGAAAGTAATAATTTTCCAAGTCCTCCTCCAATGATGGATTGGAGGGGTTTTTATAGTTGAAAAGTGACTGTTTTTGGAGCCAAACGGAGTCTCCAAGAAATCTTTCCCGGACAAAATCATGTATAATGAGCAAGGGAGAGATTCTTGGGCAGAATCTGTAACTGACACGCCCCAGAAGCGCGCGCATCCCACCTAGGCGGCGGAAGGCGCGCGCGTCTGGCCTCAAGGGGCGGAGGCGCGCGACTCTGAGAAGAAATTTTTGACAGAATGGACTAGAAAGTTAGAACTGTTATTCAGTTTAGCCCCGGGACTTAACGGAGTCTGTCTGGAACTTAACCAAAGTAACAGAAACTAACAGGAAACAATTAAAAGAGGGAGAAACACAAAATCAAGTGTGCAATCGGGGTGAGCGGTCCAAGGCGGGGTGTCTACAGTACTTTGCATATATTTACGTCTCTCTTATCAAAGATTTCTCGAACGATAAAAATGCCTAAGTATGTGTTTGGATTTAAGATGTGCCCTTGGTTCCTTTGCTTGATCAATAGCACCACTATTATCAAAAATAAGATCTATTTGATTAGAAATACTAGGAACCATCTTAAGTTCACCAATGAACTTCTTAATCCAAACATCTTCCCTTTTGCAGCATCCAATGCAGCAATATACTTAGTTTTAGCTTGTAGAATTTAGTAACTGTACTCTTACTTGGAACTCTTCCAATTTACAGTTTCTCCACAAAACTTGATTGCGATCTTTCTATCAGTTTGGAAGCATGCATCCGTGTACCCATTTACATCGAGATCATCTTCCATTCCTCCATGGATCAAAAATGAATCTTTAGTCCTTCTCAAGTACTTAAGAATTGTTTTTATAGCCATCCAGTGATTCTTACCGGGGTCAGATTGATATCTACTCGTCATGCTCTAAGCATTAGATACATCGGCTTAGTACTTATCATGGCATGATGGATCCAATTACCGAAGCAAATGGCATCCCATTCATTTTCTCATTCTCATCATTTGTCTTAGGACATTTGATTCTTTGCATAGAGAAACTCCATGTAACACTGATAACTGTCCTCTCTTAGAATTTTCCTTACAGAATCTTCTAATGACCTTGTCAATGTATGTACTTTGGCTTTAAACTAATTAGCTTCCTTTATGCCAAGGACATATGCGGTTTCACCCATATCTTTCATTGCGAAGCACTTTCCCAACAAAATCTTTACAGACTGACGTGTAGGAATGTCATTTCCAATTAGCAATATGTCATCCACATATTTAAATAAGGAGTAGCACTATGATCCCACTAATCTTCTTGTGTATACAAGGTTCATCTTAGTTCTTGATAAAACAAAATTCTTTGATTCATCAAAACGGAGATTCCAACTCCCAAAAGCTTGCTTCAATCCATCCAATGGATTTCCGCAACTTACATACTTTATTAGAATTTTCTTTGACTATCAAAACCTTTAGGTTGTATCCAATACATCCTTAAGTGAGTTCCCGTTCAGGAACACTGTTTTGACATCCTTTTGTCAAATTTTATATTCCAAATATGAAAATATGACTATGAGAATTCTAGTAAGTTCCTTGCTACCCATGTAAGTTTTCTCCAAGAAAAATCATTCCTATCCTTTGGTTTTTACACCTTGGGTTAGAATGATCAAGTTCCAAACTTGATTATTACACATGAATTGCCTTTTAGATTTTATGACTCCAAGTCCTTAATCTAAATATGGAGTGGAGATTGCATCTTTGATAGTTGGTAAATACTTCATTCTAAATGAACTTTACCTCAATACTTTCTATTTGGAAATATCAAATAGTTCTTGTTATAGATTGTATCCTATCATGTACGCAAGCACTTTGTATAACTTTGAACGGACTTTTCACGACTCTTTGTGAAAACTTGTTCAACTTCCATCTTAGGTTAATTTATATTTTCTAGGTCTCGAACTATTCGAGATATATTTTACTCCCACTGATTATTTTAGAGATAAACCATTTATCTAGAAAAGTACCATTATAAGCAACAAACCATTTGTTTCTTACGAGTAAAATATTATCCTCAAGTTTCCTTAGGATATCCCATGAAAATATATTTATTAGATTTAAGTGTGAGTGTGTCCCAGATAGTTCCTTTCCAAAAGGGTCTCATCATCTTAATTCTTTATGAAAGACAAACCAGGTTTTCTTTCACTTTTAACCTCTTTTGATGGAACTTCAAATTAGTGTAATTATAGCGGTTTTTCAATGCATAGCCCCAAAATAAATAATGGAAGATCAATTTGATTTTATCATCTAATGAACCGTATCCAATAAGGTTCTTATACTTCCACGTAGACACATTATTTAGAATGGTGTTCTTAGTGAAGTTAATTGTGAAACTATTTCACAACTTCAACGATGACTGTCAAATTCTTGGTTCAATTATTGATCATCATGATCAAGTCAGAATGTTTGAATAGTTTTACCAAATCCAACCAAAATTCTCTTTTTAGCATTGCTACATAATGCACCATATACATGGACATGTATTAGGTCAAGTAAGATATTAGCCTTTTACTATTCATAGTAAAAGATGTCTTGGTCCAAGTAAATAAGATTTGCATAAATCATGTGATTCCAAATCATATGACTTAAAACTCCATCCCATGGAATTTTAGATATGCATTTCTCATTTATTTGATCAAAACAACAATGCATAAAGAATTTTAATTATTTATGTTATAGCCTTTATTACTTTGTTCTTCAAGATTTAGGATATAAGATTTATTTATATGATAACATAATGAACTAAATCATAATAAATAAAGCATTTTTCTTATTCCAAATAAGAAATAAATATCCTTCATTATCTTATAACAAAATAATATTTTCTACTTCATCAGTAAAGTCACTTTACAATTGTTCTACGAACAATGTTGCAACCATTTCATCATTACCATTCATAGATCAAACTTTACTTATAAGTAGTCTTTCAATTTACTAATTATTGCACATTCATACAAATGTGGTAGTCTCATTACCAATCTTTTTATTGATCATCCACAATTTTGACTACAATTCTAAATGGTCAATCCAATTGCCATTTTACCAAATTGCATCAATTAGAGTTATTATTTTAACCACAATTATTTCCTTTAGGTTTGAAAATGTCTGTCTTACCTTTCCTTTGGCACTTGGCCTCTTTTCCATCATGAACCATGAGCATTGGAGAACCTTTCTCCATCATCTTCATCTCCGCAGTTTTTCAGCATGTTAATGCAACTCGGAGAGATTCTTTATCCATTTCAAGCATGTTATAGTTCATCACAAAGTGATTATAACTCTTAGGTAATGAATTTAAGAATGATATCCATGGCTTGCTCCAATCCAATTGGACAGCCAAGTTTCTCAAGATGCTCTACATAGCCTTTCACATTAAGCATGTGAGGTTCCACTTGTTTCCCTTTACTCCTTTTGCAAGAAGTGAATGCAACAATGGTTTTATACCTCTCTTGCTTAGATTGCTCTTTGAAACATGTAACTCAACTCCACGCCTATCCATTAAGCTTCCACAAGTTCCAAACTTTGTTGGAGTTTTGAGCACATAGTCACGAGCATGAGACAACTCACATCCCTAGAAACATACTCATGTCTCTTGTGATTGTCTTTTGGGTCTTTTTAGGAATAGGCCCATCAAGAATGTACAACATATCTTCTTGCCTTAGAACGATTCTTAGGCTTAGGATCCAATCCATGAAGTTTGTACCATTCTCTTGAAGCATTATCCTTATCCAGGATTGATCGCAATGGTTTTAGTTGTCATTATCTACAACTTATGCAAAATTTCCAAAATTTTACAAGTACCATTCTCATTAAAGAGGTAAATAATGTATTTTCCAAAAATACTCCCACTAAATTATATAACCTTCTTATACATCCAATGTATAATATAATTTAAATGGGCTAAGATCCAACTTTAATTTAATTTTAAGTCCTCTAAGGCGGATTACACAAAACCAAATTAATTAGGTAGACAACCCTATCAATCATATTCAATATGACTCTTAGATCCTTTTTCTGAGATTCTTTTAAATTGGGCTAAGATCCAACTTTAATTTAATTTCAAGTACGCTTTGGTGCACCGCTCAAAATCAAATTCATTAGGTAGACAATTTCTTGTCAATCATATCCAATATGATTCTTATGGATCCAATTTCAAAAGCACGTTTAATCTCATCTTTGCCTAGGCCCAAAACTGTTTTGACGCTTTGTTAAGTCCAACCATTTTAAACGTATAGTTAATGTGCCTCGCTAGGGCGTGCCCACATTATCTATCTTGCTCATACATAAATAAAGTTAATGCACCTCGCTAGGGCGAATCTACATTAAAATCACTCATATACTAACAAGTGTTTTAATCATGGCATGGCAATAAAGGACTTAAAACTTTTAAAAAACGTTCAAGCACATATAGAATACAACTCATTTATGAACACACAAGATAAACATGTTACACATCAAGTTTAGCCACTAAATTAATCATCATTAATTTAAGCATAATATTTATGTGTCATTAGTTTCTCTATAATTATGAGGATGAGACTCTTTGAACTTTGGTTATCATCTCCAAATCAAGACAACAAGAAGTAAGGCCGAACTAAGCCATAAGGCAACCACAATTTTGCACTAATTCAAGAAACCAAGAATGTAGTCCATGTGGCCGAAACTAAGCAATAGATGGTCTCGATGAACGTAGGCCAATTGCATCCACAATTCCACATGGATCTCCAATCTTTGAATCAAGAACTTTGTTTCTCAATTTTAGTAATTATGAACTCTTCATAATTCTAACTTCGTTTTATCTTTGAATCTTTGAATGCAATCAAGTTTGGGAAACACAATCTAGATGAACGTAGATTAGCCATCCAAACCTTGATCCAATCTCAGAATCACAAGATCAAAACAAATAGGAAAATTAAACCCCGAGATCCGCACCCAAACCAACTGCCCAATCCCCGCTCTAGACCAGATAGTCCGGCCGGGTACTGTCACTGGTCCGGTCGGACCTACCTTGAAAAAACTAAGATTTTTAAGTTCGAACATAAACCAAATGCCTGGCCCCCGCTCCAGACCATAGGGTCCGGCCGGGTCCTTGCTCTGGTCCGGTCGGACCTACGCCGAAAAACCCAGAATTTTCAAGTCCGAAAATTTTTGCTCAAAATTGTTTTCCCCGATTCAATTAGGATTTGGTGTTCTTGATGATCCAATCATCATGAACATCAGAACCTTAAATGAATAATTCATGAATCCTTAGATTATCAAACTTTGATCCAATCAAAATTGATAACCCAAACAATTTTAAATCCACCATAATTTTCATTGCGATTAAAGTTTATGAAACAATAAACCACATTAAACGCATATAACACATAAACATCATAATCCCAATATTAAAATCATGCTAGGCACATTAACAAACAATTTATATACACACAACATGATCTAGTATTGAAATAATCAACATGAACGGGGCTCTGATACCACTGTTGGGTTTCCTAGTAACATGCGCAGCGAAATTAAGCATTTAAAATTTTATGAAATCCAAAGCCCATAGATCCATTCATATGAATATATCAAATACATGCATAATGAATACTAGAATACTAACCCTTGATTCCTTTGATTTTGCAACCTTGAATTCGATGGAGGCTTGAAAGCTTGATCACGAACAGAGCAAGAATCACAAACTTTGAAGATGATAAGTTTCACCCTCTAGCGGTATCCACATCATGAACGAATATAAAGAACACTTGATCTTGGTTGCTAGACCAAATTATGAAACACGCTTTCACAATTATAATGACTATATGGAATTATGAATTCTTGATCTTAGATTCCAAATCACTAATCAAGAATATTGTTCTCTCAATGAACTAGGTTGATTACCCCTTAATGGCTGGTGAAAAAGAATTTATATAGGTCCTAGTCATTAACCATTAATGATCTAGGATTCCTAAATCCCGTCACCCAATTAAGGAAACAACTTTCTGTCCAAGCAGGTCTGGTACGGTCGTGCCCTAAAACTGGCACGGTCGTGCCATTAGGGTCGAGCCTGCCTTCCCTTTTCTGATTATTGGCACGATCGTGCTTTATAATCAGCACGGTCGTGCCAAGCACTCTGGCACGGTCGTGCCCTAAAACAAGCACGGTCGTGCCCGGCCAGAAAAACCCAATTTTCCATAATTCTAATTTAGTCCTTTAGGATTCGTTCTATTCGTGTGTGACCCTATAGGATTACACTAAGTTGGCAATGGGCCCAAACATGAGTCCATAAGATATGATTAGGTTCTAGCAAACCGTCATACCTACCCAAATAATGTAACTAGATACAAGTTCGCATTCCATTTAGAACATGTCATAATCCCTTTGTCCACGATGTCTTTGAACACAAGTCATGGTCAACAAGTCAACTTGTTTTGTTCAATACTTTTCTTGATCCCAAATATGTTGATAATCTAAATGACATTGATCCAATCAATCCATTTGAGTTTGGCCAAACATTTCATCAACATTATTCCTTTGAGGGGCCCAATCTTGACATCTCTCTGAAGAGGGACAAATCCAATTAGCTTATTATTCTTCCCTACGTGAATCCGATTATGCCAATCATACCCTTTATAACTACCTGGTTAAAGGTAGCGTTTGAATATGTCAAACATAATCTTCATCAAGCGGAAGACTATAATAACTTCATGTCTAAGGATTCAAATGACATAACTAATATGAGATTTATATATGACATTGACTATGACCTAAATCTCATACCGCGGGTCATGTGCAGTGCCTTGTTCCAAACAACTACCCATAAATCTAACATGATCATCCCATGATCATCTAGCCTTTATACTAGTGCTTAACAAGCTCTAGGGACGGAGATTATTATAGGCAAACATGAGCAACAATAATAATCTTAACATCTCTTTATCATCATGAATAAAATGATAACTTATACAACGTTTAACAAACGTGCCTAGGGCACCAACACAAACAAAGTCAACCTCAAACTCAGCATCACCTTGCCTCACCCTAGCAGTCTCCGGGAAGTGCGGCATGTCCATCGCGTATTTGGACCCTCTACTGGAACTAACCAGGTATCCCTTAACACACCTCCTAGCCAGTACCTGAGGACTGAGCAACACGTTCTCCACATACCATACATAGTCCTCACCACTCTGGTAATGACTAGCTGGAGTCCTCACAACATACTCCCTATTCGTCCTAAGCCTAGCAGGGTACAACATGTTCCGAGGAGGATCGCTCGGAGCCCAGATCAATGGATACACACCATGATGCCTTCACACCCGCTCTCCCAAGTACGTGTCATCGCCAGTAAAACCTACCAAGAAACACCTCAAGGTGGTAAACTCTGGAGAACTACCAAGCTCGCCTATGACCCAGTCCAACCAAGGGAAAAGTTTGAAGTTTTGGTCAAAGGGTCCCCGCAGCTTCGCCGTAAAAATATCCAAGTCAGGCATCTTCCGCGCCTTGCTGCGGCCATCGTCACGGTTAATCTTAGCCCAGAACCGCATAACTGGAACATTCTTCTCTCCACTGCATAGGGTAAAGGGAGAAATGTGGAGGATCTCGTAAACCCACACCTGCAAAAACAAAGACAAACATAGTTTCAGTCTAAACAGTTCTAAATGAAGGACAAGCATGGAATAAAAAGAAATATCAGAAAATACCTCAAAGGCGAACTGAAAGCAATCAAAAGGATGAGGTACTGGACCTCGAGCACACATCCAAGGCCTGGTAAATATCTGCCAGACCAACTCCACCCCAAGAAATTTGGCTCGCCTGATCCAGGTTGGCCAGTGCACCCAACAAAGAGTACTGACAAAAAGTACAAACAGAGGGAAATAGAGTCTGAGTCAGGATATACCACATGATAACACGCACCAGACAGTCCATATCATGGATACCCTCGAAAAATCCTTGAACGGAATCATTAATCATCTTCTTCAGCCGGCCAGCCTCAAAACCATAACCCTTTATGCCCTGTCATAGTGGCATACCAATCAGCTCAGCACAACGGCGCGGGTCCAGAGCCAGATCCTCATCAAAAGGGAACGTCACATCAGTAAAGTGTAACCCGGCAATGGCCGTAAAGTCAGTAGAAGTAATAGTCACCTCTCCCCAACTGAAGTGGAAGGTATGCATGGTGTCCTACCAGTACTCCCACATGTGCTCAACCAGACCCATCACCTTCTGGGTCCCATGGATAGTCCCCACTTCCTCAAAGAAGGGACCGAAGCCCAGAGCATGGATCCCCTCTCTCACCACACCGCCAGGTGAAAGACTAGCCCAAAGCTCCGCCACCAACTTGGTGGACCCACGAGACTTCTTTCTCTACATGTAAACACAGCAAAGGTACGTTACCTACTAGCAATATATAATGAAATATTTTGGAAATAAAAAGTATACATGCACACTGTAGACACCCCGCCTTGGATCTCTCATGTCCCGATTGCATACACACTCTTTGTTTTCCTCTTTTCTGTTAACTTTTGTTACTTTTAGTTAACTTTTGTTACTTTTTGTTAGGTTCTTGACTTACTCCGTTAGTATTGGACTTGACTAAGTAAAAAAGTCAACATTGAGACTTTGTTTACTTTGTTTTTTTGACTTTTATGATGTTCGTTAAGTTTCTGCTGATTTCGTCAGTTTTGGGACTTAACTGCATAACGGGACCAACTTTTGGGTCAAAATATGAGTTTTCTGAAGGTCGGATGCACACGTCTTTGGGCCTTTATGTGGGAGGAGTGTGCCTCCTATAGGCGGGGGGTCAAAGGCACGCGCATCCCGCTTCTAGAATCTCAATTTTTTTCATTTTTCCTTCCTTTTCTGATTTGTAACCCCCCCTTGGCCATTACTCATTTGCTTGATCCGGAGAAAGACCATATCTGTGACCTCAAACACTCTTCCTACACCTATAAATCCCCCTTCATTCCACCTTTAGAAGGGACCAACAATTCTTGACTCAAAAACACTCTCAAAACACAAAGTCCATTTTTAAGGGTCCTTACTATAGGCAATTTGGTCTTTCTCTCTTCAAGCATAGGTATGATGTTCATCCTCTTTTTATAAACTCATATTCTTGTTTTATTAATTCTATTCATCTTTTCTTAAATAAACTCTTTATTTGCTTTTTTCATCTTTTATCTCTTTTAATGTGTGTGCAATCCCCATAAAAGGGAACATGACCTAAAAGGCCACTTCACCATTGAAGTTTGATCAAGGTTATCTTCCAACATTTCAAACTACCTTTGAATTCTCTTTAATTTCTCTTAAATGTAGTTGTTAGCATAGATTAATAAATAAAAGAATTTTCTTTTACTTTGTAATTCCCCTTTTTCTTTCAATTTAATTGTTAGCACAAATTCATATTAATAAAAGAAGGACATTTTTAGCATAGAACACCTTTAGTAGCAAGACCGGATTTAGCCGGGCGGAGTGGGTGTTTAAGTTCTTCCTACTCCGTAACCTAACTCCCGAACCCGTCTCTTCCCGAATCTCTTGTTTTTGTAACAAATAGGCTATTTCATAGGTTTTCTTATGTTCATTTAAAAACATAGGTGGCGACTCTAATCTCTAGAATCAAATAGACATCCTAGGATAATTCACCGCTCTAGCCAAGTTGTGGTTTTCCCGGGGTATCTACACATAATTTAATTGTGCCTAAAATACAATTTTTATCTCTAAAGCGTTAAGCAAATCAATCCACAAAACATCCTAAGATGTCTTTAATTGTGCCCAAAATACAATTGTTATCTCTAAAGAGTGACTGTACCAGGGGCGTGTGCGTCGTCGGCTCTTACTTTCAGCTGACCCCCTCTATAAATATGTCATCTTCACCACCTACTTCTTTCTAAAAAAAACGTGGTGGTAATAATTTAGACAAAAACAAAAGAATGAGAGAGAGTGAATTTAGAGATGACTCAATTCTAGACTTCCGCTCTCAGAGCCAAACCCCTCTCCAACCGCCACGCCGGCGCCGATACCAATTCCGATCTCGTCCGCCGTCTTGGTCCATTTGACCTCATTATCGTTGGCATTGGCGCTTCCATCGGTGCTGGTATCTTCGTCGTAACCGGCACCGTTGCCCGCGACACTGGTCCCGGTAATTTTCCAATTTCGTTTTCAAAAACCTTCAAATTTCATGTAACCTGCTATCATACGCACAGAAATGGATGGTTAGATGTGAATGGGAAAGCTCGTTTTGATCTAGAGTATATGTTTGTTTCTTTGCATCATGTGATTTTAGAATTGAGTTTGGAAAGTTAGGTTAAAAGTTTGTGGATTTGATTGAAATTATCTGTGATTGGATCTTAATTAGTATGCATGATCAAGTGTTTAATTTGGATTCTGATATTTGATTGAAATTATCCAAGATAAGATACTTACATCCGTCGTCTCCACCAAGTGTCTCCCCGACCAATGTCTGTCGGGCCCAGCATATAAATTAAACCTTTGAGACATATGGTCTTAGTACATTAGCATGTCTTACATGATAGATCCAATTGCCGAAGCATATATAATCCTAATCATGTGCTCTTGCTCATTAGTCTTCCAATAAGACTAAATCTTGCAAAGATTAATGCCATTAGACTTTTACAAGTAGCCTCTCCAAGAGTCTTGCATAGTGAACTTTTCACTATCTTGTCTATATTAGTACTTTGACTTTAACCAATCAACCTTTTAGATTTATCTCCATAAACAAGTCCAAGGTTATGGGCGGCTTTATCAAAGTCTTTCATTTAGAAACTCTTTCAAAATGAATTATATGTCAACCACATATTTTTTACTAGGAATAATGTTACGCTCCCACTAAATTTATTGTAATCACAAGTTTCATCTTTGATGCATTCAAACTCTTTGAATACTACATCAAAATGAAAATTTCACTCCAAGTAGTTTGCTTCAATCAATTCATAGATTTCTGCAACTTGCATATTTTATTAGAATTTTATGGATCAAAACTTTTAAGTTGTATCAAACACATCCTAAAGTATGTTCCTGTTAAGGAATGCTGTTTTGACATCCATTTGTCATATTTCATATTCAAAATATGAGGTCATGAAAATTAGAATTCTAATATCCTTAAGCATGACTGTATGCAACAAAGTTTTATCATAATCGATATTATGAGTTAACTTTACTCAATTAGTCGTGCTTTAATAACATGCACTTTACAATCCATATCCATTTTCTCCAATAAAACTTAACTTCTACCTTATGATTTTAAGCCTTCGGGTAGAACAATCAAGTTCCAAACTTGATTATCTTACATGAATTGCCCTTTTAGATTTCATGACTCCAAGTCATTGATCTAAATCCGGAGCAGACTTTGCATCTTGATAGGTGATAGGTCAATCATTCGCAATAATATCTTCCTTATTACTTTCTATTACGAGAAATCAATATTTCTTGTTATAGATAGTATCCAATCATATATGCAAATATCTTGTGTATACTTGAACAAGTTTCCACAACTCCTTGTGAAACTTTGTTCAACTTCCATCTTAGGTTCTATGTCATTTTCTGGGTTTCGAACTCTTCGAGATACATTTTACTCCCACTAGTTCTTTAAAGATAAACGATTTATCTAGAAAGTGCTATTTAGAGTAGCAAACGATTTGTACTCTAAAGGGCGTAAAATTAATATCATTAAGTTATCCCATGAATGTCACGCCCCAGACCCGTGGTCCTACTTGGCCCCACGCTCGGGTCACGAGTGGAAGACGTTATAAAACATTTTTGAAAAATTTTCGAAATGTACTTTTATAAAGTTTAACAAAATCACGCTTGAAGTTCAAAGACTTCATCTAACTTTAAACAAACTTTATAATCAACTTTCACAACGAAAGTACTTAGCCCGAAGGCTTACAAACTTTTAAACAAATGTACATACACCTACCTTAACCAAAATAGATGTGACAATAGGAAGTACGGGTACTCTACCCAAAAGGTTTTACATTTACATAATGTAACCTTAACAAAACAAATCCCAACTCTTACCACTCCAACGTCCTCCCTTGCCAAGTGTCCTATCCCCTGGACCCACCTTTATCTAAAACAGTAAACAAATAAAGGGTGAGAATAAATCTCAGTAAGCTACTAAAATGCAACTACGTTACATGCTGATATGATAATCATAAAGAAACTATATCAACAAATAATCATATAGCATATAGCACATAACATGAGAGGCTCCCTATCGCCAACCGTCCCATACCGGTTGGAAATAACGACCAACTCATATACCACAAATACCACAAAGGCCACACTCAGGTGGATACCAAGCCAAGGTTTACCCAATAACATAACTGTCTGAGAATACCATCTGAGAAAACCAACTGAGAAAACCATCTGAGCAGCATAAATAGCTGAAACCGGGATCCCGAAAACCAAACCATAACCATAAGAACCCAAGTAACCATAGAGGGAAATATGACACAAAGTCATAACCCAAATGCTCACCAAAGGAAGCAATTCATACCATCCAAGGCCAATCTGGACTGGGGAAACAGAGAAGGCACAGTGGACACCTTATAGTGAACTTGGCTTGTGTGCCACTATAATTCTCCTACCGCCTGACACGAGGTACCAATGGAAAACCTTATAGTGAACTTACTTGTACCACTATAATTTTCCCATTGCCTGACTCCACAACAAGACCAGCTGGACTTTCACAAGAAGCACAGTAATGAATACTTGCTAAACAACAACCGGTGGAAATGATTCTAAAATAATGAACCAAGCGAAACACATCAAAGATGCACATAAAGAATCACTCACAAAGAGTCTACAACAACATGATTCAAGGTCACAATACATTCTTGGACACACTTGAACACCCTTCTCATTAACCATGACAATACCCCAGGACACTCATATATTGGTCCTAGACAATACCCCAAGGATTAAACCAAAGTTAACCTTCTATACCTTACCTCAACCAAACTATAAGACTCAGGGGAAAGTGTGCGGCCGCCCAAAACAGGGTGTGCGGTCGCACACATCCTGATTTCTCAAGAACAAAATCTTCCAGATAAGTGTGCGGCCGTACACCCCTTTTGGGCGGCCGCCCAACACACTCGACAGCCAAAACCCAAAATGATTTATACTCCTTTCGTTTCACCGTCCCAAAAGTACAACACTTAACGTTATAACTTTATTAAGACTACAAAATCAGTCTCAAAACAACTTTAATAGTACTTTGAACCCAACCAAACCAACATACTAAATACTCCCTTTGTCCCAAAATTACAAGTATAACAAATATTTCTCAAATCACAAAATAACAATTACAAGTATCAGGTATAACATATATGACCATTTTAACATTTAAAGGGGAATTAGTAACTTACCTATTTCCGAAAAAAGTATCACTGAAATAAGTTTTGTTTGGATAGAAATGACCTATGCGACGCCCTGATCATTTTTATATAATTAGTTTTTAAAACGGGTAAGTAAATAAAAAGAATTAAATCGAAATGGGTTGAACTTACCTTTTTCTCTTTAACCCTAGGAAAGAACGAGAGAGTTGCTGAGAAAATACACAGAGAAAGAAAGAGAAAGAAGGAAGGATAGTTTATAAAGGGTTTTTACCCCATTTTCTAACTTTAGTCACTTGACTTTCAAATTCAACACTTAAGCCCCTTAACTTATATTTTCAACAAGGACCCTAAAGTTTCAACTTAATCAATTAACTCCTTTAATCATTATTATTACTAACTAAGTAAATAACACAAATAATCAAATAAGATATGAAAATCATAAAATATGATGCAACACATAAAATGCACATATAAGTCAAATAAAAATCCCCAAAAATATATAATAAATAGGGACGGGTTTTGGGGTCGCTACAATCACTCCCCCTTAAAGAAAATTTGTCCCGAATTTTAGGGTTACTTACCGAGGCCCTAAAACAACCAAGGGTACTTTCTCTCAATCTCCTCCCGAAGTTCCCAAGTCGATTCTTCCACATTATGGTTCCTCCACACAACTCGAACAAGAGGAATACTCTTATTTCTCAATTCTTGAACTTTAGAATCAATCACTTGGACTGGATGCTCCTCATAAGACATACTCGGCTCAATATCCTCGGGTACCTCAGATAAAACATGAGAAGGATCATACACATACTTCCGAAGCATAGAGATATGAAACACATTATGGATCTTATCAAGAGAAGGAGGTAATGCAAGATGATAAGCTCGATCTCCCACTCTTCCAAGAATCTCAAATGGACCAATATACCTCGGAGCAAGCTTGCCTTTCTTTCCATATCTTCGAATACCAACCTTAGGTGAAACTTTCAAAAACACAAAGCCACCTTGTTCGAACTCAAGGTCTCGCCTTCGATGATCGGCATAGCTTTTCTGTCTACTCTGGGCAGTACTCAAACGATCCCGAATAAGTTTAACCTTCTCAACTGAATCATTAACCATCTGAACACCCCAAATCTTGGCTTCTCCCACTTCATCCCAACAGATAGGAGACCGACATTTCCTCCCATACAAGGCTTCATAAGGAGCCATCCCAATACTGTACTGAAAACTATTATTATAAGCAAACTCTACGAGAGGAAAATGAATATCCCAAGAATCTGTAAAATCAACTGAACAAGCCCTCAACATGTCCTCAAGAATCTGAATGGTTCTTTCTGACTGACCATCTGTTTGAGGATGAAAAGCAGTACTAAATCTTAATTCTGAACCCAAAGCCTTCTGAAATACTTGCCAAAACCGAGATGTGAATCTAGGATCACGATCAGACACAATGCTCACTGGAACTCCATGTAACCTCACGATCTCATTAATGTACAAGGTTGCAAGCCTTTCCATAGAATAACCAATCTCAATAGGTAGAAAATGAGAAGACTTTGTCAATCTATCAACAATCACCCAAACTGCATCAAACCTTCTTCTAGTACGAGGTAACCCTGTCACAAAATCCATAGTAACATGTTCCCACTTCCATTTCGAAATCTCTAACGGTTGAAGCAATCCTGCGGGCCTTTGATGTTCAGCTTTAACTTGTTGACATGTTAAACACTTGGATACATAATCCGCTATTTCCCTCTTCATATTATTCCACCAAAAGTGTAGCTTCAAATTCTGATACATTTTAGTACTCCCGGGATGAATAGTATACCTCGATTTATGGCCTTCATCAAGAACTTGGTGTTTAATCCCATCAACATTAGGCACACACAATCGACCTCTGAAAGTCAATACCCCTTCAGAACTAAGGGAAAAATCCTCAAATTTACCATCTTTGATTTTATCCATAATATTTACCAACTCCGGGTCATCCTTCTGAGCTTCCTTTATTTGTTGAACTAAAGTTGGTAATACTCGAATGTTCGCAAAAATAGCTCCATGCTTTGATTCATAAGGACTCCAATCTCGAGCATCCTCCAACATCTTCCATTCCCGCACCATCAATGAAGCTACATAAGACTTCCGGTTAATAGCATCAGCTACCACATTTGCCTTGCCCGGATGATAAGAAATGGTGCAATCATAATCCTTCAACAGCTCCATCCATCTTCGTTGTCTATTATTCAACTCTTTCTGGGAGAAAAGATACTTCAAACTCTGATGATCTGTGAAAATCTCAAACTTTTCTCCATAAAGATAATGTTTCCACTTGTGCAATGCAAAGACAATAGCTGCAAGCTCCATGTCATGGGTAGGATAATTCTGCTCACTCGGAGTCGGCTTCCTCGAAGCATATGCAATTACCCTTCCACTTTGCATTAATACACACCCGAGGCCTTCTTTAGAAGCATCACTATATATTACCAAGTCATCATTACCATTAGGTAGGGCAAGAATAGGAGCTGTAGTCAATCTCTTTTTCAATTCTTCAAAGCTAACTTGACATTTTTCATCCCACACATAAGGAACATTCTTTCGAGTCAACTGAGTCAAGGGAGTTGCAATCTTAGAAAACCCCTCAATAAACCTTCTGTAGTACCCGGCTAACCCCAAGAAGCTTTGAATTTCTGTAACTGATTCTGGCCTCTTCCAATTCAAAATAGCCTCAACTTTGGATGGATCAACTGATATACCTTTATTAGAAATCACGTGCCCAAGAAAAGATACTTCATTGAGCCAAAAAGCACACTTACTGAATTTAGCAAGCAACTGCTTCTCACGAAGAATAGATAAAACCATTCGTAAATGCTGTTCATGCTCCTCCCGGGACTTGGAATAAACAAGAATATCATCAATAAATACAACCACGAATGTATCAAGATAAGGTTTAAAGACCCTATTCATCATATCTATAAAAATATCCGGAGCATTACTCAACCCGAAAGGCATAACAAGAAACTCATAATGGCCATATCTACTACGAAAAGCAGTTTTAGAAATGTCTTCAGAACGGATTTTCAACTGGTGGTACCCACTCCTCAAGTCATGTTTTGAAAAGACAACCGACCCTTGAAGTTGATCAAATAAATCATCAATATGAGGAAGCGGATATTTGTTCTTTATAGTTACCTGATTCAGCTTTCTATAGTCAATACACAATCTCAAGGACCCATCTTTTTTTTTTTTGACAAATAATACTGGAGCTCCCCACGGGGATACACTAGGATGAATGAATCCTCGATCAATTAGCTCTTGCAACTGAACCTTCAACTCTTTCAATTCCGCTGGGGCCATTCTGTAAGGTGCCTCAAATATAGGAGCCGTACCTGGAAGTAAATCAATACAGAACTCGATTTCCCGGTCAGGAGGCATAGCATACTCAGAAGAAAATACATCTGAAAATTCTTTAACAATAGGCACATCCTCAATATCAGAAACCCTTTTAGTAGTATCCAAGAAACCCTTTTAGTAGTATCCAAAACACTAGCCAAATACCCCGCACAACCACGGTTCAACAGCTTTCTAGCCTTCACATAGGAAATAATTCGTATCTTTCTACCCCAGGGAACAGTTTCAAAAGTAAATTTAGGAACATTAGGGATAGAAAATGTGACCACTTTTTTAGCACAGTCAACAGATGCATGATATTTACCCAACCAATCCATACCCAAGATAATATCAAAATCTTGTAATGGTAAGATAACTAAATCAGCAGGTAAAACATGCTCACGTATATGCACATCACAAGAATGCAACACCTCATTGGTCACCAAACACTCCCCTATAGGAGTAGACACCTCTAACACATAAGGTAGAGATTCAGAAGACAAATGCAATCGAGAAGCAAAATGCACAAACACATAAGAATGCGATGAGCCAGGGTCTATAAGTGTACATGCCCTCAAACTAGACACAGAAATAATACCTCCTATCACATTAGAGGAATCTGAAGTCTGTTGTTGAGAAATGGCAAAGACACGAACCTGAACCTTAGGCTTTCCTGAAGAATCCCTCTTCTGGCCCTGAGAAGACCCAACTACACTTCCCAATGCCTGCATCTTAAACTTAGGGTAATCCCTCTGAAAATGAACCAACTGACCACAATTCAAACATTTGCCCTGTTTCTTCCAACATCTTTCTTCTGAATGCCCTTCTTTCTGACAATAATTACAAACTCCTCTACTCTGACTCCCTGAAGTGTTATTTTGATTTCTATTACCTGACTGTCTTTGAAAAGACCCTTTGAATTGTGAAGATCCACCTTGATTTCCTCTATTATCACCACGTTGTTGTTGTTTCCTAACTTGCTTCCCTGCGCCTAACAACTCCATTTTCTTCTTATGTTCCTCAATATCATGCTCCACCTGGTAGGCTCGATCAACTGCATCTTGAAAATCTTGCAACTTGTGGGATACTAGCTGAGTTCTAATCACAGTTTTCAAACCTTTCACAAACCTCGTAGCCTTTCTCTCCTCAGTTGCCACTAAGTGAGTACAATACCTGGACAACTCTGAAAATTTAGCTGAATACTGAGCAACTGACATAGAACCTTGCTCCAAGCTAAGAAACTCCATTTCCTTCCTGTCTTGATATACTCAGGGAATGAAGTGTTCTTTAAACTTTTCGAGAAAATTATCCCAAGTGTAAGGTACATGAGTCTCATCCCATTTAGTTTTCAAAGCTTTCCACTAATGCTCGGCAGCTCCATTCAGCTTATAGGTAGCAAACCTGACTTGATCTTCCTCAGAATATCTCAAAGCATCAAAGATCTTTTCCATTGATTCAATCCACCTTTCAGTCTTAGATACATCAGGCTCTCCATCATAATCCATAGGCTTCATTTTCAGAAACTGTTCTAGGCCATATCTTGGTGGTACCTGTTCCCTCTCTTGCCTCTGATCATTTAAAGTTTTCATTACTGCTTCGAACATTCCTTGAAACATAATTCGAGCCTCTTCTCTGGCATCCCCTTGCCCCGAAGAGCCAGCCTGATTTCCTACATTCTTAACTATTTTTAATGAATACCTGCATAGAACACTCAACGTTGCTCACTCTATACTCTACTACCCTCCTAGGTCATTTAGTTATTCTATACCATCTACAACCTAGCTCTGATACCAACTGTCGCGCCCCAGACCCGTGGTCCTACTTGGCCCCACGCTCGGGTCACGAGTGGAAGACGTTATAAAACATTTTTGAAAAATTTTCGAAATGTACTTTTATAAAGTTTAACAAAATCACGCTTGAATTTCAAAGACTTCATCTAACTTTAAACAAACTTTATAATCAACTTTCACAATGAAAGTACTTAGCCCGAAGGCTTACAAACTTTTAAACAAATGTACATACACCAACCTTAACCAAAATAGGTGTGACAATAGGAAGTACGGGTACTCTACCCAAAAGGTTTTACATTTACATAATGTAACTTTAACAAAACAAGTCCCAACTCTTACCACTCCAACGTCCTCCCTTGCCAAGTGTCCTATCCCCTGGACCCGCCTTTATCTAAAACAGTAAACAAATAGAGGGTGAGAATAAATCTCAGTAAGCTACTAAAATGCAACTACGTTACATGCTGATATTATAATCATATAGAAACTATATCAACAAATAATCATATAGCATATAGCACATAACATGAGAGACTCCCTATCGCCAACCGTCCCATACCGGTTGGAAATAACGACCAACTCATATACCACAAATACCACAAAGGCCACACTCAGGTGGATACCAAGCCAAGGTTTACCCAATAACATAACTGTCTGAGAATACCATCTGAGAAAACCAACTGAGAAAACCATCTGAGCAGCATAAATAGCTGAAGCCGGGATCCCGAAAACCAAACCATAACCATAAGAACCCAAGTAACCAGAGAGGGAAATATGACACAAAGTCATAACCCAAATGCTCACTAAAGGAAGCAATTCATCCCATCAAAGGCCAATCTGGACTGGGGAAACAGAGAAGGCACAGTGGACACCTTATAGTGAACTTGGCTTGTGTGCCACTATAATTCTCCCACCGCCTGACACGAGGTACCAATGGAAAACCTTATAGTGAACTTACTTGTACCACTATAATTCTCACATTGCCTGACTCCACAACAAGACCAGCTGGACTTTCACAAGAAGCACAGTAATGAATACTTGCTAAACAACAACCGGAGGCAATGATTCTAAAATAATGAACCAAGCCAAACACATCAAAGACGCACATAAAGAATCACTCACAAAGAGTCTACAACAACATGATTCAAGGTCATAATACATTCTTGCACACACTTGAACACCCTTCTCATTAACCATGACAATACCCCAGGACACTCATATATTGGTCCTAGACAATACCCCAAGGATTAAACCAAAGTTAACCTTCTATACCTTACCTCAACCAAACTATAAGACTCAGGGGAAAGTGTGCGGCCGCCCAACATACTAAATATTCCCTTTGTACAACACTTAACGTTATAACTTTATTAAGACTATAAAATCAGTCTCAAAACAACTTTAATAGTACTTTGAACCCAACCAAACCAACATACTAAATACTCCCTTTGTCCCAAAATTACAAGTATAACAAATATTTTCCAAATCACAAAATAACAATTACAAGTATCAGGTATAACATATATGACCATTTTAACATTTAAAGGGGAATTAGTAACTTACCTATTTCCGGAAAAAGTATCGCTGAAATAAGTTTTGTTCGGATAGAAATGACCTATTCGACGCCCTGATCATTTTTATATAATTAGTTTTTAAAATGGGTAAGTAAATAAAAAGAATTAAATCGAAATGGGTTGAACTTACCTTTTTCTCTTTAACCCTAGGAAAGAACGAGAGAGTTGCTGAGAAAATACACAGAGAAAGAAAGAGAAAGAAGGAAGGATAGTTTATAAAGGGTTTTTACCCCATTTTCTAACTTTAGTCACTTGACTTTCAAATTCAACACTTAAGCCCCTTAACTTATATTTTCAACAAGGACCCTAAAGTTTCAACTTAATTAATTAAATCCTTTAATCATTATTATTACTAACTAAGTAAATAACACAAATAATCAAGTAAGATATGCAAATCATAAAATATGACGCAACACATAAAATACACATATAAGTCAAATAAAAATCCCCAAAAATATATAATAAATAGGGACGGGTTTTAGGGTCGCTACAATGAAAATACATTAACTAGATTTAGGTGTGACTTTGTCAAAGACAATACTTTTCACAAAAGTATCACATCAAAATCTTTATGAAAGAAAAACTAAGTTTTCTTTCATTCCATATCTCATATGGTATAACGAACCTCTTTCGATGAAACTCAATTTAGTGTAAGCGCAACTGTTTTCAGCATAAAATCCATAGGATTAATTGAAGATCAATTTGACTTATCATGAGACGAAAAACAGCAGTTTGTAGACAATCTGCAGGTTTCTGTAACAGGAGCTGTACGGCTCATTCCTAGGCATACACCTAGTTTGCAGCCATACGGTTCTTGTTTTTTTAGATTCCGTTTTTTCTTATTTTATAGACTTTCTGCAGAATACTCATCAAGTCCATGGTTCAAATATTTATTACTTTGATCAGATCAGAGTACATCAATACTTTCCCCATGAGTTATCGAAATCCTTTCTAGCATTGTTACTTTAATGAACTACATACATTAATATGTATTAATCCAAAAGAGTACTTCCTTACACTACTCTTAGTAAAAGGTGTCTTGATCAATTTCCAAGATTCACATATATCACATGATTCGAAATCATGTGAATTTAAAAGTCCGTCCCATGGAATTTTAGATATGTGTTTTTAATCATTTGATATAGACATCAATGCTTTTAAGAATGTAACGATTACATCCTCATATTCAGATTTCCATTATTTATGTTATATTCATTATTTTGTTCTTCCAAGATAAGGATATAAAGTCCCATTATATGATTAGCAATACAATAAAGTAAATCATATTTAATGGAACACTTTTTTATTCGAAATAAGAATTATCCGTAATCTTTTAATGAAGAAATCAAAATAATATTTCTACTTAAAATAGGAGCATAGCACCATTTGTTCAAAACAAATATGAACCTATTAGGTAAAGACACTTCACAAGTTCCTATGATTAATGTTGCAACATTTGCATCATTATTACCACATAGGTTAATCTTTACCTTCCTTAAGCATTCTTTCTATTTCTCAAGTCTTACACATTTATACAAATGTGGGATCAATATCTGGTATCCAATACTTAAGAACTTAGATGTAGAAAGATAAACATAAATACTTGAAGTGGTAGTCCTACTACCCTTCCTTTTGATTTTTTAATTCAAGTTATAATTTCTCCTATGGTCAATCACATTGCCATGGGAGAAATTACATCCTCAGAATTTTAGTTTAGCCACAAATATTTCCTTTAGGCTTGACAACTCTTGTCTTTCCTTTATCTTAAATCCTTGTCCTTATTAACCTTTAGAGCTTGAGAAGGTTTCCATTTGATATTAAGACATATCATTTTAAACATCAAATGTCGCTTATGAATTAATATCAAATCCATTTGTTCGTTCCAAACTAACTTGATAACCAAGCCATCTAAGGTAATTAATATGTCTCTCCATGTTCAAAACATGAGAACTTATTAACATACCTTTCAGTCATCACATGAATGTTAGGCTCTAATCAATCTCAAACTTTTCTTGCCTTTCTCGCTTGTAGGAACGCTTCCTACGTGATTGCTTATCAGATAAGCATCCATATGTTTTAGATGATTCTCAAGTTCCAAACATATGGTAGCAAGTTGTAAGACAATTGACATCTATAGAATCATCCACATGTTTCTAATTAATGTCTTTGTCCGTCTTTAAGGCATTAGGTTTATTAGGAATAGGATTTATTAAGAATTCATAACTTCCATCTTTTCTTTAGAACAATTTTTAATCTCATGACTAGGTCAAGGAAGTTAATTTATTTTCGTTAAGTGGGTCTACCGCAGTAATTATACATGATTAAAGTTTAAAACATTCTACACAAATATGCAAATAAATATACACCTATATTTCATACCATTATCATTTAGAGATATTTAATGTATTTCGTAAATACTCCCACTAAATTATACACCTTCAAATACAATAATTGTATAATATAATTTAAGTGGGCTAAGATCCATATTTCACCTAACTTTTGAGTCGGCTTGGACACGACTGCTTAAAATCAAGTTATTTAGGTAGATAACTCCTTATCAATCACATCATATGTGACTCTTAGATCCTTTATGAGATTTTAGACATCTTATGTCTAACATGTTTTAATCTCATCTGTGCATTAGGCCCAAAACTGTTTTGATATCTTAATTAAGTCAAACTATTTTAAACGTATAGGAATCATTGTTTCCTCATCTTGCTCATAGATGAATAGAATTAATGCGCCTACACTAGGGCGTAACCCACATAAAACTTCCCATGTACTCACAAGTGTTTTAATCATGGATGGGCACATGACTTCTGTTTTATGAAGGTTTATTTACATAGAGATATGCATCATATATTTAATTATGTCAAACATAATATAATATAGTCTTTGCATAATGTGTGTTAACTAATCAAATTAATTAACAGAAGCAAAATCTTGTGATTTAATTATGAAGCAACATTATGGGGACGGAATCTAAATTATCTGTAAACAATTTACAGATTGGATATTTCATTCGCATTCCCAGAAACAAGGCGTAAGCCTTTCATTGGTCCATGCAATGAATTAATCCTAATTTAGTTTCCTTATCTGCAAACAATTTGCACTTTGTACATAGGAATAAATTCTGAAACTTTTTGAATCCGCAGAACATCTATCAATTGAGAGCACAAAACGTACGGCCGAAACTAAGCCAAGAGGCATCTACATTTCCGTACTAAGATCAAGAAACCAAGTAACTTCTCTATACGGTCGAAACTTGTTGGATATTATGCTCTAGGCCCTTGATAAAGTCCTATGCGTTACATCATAGCTTCATTGTTATAGAGATGACAAACCCGATTATTAAATCTTTTGTATGTTTATTATAATAATCATTGTCCCTAGCACTTATGATGGGCTAGCATGAGTTTAATGGATAATCATATGATGATTATGGTGCATAGGATGCGGATTAAACTTGTGGGTACTTCTTGGAGAACAAGGTACTAGATAGACCCATTATGAGATTTATGTCATGGTCAAATGTCATAATTAAATTTCATAATAGCCATACCATTTGAATCCTTAGACCTGAGATTATCATGGCCTTCCACATGATGAATATTATGTTTGACGTACTCAAACGCTACCCTTAACTAGGTGGTTATAAAGGCTACGATTGGCATAATCGGATTCTTGTATGGAAGAATGATAAGTCAAGATAGGATTTGTCCCCCTCTCAAGAGAGATATCTGCTTGGCCACACGATGAGTGAGATTGATGATAGTATACGGCCGTACCCAAATGAATTGATGTGTACAATGTCATTTCCTCATATCAATCTATTCAGATCGAGAAAGCATTAGACAACATAAGTTGACATGGACCATGACTTATGTCTAATATGATATCGCATGACAAAGGGATTGTGATATGTTCTATAAGGTGTTATATAAGGTAACTTTGGACTTTCAAAGTTATACAAATTGGGTAGTCATAATGGCTTGCTAGAGTCCGTTTATGACTTACGGGTTCTGAATGGTTCGGACTCGTTGTCAACTTAGTATAATCCTATTGGGTCACACACAATAGAATGGATTGAAAAGGTTGAAAAACTGGGAAATTATAGACTGGCCACCGTACGGCTTGCTGGCCACCGTATGGCTCCTGGTGAGCTGTATGGCTGGTCCCCCCGATTCTGGCCAGTTTGTTTAGATTTCTTGTATGACATGTCGCGACCCCGGACCCCGCGGGCCCGAGACCGCGATCTGGACGTCGACTTAAGACCAAAACTCTAAAATATAGAAGTTAAAAATTCCATTTGATTCCAAAAGGTGATGATCCAAGGTTTTACAAATCCAAGTTTAAATCAACAAAGTACATATAACATAAGCTCCACAGCTTATGCCCAAAAGAATAAAATATACAATTCTTAATGACGTCAATAATGGTAAGACTATCCCCAAAAGGTTATACATTTAAATAATGAAAACCGATCCATAACAACCTGCCCCAAAATCTCAAACCTCTCGACGTCCTCCTCGAACCGCGAATCCTAATCCTTTTCCTCCTAGGGGGGGGGTTAAGGAAAAACAAAGATGGAAATAAACGGGGTGAGATAAAATCTCAGTAAGTTACTAATGCAACTACATGACATGCTATTATGCAATGACCAATAGCAATTAACATAAGACAGATAGCAGTGGAATAATAAGTGACATGCTGTCGAACAGTAACATGCAATAGTCAATCATATAAATAAACATATAACAACAAATGAGAGGCTCCCTATCGCCAACCGTCCCATACCGGTTGGAAATAACGATCAGCTCATCATGCAACACATAAAGCTGAAATAAACACTCATAAGTGGATACATAGCCAAGGTTTCACCCAACTGAAGAACCAAATAAAGGTCGCTGCGCAGCTTCACTAATCAACCATCAACATCTTCATAATAGCATGAAAGCTGAAGAGAAATCCGGTACCGGAACCAATAACAATAAGAGTGTCACAAAGGAAAAGAGCCATGACACAAAGTCATGCCCTTTAGCTAGATACATTCCCAAAGGAAGCTAACTTATCCTTTCCAAGGCCAATCTAGAAAAGGGGTATAGAAGGGGGCAAAACAATGGTCAACATTATAATGGACTTGGCTTTGCCATTATAATCTTTCCCATCGCCCGATGCAACAAATATGCCAGCTGGGCTTCCAAATAAATGCTAAGTAATAAATACTAGCTTAATTAAACAACTTAGGGTTCCAAAGTAGGGAACCACACCAATTAATCACCATAAAGATGCAAACGATTTCTCATGAAGAGTTCAACAACAACGAACACAAGAAGTTTCTCATACAAGCACAACAACGATAAACAGAATTTCTCATAAAGAGAACAACAACATTGATCATTAAACAAGATGATTCCAAGACAAGGACCCATACCAAACACATCCTAAAGATGATACCCACGAGTTAATCATAAGGAGCACAACCCAAACGGTCGCTCACCAATGGCACAATGACTATTACCAAAATGACTATAAACATTTACTCAAAAGATATACTAGGACTATGGACTCAACCATCTCATCACACCTGGAATTCCAAATAAGAAATCCGAATGAACACACCTTAAGGTTAATCAAACCGTAAGTACCCAAACGAATCCACAAGGTTACCCTTATTAGAACATGATCACGACTGGACTAAACCCTACACTTTAGTGTTCCAAAACAACCCTCTAGGTACTATAGGATATCACCTAAAACCTAGACCAAGTCTTATTCTAAAATCAATCCGATCAGTAAAATAACTTTCAATTAAAGGGTCTCAAAGTATGAAGTCCTCACTTATATCCCGATATGATCATAGCAACTCAATAAAGTCACTCAATTGGATTTACAAAACTTGTTCACAATGGATCGATACAACTCCTCTTAACCTCAAACACCCAGTAAAATCCCGAAGTATAAAACTTATAACTTAACTGAACAACCTATACCATCTTGTATTACTCGAAGAGAGGTTCGAAACGATAGTTTACACGCCTAAAACGGAGTCCGGACGAAGAAGTTATGGGGGAAACAGTTTTAGAAGAAAAGGGAAGAATATATCAGAGTCCCAGCTTGGCACGACCGTGCCTAAGAAAGTGGCACGACCGTGCCAATCATGACGGAAGGAAAGGGAATTTTGGCGCGACCGTGCCTAAGAAAGTGGCACGACCGTGCCAATCATGACGGGAGGAAAGTGAATGTTGCACGACCGTGCCAAATAAAGGAGCACGACCGTGCCAGAAGAACAATGCCCAGATTCTTCCTGGGTTCACCAATTTCGAACCAAAACACAACCTTCACTAAATGCTCAAAATCAAAGCTTTCAAACTAGATTCCAAGGTACTAAAACCACATCTAAACATCAAGGGAACCTAAACAACACCACCTAACAACTCAAAACAAGATTTAAACCCACATTCACATATTCACCATTTTTAACCAAAATTTCAAATAAATTCCAAACAATTTCAAAACTCAACCAAACTTCAAATATAACACATCAAACATTATCTAAACATGATATGAACATTTTAGCATCAATATGGGGGAAAAGTAACTTACTTGATAAATCTCAAAGTTGACGGAATTCAATTCTTTTTGGTTCTACGCGATCCTATCGACGATCTAAACAAGGTTCATGTTTTAAGAAATGAGAGATAATGGGAGGAAGATGAAGAAAATGAAGAGAGAAGAGAGAAAGAAAACTTACCCTTTTCTTGACAAATGGAGAGGGAGAAAGCTGGGAGAGAGAGAAATGAAAGAGTGAGGGTGAAAGAGTAGGGAGGTGAGGGAGAAGAGAGGGAGTAGGGGAATTATTTCCAAAATTACACTCAGGCCCCTCCTCTACACTACACACAAATACTTACACTCCCTACTAACTATTAAGACCCAACAATATTACACTAACCCGAATGACTCAAATAAAATGCTAAGCATAATTATGATGAACATAAAATGCACACAAAATATTTAAATAAATAATAATTTAAATAAATAAATAAGCAAATAAATAAATAATAATTATTTATTACTAATAAAATAGAGCCTAGTTTTCGGGTCGTGACATTCACTCCCCCTTAAAGAAAATTCGACCCGAATTTTAACGAGACTTACCCGAAAGACCAAATAGCTACGGATACGATAGTTCCGCCATTTCTCAAATTCCTCAATTGCCCATTCTAAACCACCACGTAGTAACCTTAAATAATGTTCACGATACCACGACTTCTCGCACATAACTTCCTTCAATCATAACCTTCACTACTAATTAGAATCCACAATCAAAATTGGAGAATCCCAATTGCTCCCAAACATAACTCTCGAGATATCCCAAGCTCACCTTATTCATAACCTTAATTACACTGCAAAGGTGTTTCCTTTTGTAAATCGCATACTTAGTAGTATTCCCCAGAAATTCAAGACATCACCATCCCGAGCCTAATTAGCTTTTAAAATATAAAAAGGCTAAAGGAATTTCTATTTCCACGATATTCATCGAAATGGCTATATCTATATGGATTACCATTATAGTGTCTTCACTTTGAGTTAACACCTTACATAAATAGTACCATACAAACCCCAAAATTTCTCGTACAAAGTGTCCACTTAAATCTATGTTATACTCTCATCCCTTCATTAATCTGGTCTTGAAGCCTAAACCATTCAATATACTCAATAGTCCGCAAAACGATCCAAATTTCATCTTCAAAAGATTTTCTCTAACTCCCATTTAAGTCATAATCCGTGCTCATATACCCAAAGGAAATCAACGAACTCTAAATTCAATAGCTAACCCCAGTTAGTCTCTCACGCATACATTTATTGACTTAATGATATTTAAGCTCAATGGTACTACCATCATAATAAACCAATAAGCTAGCAACGTTCCAACTGACCCAGTACCAAATCATGATATTCCTTAATTATGCCCAAGTATTGATACTCCACTTCCTTCACATACCCTTGATCCAAATCGCGAAACGCCACCAAGGAGAGATTTAGGACCATAGAACCACTCTCTAACCAAAATTCAAAATGCCTTTAACATAGATCGAGAAATTGTTACTCTCCCAAAATGTACTTATTAGTCCTTTCTAACTTAACACGCTTACCACCATCATCGATTATAATTTCCACCATACACTCATTACCCATAACAATTCACACATTCCTCCATACTAATCAATCCCGATGTACTCACGGAGATGTACTAAAGTAAACAAAATCTCCTAACAAGAAACCCTCGGTTGAATCCTCAACTCCTATAACCCAACCGATACAATATGGGTATTGATCTAAATATTAGCATTACAACCTTGTACCACAACAATGCAATTTAACCCCAAGCTTCTCCTCAACACTAGGTACTATTCGGAAGAAAACGAAAATCTTACGAATGATAAATACACCCAACAAATAAACCGAAACTAAATACTCGGATTTCAATTAAGAAAAGATAGGTATAACTCTACCCAAAGGAACGGTCCCAAACAGTTTTAAGAAATTAGGAATGGGGAATATAACAATCCCCCTACAACAAGCGACTAAAGCATAACATTTCCTTTCTCAAAATACATCAAACCCTTGAAATAGCAATATGAAAAATTTAGCAGGTAAGACATAACCATACTTAAGCACATCATAAGCACATAAGACTTCATCAGATACCCTAAACTCCTCCATAGGAGTAGACACCTACAACACATAAGTCAAAGACTCAGAAGAAATAAATGCAACTAAATGCACAGAAACACATAAATGCGATGATCCTACAATGCACGCGCTCGCTCTCACGACGCAAAAATAATACCTCCTGAAATCGTTCAATTACCTGATGAGTGCTGATTGATCACAAATACCCTACCCGAAACCTTGGGCTTCCCCGAAGCATCCCTCTTCTGACCTTGTGGTATTCCAGTTCCTGTCCCCGATGACTGAACTCTAAACCTCGGACAATCTTTAACGAAGTGTCCCAACTGACCACACTTCACACATTTTCCTTGCTTCTTCCAACACTTGTCTTCTGAGTGTCCTTTCCTCTGACAGCAGCTGCAGACTTTCCCATTTCGTGTCCCCTTATTAGAACCTTGATTTCCTACTGTTGGTTGCCCTTGAAGTTGCCTTCTGAATCGAGTTTGCACTCCAGAATTACCTCTGTTATCCGAATGTTGCTGTTGTGACTAACTCTGCCCTCCTTGCTTACCCGGGTTAACCATCTCAGTCTTCCTTTTGTGTTCCCCAATATCCTGTTCAATCAAGTAGGCTCGATCCACCGCATCCTGATAAGTCTGAATCCGCTGTGCTATAAGCTGAGTCCGGATGGATGTCTTCAAACCCCTGATCAATCTCATCGCTTTCTGCTCCTCGATCCGCACAAGGTATTCACAACACCAGGCTAATTCTGTGAACTTAGCTGAGTACTGAGCTACTGACATCATGCCCTGCTCCAAGCTGAGGAACTCGATCTCTTTCCGGTTTTGATTCACTAGAGATAAAATGATCCTTGAATTTCCTCACGAACCACTCCCAAGGATATGGTATAAGAGTCGCATCCCAACTGGTCTTCAGTGCCTTCCACCAATGTTTCGCAGCCCCCACGAGCTTATAAGCTGCAAACAGAACCCTATCCTCATCAGTGCAACCAAAGACATCGTAGATTTTCTCCATCAATTCTATCCATAGCTCGGCTTTCTTCACATCCGGCTCACCGTCGTGCTCACTTGGTTTCAACTTTAAGAACTGCTCCAACCATATCGCGGAGGTGCTACATGTTCCTCTCTCGGCCCTTGGTCATGAATTGATTTCACGGCCGCTTCAAACCTCCCTTGAAACATTGCACGGTTTTCTTCCCGAAGATCATTCTGATTCTGAGCCCCACTAGAACCTTCACCTGTCCTTCTTCTAGCCATTGAGAACAATTACCTGTATAAAACATCAACCGTTACTCGCTCCGAACACAACTACCCTCCTAGGTCGTTCTAGTCCACCTATATTTATACTTAGAGCTAAACCATAGCTCTGATACCAACTGTCGCGACCCCGGACCCCGCGGGCCCGAGACCGCGATCTGGACGTCGACTTAAGACCAAAACTCTGAAATATAGAAGTTAAAAATTCCATTTGATTCCAAAAGGTGATGATCCAAGGTTTTACAAATCCAAGTTTAAATCAACAAAGTACATCTAACATAAGCTCCACAGCTTATGCCCAAAAGAATAAAATATACAATTCTTAATGACGTCAATAATGGTAAGACTATCCCCAAAAGGTTATACATTTAAATAATGAAAACCGATCCATAACAACCTGCCCCAAAATCTCAAACCTCTCGACGTCCTCCTCGAACCGCGAATCCTAATCCTTTTCCTCCTGGGGGGGGTTAAGGAAAAACAAAGATGGAAATAAACGGGGTGAGATAAAATCTCAGTAAGTTACTAATGCAACTACATGACATGCTATTATGCAATGACCAATAGCAATTAACATAAGACAGATAGCAGCGGAATAATAAGTGACATGCTGTCGAACAGTAACATGCAATAGTCAATCATATAAATAAACATATAACAACAAATGAGAGGCTCCCTATCGCCAACCGTCCCATACCGGTTGGAAATAACGACCAGCTCATCATGCAACACATAAAGCTGAAATAAACACTCATAAGTGGATACATAGCCAAGGTTTCACCCAACTGAAGAACCAAATAAAGGTCGCTGCGCAGCTTCACTAATCAACCATCAACATCTTCATAATAGCATGAAAGCTGAAGAGAAATCCGGTACCGGAACCAATAACAATAAGAGTGTCACAAAGGACAAGAGCCATGACACAAAGTCATGCCCGTTAGCTAGATACATTCCCAAAGGAAGCTAACTTATCCTTTCCAAGGCCAATCTGGAAAAGGGGTATAGAAGGGGGCAAAACAATGGTCAACATTATAATGGACTTGGCTTTGCCATTATAATCTTTCCCATCGCCCGATGCAACAAATATGCCAGCTGGGCTTCCAAATAAATGCTAAGTAATAAATACTAGCTTAATTAAACAACTTAGGGTTCCAAAGTAGGGAACCACACCAATTAATCACCATAAAGATGCAAACGATTTCTCATGAAGAGTTCAACAACAACGAACACAAGAAGTTTCTCATACAAGCACAACAACGATAAACGGAATTTCTCATAAAGAGCACAACAACATTGATCATTAAACAAGATGATTCCAAGACAAGGACCCATACCAAACACATCCTAAAGATGATACCCACGAGTTAATCATAAGGAGCACAACCCAAACGGTCGCTCACCAATGGCACAATGACTATTACCAAAATGACTATAAACATTTACTCAAAAGATATACTAGGACTATGGACTCAACCATCTCATCACACCTGGAATTCCAAATAAGAAATCCGAATGAACACACCTTAAGGTTAATCAAACCGTAAGTACCCAAACGAATCCACAAGGTTACCCTTATTAGAACATGATCACGACGGACTAAACCCTACACTTTAGTGTTCCAAAACAACCCTCTAGGTACTATAGGATATCACCTAAAACCTAGACCAAGTCTTATTCTAAAATCAATCCGATCAGTAAAATAACTTTCAATTAAAGGGTCTCAAAGTATGAAGTCCTCACTTATATCCCGATATGATCATAGCAACTCAATAAAGTCACTCAATTGGATTTACAAAACTTGTTCACAATGGATCGATACAACTCCTCTTAACCTCAAACACCCAGTAAAATCCCGAAGTATAAAACTTATAACTTAACTGAACAACCTATACCATCTTGTATTACTCGAAGAGAGGTTCGAAACGATAGTTTACACGCCTAAAACGGAGTCCGGACGAAGAAGTTATGGGGGAAACAGTTTTAGAAGAAAAGGGAAGAATATATCAGAGTCCCAGCTTGGCACGACCGTGCCTAAGAAAGTGGCACGACCGTGCCAATCATGACGGAAGGAAAGGGAATTTTGGCGCGACCGTGCCTAAGAAAGTGGCACGACCGTGCCAATCATGACGGGAGGAAAGTGAATGTTGCACGACCGTGCCAAATAAAGGAGCACGACCGTGCCAGAAGAACAATGCCCAGATTCTTCCTGGGTTCACCAATTTTGAACCAAAACACAACCTTCACTAAATGCTCAAAATCAAAGCTTTCAAATTAGATTCCAAGGTACTAAAACCACATCTAAACATCAAGGGAACCTAAACAACACCACCTAACAACTCAAAACAAGATTTAAACCCACATTCACATATTCACCATTTTTAACCAAAATTTCAAATAAATTCCAAACAATTTCAAAACTCAACCAAACTTCAAATATAACACATCAAACATTATCTAAACATGATATGAACATTTTAGCATCAAAATGGGGGAAAAGTAACTTACTTGATAAATCTCAAAGTTGACGGAATTCAATTCTTTTTGGTTCTACGCGATCCTATCGACAATCTAAACAAGGTTCATGTTTTAAGAAATGAGAGATAATGGGAGGAAGATGAAGAAAATGAAGAGAGAAGAGAGAAAGAAAACTTACCCTTTTCTTGACAAATGGAGAGGGAGAAAGCTGGGAGAGAGAGAAATGAAAGAGTGAGGGTGAAAGAGTAGGGAGGTGAGGGAGAAGAGAGGGAGTAGGGGAATTATTTCCAAAATTACACTCAGGCCCCTCCTCTACACTACACACAAATACTTACACTCCCTACTAACTATTAAGACCCAACAATATTACACTAACCCGAATGACTCAAATAAAATGCTAAGCATAATTATGATGAACATAAAATGCACACAAAATATTTAAATAAATAATAATTTAAATAAATAAATAAGCAAATAAATAAATAATAATTATTTATTACTAATAAAATAGAGCCTAGTTTTCGGGTCGTGACATTCACTCCCCCTTAAAGAAAATTCGACCCGAATTTTAACGAGACTTACCCGAAAGACCAAATAGCTACGGATACGATAGTTCCGCCATTTCTCAAATTCCTCAATTGCCCATTCTAAACCACCACGTAGTAACCTTAAATAATGTTCACGATACCACGACTTCTCGCACATAACTTCCTTCAATCATAACCTTCACTACTAATTAGAATCCACAATCAAAATTGGAGAATCCCAATTGCTCCCAAACATAACTCTCGAGATATCCCAAGCTCACCTTATTCATAACCTTAATTACACTGCAAAGGTGTTTCCTTTTGTAAATCGCATACTTAGTAGTATTCCCCAGAAATTCAAGACATCACCATCCCGAGCCTAATTAGCTTTTAAAATATAAAAAGGCTAAAGGAATTTCTATTTCCACGATATTCATCGAAATGGCTATATCTATATGGATTACCATTATAGTGTCTTCACTTTGAGTTAACACCTTACATAAATAGTACCATACAAACCCCAAAATTTCTCGTACAAAGTGTCCACTTAAATCTATGTTATACTCTCATCCCTTCATTAATCTGGTCTTGAAGCCTAAACCATTCAATATACTCAATAGTCCGCAAAACGATCCAAATTTCATCTTCAAAAGATTTTCTCTAACTCCCATTTAAGTCATAATCCGTGCTCATATACCCAAAGGAAATCAACGAACTCTAAATTCAATAGCTAACCCCAGTTAGTCTCTCACGCATACATTTATTGACTTAATGATATTTAAGCTCAATGGTACTACCATCATAATAAACCAATTAGCTAGCAACGTTCCAACTGACCCAGTACCAAATCATGATATTCCTTAATTATGCCCAAGTATTGATACTCCACTTCCTTCACATACCCTTGATCCAAATCGCGAAACGCCACCAAGGAGAGATTTAGGACCATAGAACCACTCTCTAACCAAAATTCAAAATGCCTTTAACATAGATCGAGAAATTGTTACTCTCCCAAAATGTACTTATTAGTCCTTTCTAACTTAACACGCTTACCACCATCATCGATTATAATTTCCACCATACACTCATTACCCATAACAATTCACACATTCCTCCATACTAATCAATCCCGATGTACTCACGGAGATGTACTAAAGTAAACAAAATCTCCTAACAAGAAACCCTCGGTTGAATCCTCAACTCCTATAACCCAACCGATACAATATGGGTATTGATCTAAATATTAGCATTACAACCTTGTACCACAACAATGCAATTTAACCCAAGCTTCTCCTCAACACTAGGTACTATTCGGAAGAAAACGAAAATCTTACGAATGATAAATACACCCAACAAATAAACCGAAACTAAATACTCGGATTTCAATTAAGAAAAGATAGGTATAACTCTACCAAAGGAACGGTCCCAAACAGTTTTAAGAAATTAGGAATGGGGAATATAATAATCCCCCTACAACAAGCGACTAAAGCATAACATTTCCTTTCTCAAAATACATCAAACCCTTGAAATAGCAATATGAAAAATTTAGCAGGTAAGACATAACCATACTTAAGCACATCATAAGCACATAAGACTTCATCAGATACCCTAAACTCCTCCATAGGAGTAGACACCTACAACACATAAGTCAAAGACTCAGAAGAAATAAATGCAACTAAATGCACAGAAACACATAAATGCGATGATCCTACAATGCACGCGCTCGCTCTCACGACGCAAAAATAATACCTCCTGAAATCGTTCAATTACCTGATGAGTGCTGATTGATCACAAATACCCTACCCGAAACCTTGGGCTTCCCCGAAGCATCCCTCTTCTGACCTTGTGGTATTCCAGTTCCTGACCCCGATGACTGAACTCTAAACCTCGGACAATCTTTAACGAAGTGTCCCAACTGACCACACTTCACACATTTTCCTTGCTTCTTCCAACACTTGTCTTCTGAGTGTCCTTTCCTCTGACAGCAGCTGCAGACTTTCCCATTTCGTGTCCCCTTATTAGAACCTTGATTTCCTACTGTTGGTTGCCCTTGAAGTTGCCTTCTGAATCGAGTTTGCACTCCAGAATTACCTCTGTTATCCGAATGTTGCTGTTGTGACTAACTCTGCCCTCCTTGCTTACCCGGGTTAACCATCTCAGTCTTCCTTTTGTGTTCCCCAATATCCTGTTCAATCAAGTAGGCTCGATCCACCGCATCCTGATAAGTCTGAATCCGCTGTGCTATAAGCTGAGTCCGGATGGATGTCTTCAAACCCCTGATCAATCTCATCGCTTTCTGCTCCTCGATCCGCACAAGGTATTCACAACACCAGGCTAATTCTGTGAACTTAGCTGAGTACTGAGCTACTGACATCATGCCCTGCTCCAAGCTGAGGAACTCGATCTCTTTCCGGTTTTGATTCACTAGAGATAAAATGATCCTTGAATTTCCTCACGAACCACTCCCAAGGATATGGTATAAGAGTCGCATCCCAACTGGTCTTCAGTGCCTTCCACCAATATTTCGCAGCCCCCACGAGCTTATAAGCTGCAAACAGAACCCTATCCTTATCAGTGCAACCAAAGACATCGTAGATTTTCTCCATCAATTCTATCCATAGCTCGGCTTTCTTCACATCCGGCTCACCGTCGTGCTCACTTGGTTTCAACTTTAAGAACTGCTCCAACCCATATCGCGGAGGTGCTACATGTTCCTCTCTCGGCCCTTGGTCATGAATTGATTTCACGGCCGCTTCAAACCTCCCTTGAAACATTGCACGGTTTTCTTCCCGAAGATCATTCTGATTCTGAGCCCCACTAGAACCTTCACCTGTCCTTCTTCTAGCCATTGAGAACAATTACCTGTATAAAACATCAACCGTTACTCGCTCCGAACACAACTACCCTCCTAGGTCGTTCTAGTCCACCTATATTTATACTTAGAGCTAAACCATAGCTCTGATACCAACTGTCGCGACCCCGGACCCCGCGGGCCCGAGACCGCGATCTGGACGTCGACTTAAGACCAAAACTCTGAAATATAGAAGTTAAAAATTCCATTTGATTCCAAAAGGTGATGATCCAAGGTTTTACAAATCCAAGTTTAAATCAACAAAGTACATCTAACATAAGCTCCACAGCTTATGCCCAAAAAATAAAATATACAATTCTTAATGACGTCAATAATGGTAAGACTATCCCCAAAAGGTTATACATTTAAATAATGAAAACCGATCCATAACAACCTGCCCCAAAATCTCAAACCTCTCGACGTCCTCCTCGAACCGCGAATCCTAATCCTTTTCCTCCTGGGGGGGGTTAAGGAAAAACAAAGATGGAAATAAACGGGGTGAGATAAAATCTCAGTAAGTTACTAATGCAACTACATGACATGCTATTATGCAATGACCAATAGCAATTAACATAAGACAGATAGCAGCGGAATAATAAGTGACATGCTGTCGAACAGTAACATGCAATAGTCAATCATATAAATAAACATATAACAACAAATGAGAGGCTCCCTATCGCCAACCGTCCCATACCGGTTGGAAATAACGACCAGCTCATCATGCAACACATAAAGCTGAAATAAACACTCATAAGTGGATACATAGCCAAGGTTTCACCCAACTGAAGAACCAAATAAAGGTCGCTGCGCAGCTTCACTAATCAACCATCAACATCTTCATAATAGCATGAAAGCTGAAGAGAAATCCGGTACCGGAACCAATAACAATAAGAGTGTCACAAGGACAAGAGCCATGACACAAAGTCATGCCCGTTAGCTAGATACATTCCCAAAGGAAGCTAACTTATCCTTTCCAAGGCCAATCTGGAAAAGGGGTATAGAAGGGGGCAAAACAATGGTCAACATTATAATGGACTTGGCTTTGCCATTATAATCTTTCCCATCGCCCGATGCAACAAATATGCCAGCTGGGCTTCCAAATAAATGCTAAGTAATAAATACTAGCTTAATTAAACAACTTAGGGTTCCAAAGTAGGGAACCACACCAATTAATCACCATAAAGATGCAAACGATTTCTCATGAAGAGTTCAACAACAACGAACACAAGAAGTTTCTCATACAAGCACAACAACGATAAACGGAATTTCTCATAAAGAGCACAACAACATTGATCATTAAACAAGATGATTCCAAGACAAGGACCCATACCAAACACATCCTAAAGATGATACCCACGAGTTAATCATAAGGAGCACAACCCAAACGGTCGCTCACCAATGGCACAATGACTATTACCAAAATGACTATAAACATTTACTCAAAAGATATACTAGGACTATGGACTCAACCATCTCATCACACCTGGAATTCCAAATAAGAAATCCGAATGAACACACCTTAAGGTTAATCAAACCGTAAGTACCCAAACGAATCCACAAGGTTACCCTTATTAGAACATGATCACGACGGGACTAAACCCTACACTTTAGTGTTCCAAAACAACCCTCTAGGTACTATAGGATATCACCTAAAACCTAGACCAAGTCTTATTCTAAAATCAATCCGATCAGTAAAATAACTTTCAATTAAAGGGTCTCAAAGTATGAAGTCCTCACTTATATCCCGATATGATCATAGCAACTCAATAAAGTCACTCAATTGGATTTACAAAACTTGTTCACAATGGATCGATACAACTCCTCTTAACCTCAAACACCCAGTAAAATCCCGAAGTATAAAACTTATAACTTAACTGAACAACCTATACCATCTTGTATTACTCGAAGAGAGGTTCGAAACGATAGTTTACACGCCTAAAACGGAGTCCGGACGAAGAAGTTATGGGGGAAACAGTTTTAGAAGAAAAGGGAAGAATATATCAGAGTCCCAGCTTGGCACGACCGTGCCTAAGAAAGTGGCACGACCGTGCCAATCATGACGGAAGGAAAGGGAATTTTGGCGCGACCGTGCCTAAGAAAGTGGCACGACCGTGCCAATCATGACGGGAGGAAAGTGAATGTTGCACGACCGTGCCAAATAAAGGAGCACGACCGTGCCAGAAGAACAATGCCCAGATTCTTCCTGGGTTCACCAATTTCGAACCAAAACACAACCTTCACTAAATGCTCAAAATCAAAGCTTTCAAACTAGATTCCAAGGTACTAAAACCACATCTAAACATCAAGGGAACCTAAACAACACCACCTAACAACTCAAAACAAGATTTAAACCCACATTCACATATTCACCATTTTTAACCAAAATTTCAAATAAATTCCAAACAATTTCAAAACTCAACCAAACTTCAAATATAACACATCAAACATTATCTAAACATGATATGAACATTTTAGCATCAATATGGGGGAAAAGTAACTTACTTGATAAATCTCAAAGTTGACGGAATTCAATTCTTTTTGGTTCTACGCGATCCTATCGACGATCTAAACAAGGTTCATGTTTTAAGAAATGAGAGATAATGGGAGGAAGATGAAGAAAATGAAGAGAGAAGAGAGAAAGAAAACTTACCCTTTTCTTGACAAATGGAGAGGGAGAAAGCTGGGAGAGAGAGAAATGAAAGAGTGAGGGTGAAAGAGTAGGGAGGTGAGGGAGAAGAGAGGGAGTAGGGGAATTATTTCCAAAATTACACTCAGGCCCCTCCTCTACACTACACACAAATACTTACACTCCCTACTAACTATTAAGACCCAACAATATTACACTAACCCGAATGACTCAAATAAAATGCTAAGCATAATTATGATGAACATAAAATGCACACAAAATATTTAAATAAATAATAATTTAAATAAATAAATAAGCAAATAAATAAATAATAATTATTTATTACTAATAAAATAGAGCCTAGTTTTCGGGTCGTGACATTCACTCCCCCTTAAAGAAAATTCGACCCGAATTTTAACGAGACTTACCCGAAAGACCAAATAGCTACGGATACGATAGTTCCGCCATTTCTCAAATTCCTCAATTGCCCATTCTAAACCACCACGTAGTAACCTTAAATAATGTTCACGATACCACGACTTCTCGCACATAACTTCCTTCAATCATAACCTTCACTACTAATTAGAATCCACAATCAAAATTGGAGAATCCCAATTGCTCCCAAACATAACTCTCGAGATATCCCAAGCTCACCTTATTCATAACCTTAATTACACTGCAAAGGTGTTTCCTTTTGTAAATCGCATACTTAGTAGTATTCCCCAGAAATTCAAGACATCACCATCCCGAGCCTAATTAGCTTTTAAAATATAAAAAGGCTAAAGGAATTTCTATTTCCACGATATTCATCGAAATGGCTATATCTATATGGATTACCATTATAGTGTCTTCACTTTGAGTTAACACCTTACATAAATAGTACCATACAAACCCCAAAATTTCTCGTACAAAGTGTCCACTTAAATCTATGTTATACTCTCATCCCTTCATTAATCTGGTCTTGAAGCCTAAACCATTCAATATACTCAATAGTCCGCAAAACGATCCAAATTTCATCTTCAAAAGATTTTCTCTAACTCCCATTTAAGTCATAATCCGTGCTCATATACCCAAAGGAAATCAACGAACTCTAAATTCAATAGCTAACCCCAGTTAGTCTCTCACGCATACATTTATTGACTTAATGATATTTAAGCTCAATGGTACTACCATCATAATAAACCAATTAGCTAGCAACGTTCCAACTGACCCAGTACCAAATCATGATATTCCTTAATTATGCCCAAGTATTGATACTCCACTTCCTTCACATACCCTTGATCCAAATCGCGAAACGCCACCAAGGAGAGATTTAGGACCATAGAACCACTCTCTAACCAAAATTCAAAATGCCTTTAACATAGATCGAGAAATTGTTACTCTCCCAAAATGTACTTATTAGTCCTTTCTAACTTAACACGCTTACCACCATCATCGATTATAATTTCCACCATACACTCATTACCCATAACAATTCACACATTCCTCCATACTAATCAATCCCGATGTACTCACGGAGATGTACTAAAGTAAACAAAATCTCCTAACAAGAAACCCTCGGTTGAATCCTCAACTCCTATAACCCAACCGATACAATATGGGTATTGATCTAAATATTAGCATTACAACCTTGTACCACAACAATGCAATTTAACCGCAAGCTTCTCCTCAACACTAGGTACTATTCGGAAGAAAACGAAAATCTTACGAATGATAAATACACCCAACAAATAAACCGAAACTAAATACTCGGATTTCAATTAAGAAAAGATAGGTGTAACTCTACCAAAAGGAACGGTCCCAAACAGTTTTAAGAAATTAGGAATGGGGAATATAATAATCCCCCTACAACAAGCGACTAAAGCATAACATTTCCTTTCTCAAAATACATCAAACCCTTGAAATAGCAATATGAAAAATTTAGCAGGTAAGACATAACCATACTTAAGCACATCATAAGCACATAAGACTTCATCAGATACCCTAAACTCCTCCATAGGAGTAGACACCTACAACACATAAGTCAAAGACTCAGAAGAAATAAATGCAACTAAATGCACAGAAACACATAAATGTGATGATCCTACAATGCACGCGCTCGCTCTCACGACGCAAAAATAATACCTCCTGAAATCGTTCAATTACCTGATGAGTGCTGATTGATCACAAATACCCTACCCGAAACCTTGGGCTTCCCGAAGCATCCCTCTTCTGACCTTGTGGTATTCCAGTTCCTGACCCCGATGACTGAACTCTAAACCTCGGACAATCTTTAACGAAGTTTCCCAACTGACCACACTTTACACATTTTCCTTGCTTCTTCCAACACTTGTCTTCTGAGTGTCCTTTCCTCTGACAGCAGCTACAGACTTTCCCATTTCGTGTCCCCTTATTAGAACCTTGATTTCCTACTGTTGGTTGCCCTTGAAGTTGCCTTCTGAATCGAGTTTGCACTCCAGAATTACCTCTGTTATCCGAATTTTGCTGTTGTGACTAACTCTGCCCTCCTTGCTTACCCGGGTTAACCATCTCAATCTTCCTTTTGTGTTCCCCAATATCCTGTTCAATCAAGTAGGCTCGATCCACCGCATCCTGATAAGTCTGAATCCGCTGTGCTATAAGCTGAGTCCGGATGGATGTCTTCAAACCCCTGATCAATCTCATCGCTTTCTGCTCCTCGGTCCGCACAAGGTATTCACAACACCAGGCTAATTCTGTGAACTTAGCTGAGTACTGAGCTACTGACATCATGCCCTGCTCCAAGCTGAGGAACTCGATCTCTTTCCGGTTTTGATTCACTAGAGATAAAATGATCCTTGAATTTCCTCACGAACCACTCCCAAGGATATGGTATAAGAGTCGCATCCCAACTGGTCTTCAGTGCCTTCCACCAATGTTTCGCAGCCCCCACGAGCTTATAAGCTGCAAACAGAACCCTATCCTCATCAGTGCAACCAAAGACATCGTAGATTTTCTCCATCGATTCTATCCATAGCTCGGCTTTCTTCACATCCGGCTCACCGTCGTACTCACTTGGTTTCAACTTTAAGAGCTGCTCCAACCCATATCGCGGAGGTGCTACATGTTCCTCTCTCGGCCCTTGGTCATGAATTGATTTCACGGCCGCTTCAAACCTCCCTTGAAACATTGCACGGTTTTCTTCCCGAAGATCATTCTGATTCTGAGCCCCACTAGAACCTTCACCTGTCCTTCTTCTAGCCATTGAGAACAATTACCTGTATAAAACATCAACCGTTACTCGCTCCGAACACAACTACCCTCCTAGGTCGTTCTAGTCTACCTATATTTATACTTAGAGCTAAACCATAGCTCTGATACCAACTGTCGCGACCCCGGACCCCGCGGGCCCGAGACCGCGATCTGGACGTCGACTTAAGACCAAAACTCTAAAATATAGAAGTTAAAAATTCCATTTGATTCCAAAAGGTGATGATCCAAGGTTTTACAAATCCAAGTTTAAATCAACAAAGTACATCTAACATAAGCTCCACAGCTTATGCCCAAAAGAAAAAAATATACAATTCTTAATGACGTCAATAATGGTAAGACTATCCCCAAAAGGTTATACATTTAAATAATGAAAACCGATCCATAACAACCTGCCCCAAAATCTCAAACCTCTCGACGTCCTCCTCGAACCGCGAATCCTAATCCTTTTCCTCCTGGGGGGTTAAGGAAAAACAAAGATGGAAATAAATGGGGTGAGATAAAATCTCAGTAAGTTACTAATGCAACTACATGACATGCTATTATGCAATGACCAATAGCAATTAACATAAGACAGATAGCAGCGGAATAATAAGTGACATGCTGTCGAACAGTAACATGCAATAGTCAATCATATAAATAAACATATAACAACAAATGAGAGGCTCCCTATCGCCAACCGTCCCATACCGGTTGGAAATAACGACCAGCTCATCATGCAACACATAAAGCTGAAATAAACACTCATAAGTGGATACATAGCCAAGGTTTCACCCAACTGAAGAACCAAATAAAGGTCGCTGCGCAGCTTCACTAATCAACCATCAACATCTTCATAATAGCATGAAAGCTGAAGAGAAATCCGGTACCGGAACCAATAACAATAAGAGTGTCACAATGGACAAGAGCCATGACACAAAGTCATGCCCGTTAGCTAGATACATTCCCAAAGGAAGCTAACTTATCCTTTCCAAGGCCAATCTGGAAAAGGGGTATAGAAGGGGGCAAAACAATGGTCAACATTATAATGGACTTGGCTTTGCCATTATAATCTTTCCCATCGCCCGATGCAACAAATATGCCAGCTGGGCTTCCAAATAAATGCTAAGTAATAAATACTAGCTTAATTAAACAACTTAGGGTTCCAAAGTAGGGAACCACACCAATTAATCACCATAAAGATGCAAACGATTTCTCATGAAGAGTTCAACAACAACGAACACAAGAAGTTTCTCATACAAGCACAACAACGATAAACGGAATTTCTCATAAAGAGCACAACAACATTGATCATTAAACAAGATGATTCCAAGACAAGGACCCATACCAAACACATCCTAAAGATGATACCCACGAGTTAATCATAAGGAGCACAACCCAAACGGTCGCTCACCAATGGCACAATGACTATTACCAAAATGACTATAAACATTTACTCAAAAGATATACTAGGACTATGGACTCAACCATCTCATCACTCCTGGAATTCCAAATAAGAAATCTGAATGAACACACCTTAAGGTTAATCAAACCGTAAGTACCCAAACGAATCCACAAGGTTACCCTTATTAGAACATGATCACGACTAGACTAAACCCTACACTTTAGTGTTCCAAAACAACCCTCTAGGTACTATAGGATATCACCTAAAACCTAGACCAAGTCTTATTCTAAAATCAATCCGATCAGTAAAATAACTTTCAATTAAAGGGTCTCAAAGTATGAAGTCCTCACTTATATCCCGATATGATCATAGCAACTCAATAAAGTCACTCAATTGGATTTACAAAACTTGTTCACAATGGATCGATACAACTCCTCTTAACCTCAAACACCCAGTAAAATCCCGAAGTATAAAACTTATAAGTTAACTGAACAACCTATACCATCTTGTATTACTCGAAGAGAGGTTCGAAACGATAGTTTACACGCCTAAAACGGAGTCCGGACGAAGAAGTTATGGGGGAAACAGTTTTAGAAGAAAAGGGAAGAATATATCAGAGTCCCAGCTTGGCACGACCGTGCCTAAGAAAGTGGCACGACCGTGCCAATCATGACGGAAGGAAAGGGAATTTTGGCGCGACCGTGCCTAAGAAAGTGGCACGACCGTGCCAATCATGACGGGAGGAAAGTGAATGTTGCACGACCATGCCAAATAAAGGAGCACGACCGTGCCAGAAGAACAATGCCCAGATTCTTCCTGGGTTCACCAATTTTGAAACAAAACACAACCTTCACTAAATGCTCAAAATCAAAGCTTTCAAACTAGATTCCAAGGTACTAAAACCACATCTAAACATCAAGAGAACCTAAACAACACCACCTAATAACTCAAAACAAGATTTAAACCCACATTCACATATTCACCATTTTTAACCAAAATTTCAAATAAATTCCAAACAATTTCAAAACTCAACCAAACTTCAAATATAACACATCAAACATTATCTAAACATGATATGAACATTTTAGCATCAAAATGGGGGAAAAGTAACTTACTTGATAAATCTCAAAGTTGATGGAATTCAATTCTTTTTGGTTCTACGCGATCCTATCGACGATCTAAACAAGGTTCATGTTTTAAGAAATGAGAGATAATGGGAGGAAGATGAAGAAAATGAAAAGAGAAGAGAGAAAGAAAACTTACCCTTTTCTTGACAAATGGAGAGGGAGAAAGCTGGGAGAGAGAGAAATGAAAGAGTGAGGGTGAAAGAGTAGGGAGGTGAGGGAGAAGAGAGGGAGTAGGGGAATTATTTCCAAAACTTACACTCAGGCCCCTCCTCTACACTACACACAAATACTTACACTCCCTACTAACTATTAAGACCCAACAATATTACACTAACCCGAATGACTCAAATAAAATGCTAAGCATAATTATGATGAACATAAAATGCACACAAAATATTTAAATAAATAATAATTTAAATAAATAAATAAGAAAATAAATAAATAATAATTATTTATTACTAATAAAATAGAGCCTAGTTTTCGGGTCGTGACATTCACTCCCCCTTAAAGAAAATTCGACCCGAATTTTAACGAGACTTACCCGAAAGACCAAATAGCTACGGTTGATGCGGGAGAAGCTAAGACTTCTTTTGCAATTAAAGAGAGAATGAGATAAGTTTCTTGCCTTTGTGACCACCACCTCAAAATATCAAAAGTATTTGGATTTGAAGTGTTTTGTACAACTTCATGTCTTGTAGAGAAATATGCTTCCAACTCGTACGGAATGCTAGAGGTAGAAGAAGAAGAAGCCGTTCTAGGACGTTTTTGGGAATAAACTTCATTAATATAACTATATGGATTGTCATCCTCCTCATCTTCATTAGGACTTGAGCCATATTGAGAAGGATTTCCATGAATTGCACTATACTCATTATAAAGAGTCACCAAATCATGTTTTGTATTTTCAAGAATAATCGCCGGGCTTTCGTAGAATCCGTCCCCATTAGGGTATAAATTCGCATAATAAAACGTTATTATGCTCACTAGATCTTTCAATTTAACACGGGGATCCAACATCTTTGCAACCAAAAATAGAGACAGAATATTATCAAAATATTTGAGCCACTTTTCCCTCATGGAAGCAATGCTTATGTTTAAAATGTTGCACTTTTGTAAATTTTTAAAACATCGAACTATTGCAACACATTGCTCAAGTACCAAAACGGAAGTTGGATAATAAACTCCCGACAAAGCCAAAGTAGAGGTAATGACAATCTTTAATAATTGACATAAATTAGTGCAAGTGTTCCATTGATAATCAAATAAAGGAATATCATAGCCCATAGTAATAAAAAAATCCATGAGATGTTGTTTATACTCAAAACCATCAATTAACATTTTATAGGTAGAATTCCACCTAGTCGGAACATCCATAGAAAAATATTTTTCGAGAAGACCCTTATTTTGTAAATATATGATCCATTTTCTTGTATTTTTTTTTTTTTGAAATAAAATAAAGAGCCTCTCTAATTGGTTTAACATATTGCTCTAACGCATCCAAACCATCTTTAACACATAAATTTATGATATGACATAAACATCTAATATGAAAATACTTACCCTCAAGTGACGGTTGATAAATTTGCATCAACTCCGGTTTACTAGCGGTATTAGCACTAGCGTTGTCGAATGAAATAGTAAATATATTTTTTTGCAAAAGACCATACTTTGCCAAAATGGCATGAAACTTTCTACAAATATTTACCGTTAGTCCTTTCTCTGTACAAAAGGACAAGTGTCTGGTAGTGGTGCCACAACTACCTAGGACTACAAGACAAAACCAAGGACGAAAATGACAGCTCAACCAATGGGTTTTCGACAACACTATACCCTTCAGATTTATTTGAAGGGTTAGACTTATTGTTTAGAGTTTAGATTTATCTTGTAAAACCTCCTCTAAATTAATACAAGTCTCGTAGCTATTAGAAAATCCTAGACTAACCATCTAGGTAGAGGACGTAGTTCATTCAAGAACGAACCTCTTCAAATTTTGTGTTTGATCTTTACTTTTCTGTCTTGTTATTTACTTTTCTGTTTGTGGTCTTTAACTTGAATCCTTATAAGAAATGACTTGAAAAGTGAATTGTGTTTTTCTTTGATCTTCAAGTTGATCTATCGGTTACATCATAGTGTTTTCAACCTGAGTCAAACCGCCCAACACTTTAACTATCCGTTTGGCCAAACTGCAAAACTCCGCTGTGCATTTTATCAATTCGGTTTTAGTGCTTTAAACCGCAGTTGACCAAACTGATAAGTACTCGGTTGATTTTCAAGGGTATTTTTCGAAAAAGTTTGGACCGCTATTCACCCCCCCCTCTAGCGGTTCTATACCCTTGTTGCCCTCTGGGACCAATAAGTGGTATCAGAGCATATCCACCAAAACTTGTTTTTACAAGCTTAACCTGTCACGACCCGAAATCTAGGCTCTATTTTATTAGTAATTAAATGAATTTTATTTAATTATTTGCTTATTTAATTATTTAAAGTGTTATTTATTTAAATAATTATGTGTGCATTCTATGTGTTATAATATTTGTGCCTAGCATTTTATTCGAGTTATTTGGGCTAGTGTAGAAGTTTTGGGTCTTACTTGTTAGTAGGGAGTGTAGTTTGTGTGTAGTGTGTGAGAGGGGGTCTAGTTGTAACTTTTTAAAATTATTTCCCCCTACTCCCCTCACCTCCCTCACCTTCTCCCTCACCCTACCCTCTCCCATTCCCAGCAAACCCCTCTCTCTCTCTCCTCTTTGGGTAAGCTTTTTCTCATCCTTCTTCTCTCTTCATTTACTTCTTCTTCCTCTCATCTTCTCTCATTTCTTAAAACTTGAACATTGTTTAGATCGTCGATAGGTTCGTAGGAAGCCAAAAAGATTCGAATTCCGTCGACTTTGAGAAATCCGGGTAAGTTGCTTTTCCCCCTATTTTATGCTAGAAATGCTATTCCATGTTTACTTGATGTATTGAATGCTATTTATTGCATCTTGAGTTGATTTGGGAGTGATTGGCATTTTGTTCATTTTTGTAACATTGTGGTATTTGAATCACCCTTGAGTGAGGTCCCTAGGTGATGTTGTTGGAGTTCTTGTGGCTCAAAATGGTGTAGATACCTTAGTTCCCTTCTTGGTAGTGTTGAAATGGTAAAGATTTGGTTTGTATTGGTTTTGGGGTTGTCAATGGAGGATACCCAGAAATTTGGCCGGAATTTGCCTTCCCGGACCAGGAGGCGCGCGCATCCTCCCTTAGGAGGCGCGCGCACCCTTAGACCACCCTTGAATCAAGACCTTCTGTCCTAATGAGGCGCACGCACCCCTTATATTGAAGCGCGCTCATCCTCTCCTCCTCCCAACTTGAGTTTCCAACTGATCTTGGAGGCGCGCGCATCCCTCCCCTTTGAGGCGCGCGCATCCCTCTCCCCTGTTATGCAATTTATTCCCCTTTTTGGTCCAACTTTCGAGAGTCATATCTTATTCACCCGAACTCCGTTTTAGGCGTATAAATTACCGTTTTAAAGCTCTCCTTAATCTCTTCGATGGGTAAGTAAATTTGGTAGAGTGCTCGAATTAATTGGATCCTTTGTGGTCAAATGTGATATGGGAATGGAGTTATCATTGTGAAGATTGTTGTAACACTTTAATTGTGTGTTGTCGGTTCATTTCACTTTCTTGATGACTAATTGGAATGGTTCCCAACTTTGGAACCTTAAGTTGTTCATTCATGCTAAATTATTATTACTTAGCATTTATTTGAAAGTCCAGCTGGTATTTTGTGTGTGTTTGGGCGATGGGAAAGATTATAATGGCAAAGCCAAGTCCATTATAATGTTGACCATTGTTTTGCCCCCTTCTTTACCCCTTCTCCAGATTGGCCTTGGAAAGGATAAGTCAGCGTTCCTTTGTTAATGCATCTGGCTAACGGGCATGACTTTGTGTCATGGTCCTTGTCATTTGTGACAATGTTATGGTTATTGGTTCCGGTACCGGGGTTTCTCTTCGGCTTTCATGCTATGATGAAGATGATGATTGGTTGATTATTGAAGCTGCGCAGCAATCCTTTATTTGGATGTTCCGGTTTGGAAAACCTTGGCTATATCCTTTGTTATGTGTTTATTTCCGCTGCTATCTGTATGTGATAAATGCTATGTGCTATTTGATATTTATTATTGCTTAGTGTATATTGCATCATAGCATGTCATGTAGTTGCATTAGTAACTTATTGAGATTTATCTCACCCCTTTCCTTTTATCTTTGTTTTTCCTTAACCCCCCCCCAGGTGCTAAGGATTAGTCTCGCTGATCACGAGATAGAGGACGTCGATTGTGGATCCGTTCTTTTGGGGAAGGTTGATATAGGTTGGTTTCCATTATGTAAATGTGTAACCATTTTGGGGTAGCTGTACCAAACAATGACGTCTTTAATATTTGTATATTTTTATTTGTTGGGCATAAACTTGTGGAAGTTTATGATGGTAGTATTTGGCTTTTATCAAACTTTGATTTGTAAAACTTTGGATCACCCTTTTGTATCAAATGAAATTTTTAACTTCAGTATTTCTGAGTTTTGGTTTTAGAGTCGACGTCCAGATCGCGGTCCCGGGGCCCGCGGGGTCCGGTGTCCCGACAGTTGGTATCAGAGCTATGTCATTAGCTCTATGTATAAGTCTAGGTGGATTAGTATGACCTAGGTGGGTAGTAGTGTGCGGAGTGATTAATGGTTGATGTTTTATGCAGGTACTTGTTACTATGGTTCGTAGAAGGAGTGGTGAAGGTAGTTCCGGTAATGCAAATCAGAATGACACAAGGGAAGAAGCCCGTGCCATGTTTCAAGGCATGTTTGAGGCGGCCATGAAGGCCATACATGATCAAGGCCCGAGGGTAGAACAAGCTCCACCCCGTTATGGATTGGAGCAATTTCTGAAGTTGAAACCGGTTGAATTCAATGGGGAACCCGATGTAAGGAAGGCTGAGTTGTGGATTGAGTCCATGGAGAAGATTTATGATGTATTTGGGTGTTCGGATGAGGACAAGGTCCGGTTCGCGGCTTACAAGCTTGTGGGAGCCGCCGAGCATTGGTGGAAAGGTATTAAAGCTACTTGGGACGATACTCACACGGTGTATGCGTGGGAGTTGTTCGTGCGCAAATTCAAGGAGCATTTCATTCCGGTCGTGGATCAAAACCGAAAGGAGATCGAGCTACTCAACTTGGAGCAAGGTGTGTTGTCTATAGCACAATACTCGGCTAAGTTCATAGAATTAGCCCGGTATTGCGACTATTTGGTGAGGACCGAGGAACAAAAGGCTATGAGATTCATTCGGGGATTGAAGACCTCCATCCGAACTCAACTCATTGCCCAACGGATTGTAACTTTCCAAGATGCGGTGGACCGAGCTTATTTAATAGAGCAAGATATTGGGGAGCATAAAAGGAAGACCGAAGTAGCTAACCCGAGTAAGCAAGGAGCACAAGGCAAGCCACAGCACCGTTCCGATAACCGAGGTAACTTTGGGGGACAATCTCAGTTCCGAGGGCAACCAATCCCAAGGAACCCGGGTACCACTTCTGGGAACCAAGGGAGCCTTATGAGGAAGCCTTGTACCTTTTGTCAGAAGGTAGGCCATGCGGAGGATAGGTGTTGGAAAAAACAAGGCAAGTGTACCAATTGTGGTGAAATGGGGCACTTTGCGAGAGAGTGCACGAGGTACCGAGGTCAGTCATCCGGGTCAGGAGTTGGTAATAATCAGGGTCAGAAAAGGGATGCAACTGGGAAGCCCAAGGTCCAAGGGAAAGTGTTTGCAATGAATCAACAACAAGCGACCGATGATCCATCCGTTATTGGAGGTATTGTTTCTGTGTCTAATGTGAGCGCACGAGCGTTAGTAGATCCAGGATCATCTCATTCATACATTTCTGTGCAATTTGCTTCTATGTTAAATGCTGCATTCGAGTCTTTACCGTACGTGCTAGAGGTGTCGACCCCTATAGGAGAATGCTTGATTTCTGATCGAGTCTTTCGTGCTTGTGACGTGGTTATTTGTGGTCGAGTCCTTTGTGCGGATTTGGTGGTTCTTCCTATCCAAGACTTTGATGTCATTTTGGGTATGGATTGGTTGAGCAAGTTTCATGCGTCCGTTGATTGCCGTAAGAAAACTGTTACTTTTTCTATTCCCGATGTGCCTAAATTTATGTTTGAGGCTTGTCCTCTGAGTAGAAAGGTTCGCCTAATTTCTTTTATGAAAGCGAGAAAATTATTGCATAGTGGTTGCGAGGGGTATTTGGCTAGTGTTTTTGATACTAGGAAAGAATCCCCTAGTTTGGATAGTGTTCGGGTAGTTCGGGAATTTCCCGATGTTTTCTCTACCGAGTATGATATGCCTCCCGATCGTGAGATTGAGTTTTGTATAGATCTTTTGCCGGGTACGGCTCCGATTTCGAAAGCACCTTATAGGTTAGCTCCCGCAGAGTTGAAAGAGTTAAAGGTTCAGTTGCAGGAGTTGCTTGATAGAGGGTTTATCCGCCCTAGTGTTTCCCCGTGGGGAGCACCGGTTTTATTTGTGCGGAAGAAAGATGGTTCGTTGAGATTGTGTATAGATTATCGGAAGTTGAATCAGGTCACGGTGAAGAATAAGTATCCTCTACCGCACATTGATGATTTGTTTGATCAACTTCAAGGGTCCGTTGTGTTTTCCAAGCTTGATTTGAGGAGTGGGTACCATCAGTTGAAGGTTCGATCGGAGGATATTCCGAAGACTGCTTTTCGCACTCGTTATGGTCATTACGAGTTCCTGGTTATGCCGTTTGGGTTGACGAACGCGCCGGCCGTGTTTATGGATTTGATGAACCGTGTTTTCCATCCCTATCTTGATTCGTTCGTGGTGGTTTTCATCGACGACATTCTTGTTTATTCAAAATCTCGAGAGGAGCACGAGCAGCATTTGAGGACAGTTTTATCCGTTCTTGCGAGGGAGAAATTATTTGCGAAATTTAGCAAATGCGAATTTTGGCTCGAGAAGGTGTCATTTCTGGGTCATGTGATTTCTAAAGACGGGATTTCTGTGGATCCTTCGAAGATAGAGGCAATAGTGGATTGGAAGAGGCCCGAGTCAGTGACCGAGATTCGTAGTTTTCTGGGTTTAGCCGGGTATTACCGAAGGTTTATTGAAGGGTTTTCGAGGATTGCTACTCCGATGACTCAGTTGACCCGGAAGAATGTTCCGTTTGTGTGGACCGAGAAATGCGACAAGAGTTTCGAGGAATTGAAGAAGAGGTTGACTACCGCACCGATCTTGACTTTGCCTAATGGGAGCGATGGGCTAGTGATTTACAGTGATGCTTCGAAAGAGGGTTTGGGTTGTGTGTTGATGCAGAATGGGAAAGTAATCGCGTATGCTTCGAGGAAGTTGACCCCTAGTGAACAGAATTACCCGACTCATGATATGGAGTTAGCGGCTATTGTACTTGCATTGCACAAATGGAAGCACTATCTTTATGGAGCGAAGTTTGAGATTTTTACCGATCACAAGAGTTTGAAGTACCTTTTCTCCCAGAAAGAGTTGAACAATAGGCAGCGCCGATGGATGGAATTATTGAAGGATTATGATTGTACGATTTCTTATCATCCGGGGAAGGCGAATGTGGTAGCCGATGCGATTAGTAGAAAGTCTTATGTGGCTTCGATGATGGTTCGAGAGTGGAAAATGCTTGAGGATGTTCGAGATTGGTCTCCTCGTGAATCGAGACATGGGGCTATTTTTGCGAATATTAGGGTGTCTCCGACCCTAGTTCAGAGAATAAAAGAGGCTCAGAAAGGAGATCCCGAGTTAGTGAAGGTAATGGGTAAACTGAAAGAAAAGAACTTCGAGGATTTTTCTATTAGCTCGAGTGGAGTGTTGACTTTCCGTGGTCGTTTGTGTGTTCCGGATGTTGATGGAATTAAACTGAGAGTTCTTGATGAGGGTCACAAATCGAGGTATACTATTCATCCGGGTAGTACGAAGATGTATCAGGACTTGAAGCAACAATTTTGGTGGATTAATATGAAGAGGGAAATAGCCGAGTATGTATCGAGGTGTCTAACGTGTCAGCAGGTCAAGGCCGAGCATCAGAGACCCGCGGGGTTGCTTCAGCCGTTAGAGATTCCCGAGTGGAAATGGGAGCATGTGACTATGGATTTCGTTACGGGACTGCCTCATACCCGTAGGAAGTATGACAGTGTTTGGGTAATAGTGGACAGATTGACTAAGAGTGCCCATTTCTTGCCTATTGATATCAGGTATTCGATGGAGAAGCTTGCGACCCTTTATATCGATGAGATTGTTAGATTGCATGGGGTTCCGGTTAGCATTGTGTCAGATCGAGACCCGAGGTTTACTTCTAGATTTTGGAAGGCGTTTCAGGAAGCGTTGGGTACAGATTTGCGATTCAGTACAGCTTTTCATCCCCAGACTGACGGTCAATCCGAGAGGACTATTCAGATTTTGGAGGATATGTTGCGAGCTTGTGCGATAGACTTTTCTGATTCTTGGGATTCGCACCTACCGTTAGTGGAATTCTCTTACAACAACAGTTATCAGGCTAGTATCGAGATGGCGCCGTTTGAGGCCTTGTATGGAAGGAAATGTAGATCGCCTATTTGTTGGGATGAGATTGGTGAAGCGAAGATTGTGGGTATTGATTTGCTTCGGGATTCGGTTGAGAAAGTTAAAGTTATCCGGGATAGATTGAAGTCAGCCCAGAGTCGTCATAAGAGCTACGCAGATAACCGAAGGCGAGACCTTAGTTTTCAGACCGGTGATTTGGTGTTCTTGAAAGTATCTCCGAAGGTGGGTATTCGTAGGTTTGGGAAGAAAGGCAAGTTGGCTCCGAGGTTTATTGGCCCGTTTGAGATTTTGGGAAAGGTTGGACTTCTTGCGTATCGTCTTGCGTTACCGCCATCTTTGGACCGGTTGCACAATGTCTTTCACGTTTCTATGCTTCGGAAGTATGTTCATGATCCGTCTCACGTGTTACCGAGGATACCGGAGGATATTGAGCCCGATATGACTTATGAGGAACGACCGGTTCGGATCCTAGATTCTAAAGTCCAAGAGTTGAGGAGCAAAAGTATTTCTTTGGTTAGAGTCCTTTGGAGGAACCATAATATCGAGGAGTCGACGTGGGAGCTCCGTGATGAGATCGAGAGGAGATTTCCGTGGCTTTTTGTTTGAGGTGAGTCTCGTTAAAAATTCGGGTCGAATTTTCTTTAAGGGGGAGTGAATGTCACGACCCGAAATCTAGGCTCTATTTTATTAGTAATTAAATGATTTTTATTTAATTATTTGCTTATTTAATTATTTAAAGTGTTATTTATTTAAATAATTATGTGTGCATTCTATGTGTTATAATATTTGTGCCTAGCATTTTATTCGAGTTATTTGGGCTAGTGTAGAAGTTTTGGGTCTTACTTGTTAGTAGGGAGTGTAGTTTGTGTGTAGTGTGTGAGAGGGGGTCTAGTTGTAACTTTTTAAAATTATTTCCCCCTACTCCCCTCACCTCCCTCACCTTCTCCCTCACCCTACCCTCTCCCATTCCCAGCAAACCCCTCTCTCTCTCTCCTCTTTGGGTAAGCTTTTTCTCATCCTTCTTCTCTCTTCATTTACTTCTTCTTCCTCTCATCTTCTCTCATTTCTTAAAACTTGAACATTGTTTAGATCGTCGATAGGTTCGTAGGAAGCCAAAAAGATTCGAATTCCGTCGACTTTGAGAAATCCGGGTAAGTTGCTTTTCCCCCTATTTTATGCTAGAAATGCTATTCCATGTTTACTTGATGTATTGAATGCTATTTATTACATCTTGAGTTGATTTGGGAGTGATTGGCATTTTGTTCATTTTTGTAACATTGTGGTATTTGAATCACCCTTGAGTGAGGTCCCTAGGTGATGTTGTTGGAGTTCTTGTGGCTCAAAATGGTGTAGATACCTTAGTTCCCTTCTTGGTAGTGTTGAAATGGTAAAGATTTGGTTTGTATTGGTTTTGGGGTTGTCAATGGAGGATACCCAGAAATTTGGCCGGAATTTGCCTTCCCGGACCAGGAGGCGCGCGCATCCTCCCTTAGGAGGCGCGCGCACCCTTAGACCACCCTTGAATCAAGACCTTCTGTCCTAATGAGGCGCACGCACCCCTTATATTGAAGCGCGCGCATCCTCTCCTCCTCCCAACTTGAGTTTCCAACTGATCTTGGAGGCGCGCGCATCCCTCCCCTTTGAGGCGCGCGCATCCCTCTCCCCTGTTATGCAATTTATTCCCCTTTTTGGTCCAACTTTCGAGAGTCATATCTTATTCACCCGAACTCCGTTTTAGGCGTATAAATTACCGTTTTAAAGCTCTCCTTAAGCTCTTCGATGGGTAAGTAAATTTGGTAGAGTGCTCGAATTAATTGGATCCTTTGTGGTCAAATGTGATATGGGAATGGAGTTATCATTGTGAAGATTGTTGGAACACTTTAATTGTGTGTTGTCGGTTCATTTAACTTTCTTGATGACTAATTGGAATGGTTCCCTACTTTGGAACCTTAAGTTGTTCATTCATGCTAAATTATTATTACTTAGCATTTATTTGAAAGTCCAGCTGGTATTTTGTGTGTGTTTGGGCGATGGGAAAGATTATAATGGCAAAGCCAAGTCCATTATAATGTTGACCATTGTTTTGCCCCCTTCTTTACCCCTTCTCCAGATTGGCCTTAGAAAGGATAAGTCAGCGTTCCTTTGTGAATGCATCTGGCTAACGGGCATGACTTTGTGTCATGGTCCTTGTCCTTTGTGACAATGTTATGGTTATTGGTTCCGGTACCGGGGTTTCTCTTCGGCTTTCATGCTATGATGAAGATGATGATTGGTTGATTATTGAAGCTGCGCAGCAATCCTTTATTTGGATGTTCCGGTTTGGAAAACCTTGGCTATATCCTTTGTTATGTGTTTATTTCCGCTGCTATCTGTATGTGATAAATGCTATGTGCTATGTGATATTTATTATTGCTTAGTGTATATTGCATCATAGCATGTCATGTAGTTGCATTAGTAACTTATTGAGATTTATCTCACCCCTTTCCTTTTATCTTTGTTTTTCCTTAACCCCCCCCCCCCCAGGTGCTAAGGATTAGTCTTGCTGATCACGAGATAGAGGACGTCGAGTGTGGATCCGTTCTTTTGGGGAAGGTTGATATAGGTTGGTTTCCATTATGTAAATGTGTAACCATTTTGGGGTAGCTGTACCAAACAATGACGTCTTTAAGATTTGTATATTTTTATTTGTTGGGCATAAACTTGTGGAAGTTTATGATGGTAGTATTTGGCTTTTATCAAACTTTGATTTGTAAAACTTTGGATCACCCTTTTGTATCAAATGAAATTTTTAACTTCAGTATTTCTGAGTTTTGGTTTTAGAGTCGACGTCCAGATCGCGGTCCCGGGACCCGCGGGGTCCGCGGTCGCGACATAACCGCTTGGGTGCTGATCCAATGGCAAACTCAAACACCCATATGATGCAAACATCTAATTTGAATCATTTGCCGATTCTGGATGAAGATAGTTTTATCTTTTGGAAAGATAAGATGATGAAACACATGATTTCATGTGATCGTACACTGTGGACCGCGGTTATTGAAGGACCATATGTTCCTATGAAAGCTAACCTGCGTGCAGGAACCGCAGGAGAAGAAGCTGAAATCAAGAAGTTGGAAAGTGAGTGGACTGAAGCAGACCGCAACAATATGGACTTTGATGGAAGAGCTATGGCCATGCTTGTATCAGCTATAGACCTGAGGACTCACTCAAAAGTACTGAATTGCAAACCCGTAAAAGAAACTTAGGATGCTATAGTTGATTTTCTGGAAGGAGATTCAGATACCAAGAAGAACCTCCTCTATCAACAGAGAAGACTCTTTGACTATTTTGTTAAAGATCCTAAAGAATCTCTTAGACAGTGTTATGAGAGGTTTATTGATATTGTTAATGTTTGTTTTTCTCTTGGACATGTCTATTCTAATACAGATTTGAACATGAGATTTATGCAAGCACTTGGTAGCAAATGGCTGATCAAAACTTCTAACATTGAAGACAACAAGGACTTGGAAGCTCTTGATCTTCGACACTTGTATGCCATGCTGAAGGTTTTTGAATTCAAGCTTGAAGAGGTCCATGAAACCGAAAGCATATTTAAGACCCTCTCTCTAGCCGCATTCAACAATACCTCATCTCCAGTTTACAATCCAGACCATTATCAAGCCGCACCTCGCCTCCACTTATAAACCGCGCCTCTTGATCAAAATGTTCCTATATATAATCCTCAAACCGCACCTCCTGATTATTACCAGCGGTCCCATCAATCCTATCCCCCAATCACATCAACCTTATCCTCAATCTCATCAATCTTATCAGCAGTCTCATCTATCTTACACTCCTCCTCAAAGTTCTTATTCTTAGAGTGTAGCATCTCAATCTTCATGCTCTAGTCAAGTTGATTTTGATGACATGGATGATGAAGAATTTGCTTTGTATGTGAAGAAATACACCAAGTTCAGGAAGAACAATAGATCTCAATTTCCATCCCCCAAAGGACCTGCAAAGTTTGTCCCTCCAACCAGATTCAACAAAACCACAGATCCTAAGAAAAGGGATGACCTATTCTGTTATAACTGTAGACAGCCAGGTCACTTTGCTTCAAGTTGTCCCAAACCGCGATATGAAGCCGCGCCAGCAAAGAAACCATTAAACAAGAAGTTTATCAAGAGAAGAGGAATGGTAGCTGACCAAGGGGATCAACTGCTGACATGGATGGGATCTAATTCAGATGAAAGTGATGATGAAGATGAAGTTGCTAATCTCTGCCTCATGGGATTTAAAGAAAGAGTTGAAATTGACGAAAGCCTTCCACTGCCAAATCAACAAATGAAGTCAGTTTCACCAAGGACTCTTGAGGCTAGATTAACCAAAGCTCCTATAACACCAAACCGCACTCCTGAGGTTCAAGCAGACCAAAGCCATGATGACCAGGTATTAGAACGTGCTAATATTATATGTCAACAACCTACTGTGCTTAAAAAGGCATATAAACTAATGGCTGCAGAACTTGATGAATCCCAAAGAGTGTGTAAATCCCACAAGGAGGAAATTGAAAACCTCAAGCTCCAAATTGCTGGGATTTCTACTATTGTGGATAAAAACCGCTATCTGAAGGATAGAGCCGAGGTACTTCTCACCCAAATCCATGAGCTTACTGCATAAAGGGATGAACTTCAAAAAGTGACTGATGTGTGGGTTAAGTCTGGTGTCATTATGGAACAAATCATAGATTCCAAAATTCCTTCTAAGGAGAAAAGTGGGTTAGGGTTTAAAACTGATGATGGGTGTAAGTGTCCTTGTCTCTGTGCCGAAGGTGGTGTGATACCAACTGAACAAACCAAAGAAATTCCTAAGGTTAATCATGCTGGTAGAAAGGGCTCAAAATAAGAAATTAAAAGGCAAAATTATTTCTTTAAGACTCCTAAAAACTAGACTGGGAGAGATTCAAAGTGGAAAGAGAAATCCACAGCGGATGAGGAAACCAAAGAAGTATTGAGTGATGAAATCGCTCCTAGTCGGTTTAAGGAAATTCCTATTGTTTTTCCTAAAGCCGCACCTAAGAGGAAGGTTGAGCTTAAGAAGGTAGTCTTTGTTAAAGCCAAAACTGCTGACACTGTAAAAGATGTGAAACCGAAGGTCAGTAAAGGGTTTGTAAAACCGCAACCCAAACCGGGATTTATTCATTGTGCTATTTGTGCCGATTATGGTCATAGTGCTGGTCATTGTCTTTTAAGGTTCACACCCAATGCCAAAGTACGTAAAAATCCTAAGGTCAAACAGGTGTGGATCCCAAAAAGCTGCTAACCCTAGGACCCAAAGAATAAGGGGGACCAAAATCTGTAATGTTTATTTTTCTGATTTTCATGCTTTATGGCTGGTAGTTCAAAGAAGAAGAAGGATCTTTGGTACTTGGACAGTGGTTGCTCACGACACATGACCGGAGATAATGAACTTCATTGTGATACCATCAGTATGAAAGGACCCCCGGTAGTGTTTGGTAACAATAAGAAAGGAGAAACCGTAGGATATGGAGCAATCAAATGAGGAAAAGTGACTATTGAAAATGTGTCACTAGTAGAAGGATTCAAGCACAACCTTCTCTCCATATCTCAGTTCTGTGACAAAGGAATGAACTGCAACTTCACCTCAACTAATTGTTTCATTAAAGATGCAACATCTGGAGTCACTCTACTGACTGGCAACAGAACATGTGATGTATATATGATAGATTTGAGTAATATTGTTTCTATTGCTGACCTCTATTTTGTAGCCAAAAATATTAGTGAAAGCAGCTGGTTCTGGCATAAGCGGCTCAGCCACTTGAACTTTAAGTATCTAGCAAAACTGCAAAGGGACGGTCTTGTCAAAGGACTACCCAAAGTGGCTGACCATCATGATAAGAAATATAAATTATGCCAGCTTGGTAAGCAGCCCAAACAGTCGTTTCTCAGCAAAACCGCACCTTCAACGAACCGCTGTTTGTAACTACTTTACATGGACTTATTTGGACCTGTCCCAACCGCCAGTATCGGAGGAAACCGCTATACCTTGGTGGTTGTTGATGACTTTTCAAGATATACATGGGTGGAAATGATGGCCTCAAAAGATGATACTTATGGCATCGTAACCGCTCTCTTTAGACAGCTCCAAACTCAGAAATTGGATGACATCGTTGCCGTACGTTCAGATAATGGAACCGAGTTTACAAACAATGGTGTTTCCCAATATTGTGATGATCATGGAATAGATCATAATTTCTCTGCTGCTGGGGTTCCATAACAGAATGGAGTAGTAGAAAGAAAGAAAGAACAGGACTTTGATTGAAGCTGGGAAGACCATGATTGCAGAAGCCAAGCTTCCCAAGTACTTCTGGGCCGAAGCTGTCAATACCCTATGTTTCACCCAGAACCGTTCCCTCATCATCAAAGTCCACAATAAAACTCTGTATGAATTGTGGAGAGGCAGATCCCCTAACATTGCCTTCTTTAAGATATTTGGATGCAAGTGCTATATCTTGTACAATGGCAGAGAGCATCGAGGTAAATTTGATGCTAAGGCCGATGAAGGTATTTTTGTTGGTTATTCTAAACATTCCAAAGCTTTTCGTTGTTTCAATAAGACTTCATTAAAAATTGTAGAGTCTGTCCATGTTACATTTGATGAACATGATCTTCTTGAGCCACATATGGCTCCAAATGTTGCTGATGATTTTAGTGGTTTTAAGACAGGTACATCTTACCCTAATCATACAGCCGCTGATGACCAACCTACGCAAACTGCTCCATCAGGTTCTCCAGGCACTTCCAGTCAAACCGCAAGTGGTGTTGCTGCTGAACCGTTATCTTCTGTTCCCATTCAAACCATTGATCCAGTTCCAATCATCACCTTCAATAAAGATTTCAATGATTATCAAGAAGAGCCTCCTCTAGAAAATTTTCAAGAAATAGTGGTTTATGAAGACCTCCCTCCAGAAATCAATGAGCATAGAGACCATCCAACTACCAATATTATAGGTCCTATCAGTTCTGGTGTTCAAACAAGAGGAAGCTTAACTCATAGAGATAACTACAGTTTGTTCTCAACCGCGCTGTTATCTCAGATGGAACCGAAGAAGGTAGATGAAGCTCTAAGTGATCCTAGTTGGGTAACTGCAATGCAAGAAGAGATTAATCAATTTGAAAGATGCAAAGTTTGGACTCTAGTTCCAAGACCCAGAGATCACACTATAATTGGAACAAAATGGATATACATAAACAAGATGGATGAAAATGGTACAATAACTAGAAACAAAGCAAGGTTGATTGCTCAAGGTTATAGGCAAGAAGAAGGGATTGATTATGATGAAACCTTTGTCCCTGTAGCCAGACTTGAAGCCATTAGATTGTTCCTGGCCTATGCCTCCTTCAAGAAATTCAAGTTATATCAAATGGATGTGAAGAGTGCATTTCTTAATGGTGAACTACAAGAAGAAGTCTATGTAGCCTAACCACAAGGATTTGAAGATAACAAATTACCTCATCATGTCTTCAAACTCAAGAAGGCCTTGTATGGATTCAAACAAGCACCAAGAGTATGGTATGACACTCTATCTAAGTTTCTTATTGAACAAGGAATCTCACGAGGTAAAATTGATACAACTTTATTTATTGCTAAACACAAAGGTTATTCATTATTAGTTTAAATATATGTAGATGATATTATTTTCGGTTCTACTAATGAAACTATGTGTGTTAAGTTTGAGAAGCTAATGAAAGGTAAATTTGAGATGAGTATGATGGGAGAGTTGACATTCTTTCTTGGACTCCAAATAAAGCAATGTCATGATGGAATCTTTATCAATCAAGCCAAATACACCAAAGACTTGATCAAGAAATTTGGCCTTGAAACCGAAAAACTAGTAGATATCCCGATGCAAAAGGCCTGCAGTTTGGATCGAGATGAACAAGGTAAGAAAGTGAATCAGACACTCTACCGAGGTATGATTGGCTCTCTTCTTTACTTAACTGCAAGCAGGCCAGATATTATGTTCAGTGTGTGTGTTTGTGCTAGATTTCAAGCTGACCCTAGAGAATCTCATCTTATTGATGTTAAATGTATTATTAGATATTTATGTGGCTCTGTTAACCTTGGACTTTAGTACTCCAAAGAATCTTCATTTGATTTGTTAGGTTATTCAGATGCTGACTTTGCAGCGTGTAAGATTGATAGAAAGAGCACTAGTGGTACATGTCAGTTCCTTGGATCTCGGCTTGTATCATGGTCCAGCAAGAAACAAGCTTCGGTTCCAGTATCAACCGCTGAAGCTGAATACATTGCGGCTGGAAGCTGTTGCTCTCAAATTTTCTGGATGAAACAGTAGTTGGAAGACTATGAAGTATTTGAAAAGAACTGCCCTATCTACTGTGATAGTACTGCAGCAATTTCTATCTCCAACAATCCTATTCAACATTCAAAAACCAAGCACATTGACATAAGATATCATTTCCTCAAAGATCATGTTGAAAAGAAGAACATATTCTTAGCAAAGGTGGGAACAGATGATCAAATTGCTGACATCCTCACCAAACCGCTTGAAAATTCAAGGTTCTTTCATTTACGAGGAGAAATGGGTATGCTGGAACTAACTTAAAATATTCCATGTCTATTTATTTCTTGCTTCTAATAAATTTTTGTTAAGTATTTTGGCTCTATTGAGAAAGTGCAAAAATAGCTTGCGGTTCTATTGACATTGAAACCGCATCAATAAAGGTTCCAGTCTAACCGAAGAGTCAATAAGAATAACTTCAGTTTTATCCAAACCGGATTGTGAAAGCAAGGACTCAGTTTGATCTACTGAAACCGAAGACAGATATGAGAGATATCGGTTTCATCAAAAACCGATAGTGAGGAAAAGGTAAGTCGGTTTACTCAAACCGCTCAGGTATGTTTAATTGCAGTTTAGTCCTTACTTTATGTCACTTAATTCATTAAGGACCTTTGTGCAATTATCTCTGCTACATTAAATGCGAATCGACAGGTAATCTGACGGTTAAGTTTCCCTCAGCCGTCATGCCCGCTCCACTACCCGAGGTGGTTAATTGAGTATAAAAGACAAATCATTTTTCAATTTAACTTTTTACCTTCTTTCTCTATTTGGCAAAATTTCCTTCTCTCTCCTCTGCACTCACTGCGCTCTCTCTCTCTCTCTCTCTGTTCTAAAACTTCCTATACTTAAACAATTTTCGAAATGGCACCAAAGAAAACCATTGATCTGGCTTCTACTTCTACTTTATCCAAATCATCGAAGCCCGATATGGTATGAATTTCTGAACCCTAACTCACTATATTTTCATGTCCGCCATTGTTGTTGCTTGAGAAAGCTTGTTCATCTTCCTTGGATATTTTATGCTTTTTCTTCAATTTTTGGTTGGATTGTGTTCGCATTTGCTTATATATACTGAATGCTTACATTATTTTGTGATTTGTGTTCAATTTTGAGCAAAATCAATTTATGGGTTATTTGGTGTTCTTGCGCATATTTGCAGATTCTGGGTTCTAGTGATGTTATTTGCCTTAGTGTATTTAGAACTTTGTTAGAATATTCCCTTTGTGGTCGTTTTGGTATAATTCTTTCATACTTTAGTTAAGATTTTGTATTGCATGTTCATACTGTGTTCTTCGTGTTCTTCATGCATTCAAACCCTTTTTCAAAATATTCCCTCCTTGATCCATTTTAATTTTACTGTTCTCTTATTTACTGTTTTACATTTTTACCCCTACTTTACTTAGACCGCATGATGTCATTGTTAGGATTCCTTTGTTAAGGTTTTGCGAGCTTCACTCAAACCGATCGGTTTAACTGATGCTTCAAACCTTGTTTCCTCAAAATCAATTCTAACTTTGAAAATTTTTCTAGGATACATCCAACTTTGTACCAGGCTCAAGAATCATTGAAGCCGAATTCAAACAGGACACGGTTGGAAGGAAGCTGCTCAATCTGTTAGAAACAACCAAGCTCCTACCGTTATTCCACATGGATGAATTTCAATATGTTGGATGTGAGAGGAGAACCTATTAGGGATCTGGAAACTGGAGAAGTCGTGTATGGAGATGCAATCAAGTCTGCTGTTTGTGGCAAGGATGTGACTCTAACCACAAAGAAACTAGGTGTGCTGGCTGGTCTTGAGTACTCTAGGGCTTTAGCCATCAAACCGGATCTCTTGAATAGCACCAGCTTGGAATTGATTGGAGTAAGCTCCTTTTCCACCAAGAATTCCTCCAAAAAGGACTTTGGAGAGGTGATGGCCCATCTATATGACCTGGTTGATTCTGCTGTGATTTGCAAAAATGGTAATCACAACAATTTCACCGGTGAACAATATGCTTACTATGTAGCCATCTATAAGGGGAAGAAACTACACTGGTGTAGACACCCCGCCTTGGACTGCTCACCCCGATTGCACATTTGATCTTGTGTTTCTCCCTATTTTAAGTGTTTCTCGTTAGTTTTTATCACTTCCGTTAAGTTCCTGACTGACTTCGTTAAGTCTAGGGACTAAACTGAATGACAGGGCTGACTTTCTAGTCCATTCTGTCAAAATTGCCTTCTCTGAGTCGCGCGCCTCCGACAGGAGGAGCCAGGCGCGCGCGCCTCCCGCCCCCAAAGCAGGAAGCGCGCGCCTCTGGGCGTCAGTTACAGATTTTTGGCCAGGATTCTCTCCCTTGCTCAATTTACAGGATTTTGCCCGGGAAGGATTTCTTGGTGACTGAGTTTTGGCACCAAAAACACCCCTCTTTCACCTATAAAAACCTCTCTTTACCTCCATTTTTCAAGGATCGAAACTTAGACCGAAGATTGAACTTACAAAAACTATACAAAAATCACTTTCTAAAGGTTCTCCAAGGATCTCATCAAGCAACATTTGAAGTTCTTCAAATTGTAGGGAAAAGTCCATCTTTTCCTTTCTTTTCTACTTCATCTCCTCTCTCTCTTTTACTTTAATCAAATGTGCAATCACCCAAATCATTTTGGGACATGACTCTAATGATCACCTCATCTCATTGAGGTTGGTTAAGGGGTTATCTCCTACATTCCAAATCATATTTTAAACCCCCCTTTTTATGACTTAAAGAAGAAGAAGAAGAAGAACAGTTTCATTCATGTAGATTTTGATCAAGCAAGACCAACTTAAGTTGGGCGAGATGGGTGTTTCGATACTTCCCATCTCGTAATCTAACCCCCGAACCTCAAAACAAAGAATCTCTGTTTTTCGTAACTTAGGCTATAATCAATAGGTTTTTCTTATGTTCCTCAAAACATAGGTGGCGACTCTAAAACAAGTTAGACATCCTAAGGTAACTCACGCGCTCGAGCCTAAAGCCGTGGTTCCCCCGGGGTATCTACAGTGGCGACTCCGCTGGGGAGTTTTGAGGGTTAAACTTGCATTCTGATCGAAATCTACATCTTTTCTGGGCATTCTGATTCCTGATGGGGGAGGCGCGCGCGTCTGGCCTTTTAAGCCTAAGGCGCGCGCATCCCGCATCAAGAACCAGAATCGCCCACTTCTTCATGTTCTTCATCTTCTTCTTCTGCTATTCTGCACTAATCACTTCTGCAGGGGTTACAATATGAACATAGGACCAGGGCAATCCCCTGAGTCCAAAGTCTGACATTCTGACAGGTGTGACCAGAAGCGCGCACCTCCCATAAGCATTGCGCCATGCGCGCGCGTCCCACATCAACATTCAGAGGCTCACGCTTCTGGGTTGGTTTCCAGAATAGAAACAGGTCTCAGTGACTGAGCAGAACAGTGGGGTGTTGGCACAGTTGCCTGGATCAGAACAGAATTGAACCCTCAGACTATTTTAATTTTGTGTTTTATTTACCGGTCACACGGGTGATTCGGGAGTTGTAATTTATGTGCTAATGTGTTTGTTTTCTTTCTTTTCAAAAAAAAAAATAAAAAAAAAAAATTTTGTCACTTGTTAGACCTCACACTACATGCACATATTCCTATGAACTGCTCACTATCGAGTCGCACAAGTCCAACCCCAAACCCGTCGAGGCCCGTCCTAGAAAGTTTCAAGCTCCACCAGACCTTGGCTCTTTCGAAGCGGTAAACCTCAGCCCGTGGCGTAGTTCAAGACTACATGCCGGGGGTGACCTTTGAGCCTCATATTCAAGCCGAGCACAAACCACACAATTCTAGTTAGGGTCTAACACTCTGTGACTCAAGTCGGTTTCCATGTACCGAGATTTCCCTAAACTAATGTCTTCAAATCATACATGCCAACTTGTTGAAATGGACGCAATAAAAATCCGTCCCCAAAAGTGGTTATTTTGGACGAAAATAAAAATCCGTCCCCGCATGTATGCTTTACTACATTAATTTAGTTTAATCCCGATACATGTAGGATTCACAAGCGCGATGGAATCCGATGAGTATATGGGACCGCGAGATGGTCTATATACTAGTGTGACGATTCCATTATTTTCTTAGAAACCCCAAAAGGGATTCATTCCCTCCGACATATAAAAAAAAAAAAAAAAAAAAAAAAAAAAAAAAGAGTCTTTTCTTATGTGGTTCGAGTCGTGTACCTAACTGTGTGTTCTAAGCCTCTTCATGGACCGCAAGTGTTACTCAAGACTGACAAGGGCCTCTTCTGCAATGTAGGTTCAATTGGTACTTACAGAGTCTACCGGGATTCAGCAAATCGGTTAGTCCGTGAAGAGATCACTCCAACAGCTCCAACATCAACCATGACCGGCAGCAGCAACACCATGTCTCTCGAACAGCTCTCAACTATGGTCCAACTCCTCCAAGAGCAAGTCTCCACCCTTAACAAGGAGGCACAAAGCAAAGACGACATTTGGCAATCCCACCTCGACAGCCAAAGGGAGGCCCACGAGGCCGAGATGGAGCTAATGAAAGAAAAGCTCACTAACCTTGCCAAGGGGAAGAACAAGAACAATGATGATGAATCCGAGTGGACCGAGGGTTTGTTCAAAAGTCCGTATGTCAACACCCGCACCAAGAAAATGGGGGAACCAAGTTCCGAGAACAATGAGCCCAAAATGGTGGATTCTATCATGGCCTACATCGACCAAAAATTCAATGGGCTCAACATGGGGAAAGGCTCCGACACAAGCCTTTATCAATCATCCATCCTCATGAGTACTATGGCCGCTCTTCCAGATAAGTTCAAGATGCCCAACATAAGCAAATTCAAGGGCAACTCTTGTCCCATGGCTCACATTGAGACTTATATTTGGGGAATGGTTCCGAAGAAGGTTTCTCCCAAGGTGATGGCTCAATGCTTCCCTCTCACTCTCGAGGGGGCGGCAAAAGATTGGTATGCTACTCTCCCGCTCACTGTCCGTCTTGATTGGGACTCCGCCATGCTTGCCTTCAAGAACCAATACCAAGGCAACACCACTCACCGGCCCACAAGGAAAGAGCTAGAGAACACTACTCAACGAGACAATGAGTCCTTCATCGACTTCACAAGGAGATGGAATGATAAACTCTCTAAAATTGTTGAGAGGCCAAACACAAAAGAGCAAATGGACATCTTTCTCAAGTGTCTCAAGATTGATCTCCGCACCCACCTAAGTGGGGCTTGCTACTCCGACTTCTCCCAAATGTATGAGGCGGGGGTACGCATGGATGACTGGCTCAAGGAGATTAAGAAGGCCACTCCTACTTACCGCTACAAGGCCGCTTCCAACTCCACAAAAGAGGCCTCGGTCAACGCCGTCACTATTGACAAGGGGAATTACAAAAAGGTTCCTCCACCTCAAGGGAAGAAGTCCCGAAGTGACCGTGTCTACACGCCTCTCCAAGGCATGACTCAAACCGAAGTGTTCGAGGTCCTCAAGGCAAAGGGTCAAGTTACACCCGTGCAAGGGTACCAACCCAAGACGATCCACCCAATCATGCTCACCACAAATATTGTGGCTACCACCAATATAGTGGCCACACCACCGAGGATTGCTTCGTTCTCCGCAATGTCATTCAAGATCTCATAGATAAGAAAGAATTTGTAGTGACTAATGATGAGCATGTCAATGTAATAGAGATAGGAGAACTCGAGGGGACCACCCATTCAATCCCAATTGTGAATGGGGGGCCCAATGTTATGAATAAACTTGACAATTCTTGTTATGTAGTGACTTACGATGAGGTAATGAGGGAAGTACTAGAGAATAGGAAAAAGAAGCAAGATGGGAACGTCACGGCAATGATTGGTCACATTCATTTTGGCAACGTCATCACCTTTGCCGATATGGACCTTCCACCATTTGGTTCCGACCACAACGAAGCTATTTACCCCAAGGTACGAGCAAGGGGGAGGCCCGTCTCAAGAGTCTTAGTGGACGGTGGTTCCGCACTCAATCTCATGCCTGGCAGAATCATGGGCATACTGGGGCTTAAGGATTCCGATTTGAAGCCTTCTACTCAAGTAATCCGAGGTTATGACAGCACCGCCCGTACAGTCATGGGTATGATCGAAATAGACATCGAGTTTGGAAGCATGGTCATGTCCGTTCCATTCCAAGTGCTTGATATCCCGGCCTCGTTCAACTTACTTTTGGGACGACCATGGATTCACAGTGCTAATGCCGTACCATCAACTCTCCACTAATGTGTCAAGATCCGAAATGGTGATGAAATAGTGACCGTCATGGCTGAAAACGTCACTATCCACAGAAAAGGTGAGCCCGTCCACCAAGTTCAGCATGGTTTACCAGACTCCACTCTTTCCGGCGTCTCAATCAACGCCATTGACAAAGAAGGTGGAAACGGATCATGGACCTCCAGCAATCACAAAGTCCTCCGCATGATGAGGAATATGGACTACTTCCCTGGTTTAGGCTTAGGGAGATATCAACAAGGAATCCTACATCCCGTGCAAGTCCCATTTGTCAAGAACACATTCGGTTTGGGGTACGAGCCTTCCAAGGAAGACTTGAAACAAGAGCAAACAATCAAGAACGAAAAGGCCCGAGCTCGTAAAGAAGGCCATCGTTACGAAGTCCCTAATCTAAGGCCTTACCGCAAGACGTTGAATGGTTATTTTGTCCGCCAAGGGGAAGACGTTCAATACATGATCTTTCCCGAGCCATGGGTTAACAATAAGGGTGTCAAAAAGCCCGGCCTCGAAATCTTCTCCGATTGTGAGATCTAGAAATCCGAAAGGGAACCAACTCCCATGTCGCCCCGTGAATGGTAGGGAATGAAGATGACTATAGAATCCGAGACAGAAATCACCGTGGGGGGAAGAACTGACAGATTTAGCTTCCATGTTCGAAGAGCTTGCCATGATGAATGAATGCCAAGTTAACGCCATCCATGACACCGTCATCATAAACAAGACTCTCAGTGAGATCCTGCCAAGCTCCGAGCCGATCAACAATTGGTATTCAACGAAAGGGCGCGTGGTATCCGAGGAATTCTTAGTCCAAGAAATGGGTTGCATACCCCGCACAGCAACAAAGGAAGAGCAGCTCACACTTACTTTCGAGTCCGAGAGTGTCTCTAATACCCTCACCCAAGGGATTTGGAGGCCATAGCCGAGCGTGTGTTTCCTTTCATTGCTAATGAAAAATTTGATATTTCTGAGTACCCTGAGATTGCAAACATCATAAATGATGAATTAACTAATAATGAACTTAATGAACAAGTTAATAACGATTCAAATTATGATGAAATAGACCACGAAAACATAACATACTTAAATGAACTTGCTCAACAAGTCCGTAGTCGTGGTGAGAATGGTCCAAAGGCTGATGAAGAATTGCATGTTGTTAATCTGGGTACCGAAGAAGAGCCAAAAGAAACTAAGATTGGAAGCTTCTTCAAGGGGGACGACAGAGACAGATTGACTGCACTACTACGGGAGTTCGTGGATGTGTTCGCATGGTCATACAAAGACATGCCGGGTTTGGATAGAAAGGTAGCAGAGCACAGGATTCCGATCAGAGAAGATGCCAGGCCAGTAAAGCAGAAGCTCAGAAAGATCAAGCCAGAATGGTCTCTGCAGGTCAAAGAAGAGATTGAGAAGCTCCTCAGTGTGGGTTTCATCAAGGTTATCGAGTATCCGACATGGTTAGCCAACATTGTGACAGTCAGGAAGGCAAACGCAAGGTTCGAGTTTGTGTAGACTTCCGGGATTTAAACAAAGCTTCCCTAAAGGATGATTTTCCACTCTCTAATATCGACATGCTGGTCGACTCCACTGCTGCCTATGAGGTTCGCTCATTCGTGGATGGGTTCGCTGGGTACAATCAGATTCTCATGCCCGAAGAAGATCAACATAAGACAGCCTTCACAACACCGTGGGGTACCTTTTGCTACACAGTCATGCCATTTGGGTTAAGAAACGCTGGGGCTTCCTACCAAAGAGCCGTGACAGACTTGTTCCACGATATGATTCACAAAGAAATCGAGGTCTATGTAGACGACATGATCATTCACTCCAAAGGGACCGATGGTCAACATTTAATCGATCTCCGCAAGTTCTTCGAAAGGCTTCGTCAACACAAGATGAGGCTCAACCCTGCAAAGTGCACGTTCGGGGTTATCCGAGGCAAAGTTCTTGGTTATATGGTCACTGAAAGGGGAATTGAAGTAGACCCCTCCAAAATCAAGGCAATCATTGACATGCCTCCTCCAAAGACGCAGAAAGAGATTAAAGGTTTCATGGGCAGACTACAATACATCAGTCGGTTTGTGCACCAACTCACTTCCATGTGCGAGCCAATCTTCAAGCTACTCAAGAAAAATGTGGCTCTAGAATGGACCGACGCCTGCCAAGAAGCCTTCGACCAAGTGAATCATTACTTGACGTGCCCTCCTGTTCTAGTTCCGCCACACAAGGAGAAACCTCTGTTGCTCTATCTCACTGTCAATGATGAAGCCCTAGGGGCTATGTTAGCACAAGAGCGACGAGAGTCCACAAAGGAGAACGCCATTTATTTTGTCAGTCGCCGATTCCAAGGAGGCGAAAAGAATTACTCTGTCTTAGAGAAGTCATGCGCAGCATTGGTTTGGGTCACTCAAAAGCTCAAACACTATATGGAAGCTTTTCCGATCAAGCTAGTAGCAAAGGTGGACCCGCTCCGCTACATCTTCAAGAAGCCTTTCATGTCAACAAGAATAGCCAAATGGTACTTCATGCTCGCCGGCTATGATATCACTTACGTCACACTAAAATCCGTCAGGGGGAAAGTGTTCAGTGACCAGCTTGCCGAATTCCCGTGTGACGAAGTGAAGGGGGAAGATGTACAGTTCCCCGACGAGCATTTAATTTGTACTGCAACCGAGGAAATTAAGTGGCAACTTTTTTTCGATGGCGCCGCCAATAAACATGGTTTTGGCATAGGGGTATTGCTTGTCGATCCAAAAGACATCTACACTCCCATTGCCATCCGCCTGGAATTCGAAGCTACCAACAACATTGCCGAGTACGAAGCATGTATAGCGGGTCTCGAAGCAGCTCTCGACAGAAACATCACAGAACTAGAAGTATTCGGCGACTCTTTACTCCTTATCAATCAGCAATCGGGTAAATGGCGAACCCAAGACCCGACTCTCCAACAGTATGGTCAGCACCTTGAATAACTGGTTGAACAATTCCAAGAGATCACTTTCAACTACCTACCAAGGGATAAGAATCGCTTCGCCGATGCACTGGCCACTATAGCTTCATTAGTCGAAATGCCCAAAGGGAAAATAGTGAAGCCCTTCAAAATTGCTCGAAGGAACAGTCCGGCATATTGCATGAGTATCGAGATCAACGAGATGCAAACAAACTCTCCGTGGTATTCGGATATCATGAACTTCCTCAAAGAAGGCACTTATCCCGAGAATAGCAATAAGAAGTCTCAAGCAGCTCTGCAAAGGATAGCCTCTCGGTACGTACTGATTGGGGACCGAGTCTATAAAAGGCACCACGACGGGATCAATCTCTTATGCGCCAATGAGGCCGAAGCTCAAGAGATAATGTGTGAAGTGCACGAAGGAGAATGTGGACCCCACATAAATGGGTTTATGCTAGTCAAGAAGATCGCATTGGTTACTATTGGAGCACTATAGAACGAGACTGTATCGAGAAAGTCAAAAGGTGTGCCAAGTGCCAATTCCACGCTAATCTGCAACATGCTCCACCCTCACAACTTTACAACATGGTCACACCTTGGCCTTTCTCTTGTTGGGGGATAGACATCATCGGTAAAGTTCATCCTGCTGGAAGCAATGGGCAGTCATTCGTCCTAGTGGCAGTCGACTACTTCACAAAGTGGGTCGAAGCACAAGCTTATCGAACCCTCAACGCCAAGAAAGTGGCCGAATTTGTAAAGATTAATATCATGTGCCGATACGGCGTGCCTCATGAAATCATTTCCGACAACGGCTCTCACTTTGAGAAAGAAATGGATGCACTTTTGGTAGAATACAAGATCACCAAGCACAAGTCATCTCCTTACCGTCCCCAAGCAAATGGCGCGGTCAAAGCAGCAAATAAAACCATCGAGACCATCGTCAAGAAAATGGCCTCAACAGGAAGGGATTGGCCCGAGAAGCTACCATTAGCATTGTGGGGCTACCGCACATCAATACGGTCCGCAACAGGAGAAACTCCTTATGCATTAGTCTATGGTTCTGAAGCCGTACTCCCTATCGAACTTGAAGTCCCATCTCTACGGGTCCTCCTCGGGAATCAAGTCAACGAGGTCAACTGGATGCAAAGTCGATACGAACAGCTAGCCTTACTCGACGAGAAAAGGTTAAGAGCACTCGAACGCACGAGGGCGTATCAGCAAAGGATGGCAAGAGCTTTCAACAAAAAGGTGAAGCCTCGAAACATCAATGTGGGAGATTTGGTCTTAAGACAACATCCTTCTAATGCCATGAATCCCCTGGGGAAATGGGGACCCCGATGGATCGGTCCGTACGTGGTCAAAAAGATACTAAGCGGTGGTGCAGTCCGGCTCGTGGATTTAGATGGTGACCAGCTGCCAAAGGAGGTCAACCTCGACAAGTTCAAGAGGTTCTACGCTTAATAACAAAGACCATAAAAAAAAAAAAAAAATCGCTCGCTAGGTTGAAAACCCGCAAGGGCGGCCTAGGCAAAAATTAGAGCACGTGCAAAAACAGAAGCCCGCTAGATTGAAAACCTAAAAGGGCGGTCTAGGCAAAAAACAAGGGTGCACACACAAAAAAAAAATAAAAAAAAATGGTATTTGTTTGTTTGAACTACGAAGACCTGAGCCTCCCAACTGGAGGAACGTAGGCAACCTTCGGGTGCGGTCTAAAACATATCAAAAATACCCAATTCACTTCAAATAACAAATGCAATTCTTATTCATTCAATGAATTATTCAAATCATTACAACGGATTTATTGAGCAACAAAAGACATCAAAATACTAAATCCTAAAACAAAGTGGTCTAATTGCAATCTCTTGGGGTACAAAGAAAAATCTAATCTTTCTTAGGTTTGGGAACCCATTGCTTCTTGTTATGCCCTTTAGTCTTCTTGGACGGGGACGGAACATTCTTGGGACTGCCAAGACGGGAGAAAAAGCAAGGACGGGACGGAGCTTCATCAACGGCTTTCCCTTCGTCCTTATCAAGCGGAGCCTTAGCAGGGACAACCATAGGACGCTTCCACGCATAGGAGGAATTTCCTTTACCTTTCTACTTCTTGGGAAAATGACGGGTCTATAGTCCCGAACATGAACCACCGGTCTCACGGGGTCAACAACATCGTCATTGGGACTTCTCAAACGATAAAAAACGCTCGGACGCTTCTCCACCATCGGGACAGACCCCACAGCTGGAACAGCATTCACCACTGGAACGGGCTTCTCACCCTCGGGGACAGAAACCTTAACTTCAAAGGAGAAAGTCATTGGGGCCATTATGACAAGAATTTTGTGGTTAAAGAGGAGAAAGTGTTTGCAAAAGAATGCTGTGTGACCATTCTGGTCGAAAATGGTTCAAAATTTATAGCTGTTGGAACATTCTAATCAGAAAAAGAAAGGGGCTGTAATTCAGCAGGCCAGAAGCGCGCGCCTCCGACCAAGGCTGCCCAACGCGCGCGCCTCCCACAAGCAAGGCCGACACGCGCGCCTTTGACAGCAGTTCAGACAGAAACAGCCCTTGTCAGTTCAGAACAGAACCCAAGCACTTCAACATATCCAACCTGCAGCAAATCAAATCCCAGCAACAAAAAGGAGTTCAAGCATCGACAACAAGCACCCTTTGGGCACACATTTGTTTGTAAAGAGTCGACATCTAAGATCGAGTCGTTAATAGAACATAAAAATGAGTAGTAAATAGGATTGTAAATACATGTTAAATTTTATTACAGGCAAAAGTAAAAGTGTTTCAATCCCTCATCCTCTCAGCCACAACAGCTCGGGCACGTCATCACCAACACTGTGCTCACCCCCTGCTACCGCTCTCGGTCTCCTCATCGTCATCATCATCCTCTCATCATCATCATCATCCTCAGACTCAGATGTCTCAATCACAACATCAGGACGGGTCCTCTTGGCAGCTCTCCCTGATGAACTGGCGCCGCCCCGGCTCTGGAAACCCTCTCGGCTCAGGCTCCTACTATGGCTACCTCCGTGGCTCAGACTCCTGCTCAGCGACTGCCTCGCTGAAGAGACAGCCTCATCAATGTCCAGTGCAGCATCCCTGCAGCCTCGTCCCATGCCCCGAGCACCTCGGGCAGCTCCTCTCGCAGCACCAGAGACAGCACCGGCAGCACCTCTAGTCATGGCAGCAATATCCCTGCACAACTCCAGCACCCTCTCCTCCAGCTGGCGGAGCCTCCGCCTCATTCCTTTGTTCTGCCTACCTAAGTGCCTATAAGCAGCTACGGGCACCTGTTGCAACAAATAACAGGGAAAAGAAATTACATCAATACAAAGGACAGAAAAAACAAGACTGGAACTGAGAAAATGCAAAGATGGTCAGAAAAACATACCACGGCAGCCTGAGCGGGAGGCTCTCTCTCCGGTGACATATCCTCGGGAACAATCTCCCTCTGCTCCTCAAAGACCCCGAAGTTTGAATAAGTATAGTAGGGAGGAGGCAAAGGAGGATCGAAGCAATATCCAGCACCGGCGGGATAGAATCGGGCCGAAGTCTGCGGAGCAACATGTGTCTCCCTCGGATCAGTGAACATGAAACCCTGCTGGAGGTTGTGCTCCCGGAATAAACCGTAATCCTGCTCCAGATGAATGAAAGGGACAGCATCAACCCCACAAGATAGACTGCCCGGTCTGCCTCTGAAAGAGCCCTCCAATTACGAGGACAGAAAGGAGGAACATCAGGAACCGCTGGCCTATGAGGGTGGTGGAATTCCGTCACCTGACCACCATGCTGCCAAAACACTCTCTCTCCAAGGTACATCGCCATACACTCCACTGAGCTCACCAGGAGCCTCGAGCGGGTGGGAATCAGGGTATGCTCAATAAAGGCATAGATAGCTCTCCACGGAAACAAAGAAAGGGGACAGCCTCCGGCCTCAAAGAATCCAAGTGGCGCCGAGCTGAAAGCAGGCTGATGGGAGCAGTGCCGGTCCTCACGTTCCTCTCCCTATATGACCACCTCACGCAGTCCGGATACTGGGGCTGACCTCCCTGTTGATCTTAAAATCCCTCAGCTCCAAGACAGCAAAGGCCCATAGCTGCAAAACAGAGGCAAGAGCAGAATTAAATGACAGTTCAAAGATACAGTAAAGCAATGACAAGAAGGTCGAAAAGAAAAGGGAAAGCAGTATACCTCCACAACAGGCTGAAACCCGTGACCGAGCTGGTGGTCGAGCGGCTAGTCAGATCCATACCATGATAACAAGCAGCCAAGCCCGCTGCACCCCAGTTGTAATGACCGGCCTGGTCCAAGTCTACCAACAAGTCAAGCAAAGCCAAAGAGGCCGAGGACCCTCCACTAGCAAACAGGGTATGAGACAGCAAGTACCATATAAAACAACGGGCCACAGCATCTACCCGCTCAGCAGTGACACCCAGAGGCTCAGCTGCAAGAATGCTAAAATATCGGCGGATGCTCCCCCAAGTGACCCAGAAATTCTTCACCGGGAAGCCACAGTCAACGAGAGCCAACAGCTCGTCGGCAGTCCTAAGGGTCCCTCTCGAAACGCAAGGGACAGGCTCCCCCGCAACGGCAGACCAGTCAATGCAGTAAAGTCTGTGGGCGTCATCGTAACTTCCCATGGGCAAATGAAAAGTATGGGTGGTGTCCACCATCTCTCTCTCAAAGCCTGAATAACGTCGGGTCATTCTTCATTGCCGGCAGACTAATGATAAAAAGGCCAAAGTGGGTAGCCTAAACTCGAGCCCTCACATTTTCAGGCAATTTTTTCCAAATGGCCACTGGACCATGAGCTCCGCCTCGAATCTCCGATAGGCGGCTCCACTCCTGAAAAAGAACAAGGAACAACGAAAATTTCATCAGCATGACTGCTAGAAAACGGATGAACTCAACACAGAGATTTCAATAGCAGAACAATGTACAAGCAAGTGTGTGAAAATGAAAATGGACATCCCAACATGTTTCTATACAACAACATCACCAACAACAAACAACATGCAAAGAAATGATCAATAAAGCGCGCAGCAATATTTCGGGGTAAAGAA